>JARHVA010008464.1:140000-484511 GCA_037957365.1 Torreya grandis
TAAATAATATCCTAGGAAATTTTTTATTAAATATCTCCATCTACACTAAGCTTTGGTTGTTTGAGGTAGGTAAAAAGGGTCTTGATAAACTGTTGGGCTTATTAGAACTAAAGCTGGTAGTATAATTTTGTACCCAGATTGAATACTTATGCATGTTTTAGGGGTGTATAAGGGTTTAAAAAATATAAAATGTAAGTGAACAAGGCATATCATAGGTTTTCATGATGATAATAACCTTAGATTCTAATAAAATACACCTACAAACAGGGTCGTTAGTAAGAAGATACAATGCAAAAACCCTACATGATGGTGAAGGGAGAGAGAAAAATATTTATTTAACGTTTTATATTAATAATATTAGTCTTCAATTAATTATTTTATCCATTTTAGATTGGTAAATGGATCTTAATGGCCTATTAGGCCTAAAATTGTTATAAGTAGGCCTATGCATAAGAGTTAAAGGTAATTGCATGATTGAAGGTTGTTTGAGGGTTAGAAAAACTAAGGGTAAGTGAAAAATATATAAAAGTGGTTCCCAAATGAAAATATTATTATGATAAATAGGAATGACCCAAACTCAAGCATTAGTGTTACACAAACATGATGATGCATAAACCCTAGGCCCATTTAAGAAGGTGTGTAGGAAATAGAATTGAAGTAAACCTTATTTAAGAGGTTTTATAAAAATATTCAAGCCTAAAAAAAAATTTTATAATCCCATCAACATCATGAAAGTAAATATTAAGCTACTAAGGTCTCTAACACCTACTATCAAGCACACAGTCTTAACAATAAATAAGTGGCTCAAGGTAGACATATGATAAGAAGGGAAAAGATGATGGTCTAGATGGTTGGGGATAAGTGAAATATTATGGAAACAAGTGTAAAGGTATGCCATAATAGTATTAAAACCATTATTGACTACCTATAGCTAACCTATAACCCTCACACTTAGTTTAGGACTATTAGGCCTAAAGCCATTCTTGACTGCTCAAGACCTCACCTTAATCTTGGTGACTCAATCATACCTCAAAAACATATTGGTGGCCATAAGAAGGTGTATGAGGATGTTATAGGACATATTAATGTTTTTTCAGGTATATTAAATCATAAAATTTATCAATTTGGTCTTATCATTCTCTCAAGTTACACTACACCTACTCTTACACCTTGAGCTACTAATTTAAACACTCACATATTTCAAGGCAAAGGGACTCAAGTCCAATTCTATTAGGGGCAGTTGAGATCCCTATACACTCACCATCTATGGAGTAAATAGTGGGATTAAAAAATCCATCTTAATGAATCATCACTAAGACTACAACCATGCTTAGAAAGCTTGTAAACAGTCTGAGGTTTTCCAACTTGCACTCATATCTCTCTGCAAAAGATTCATGGGACCCAGATAAATTCAAGATATTTTAGTGTGTATATATGATATACATTTATGACCATAAGTTTTAGATTGGAGGTTTTTACTTTATGAACCATCATTAAGATGGTAGACCTATAAAACCCTACTTAAACCCTAACATGGACCTGATGGCAGAAATAATAATATATTTACACCTAGATTTATTAATATTTCCCCAAGAACACTTGAATCACATATTGCACTTAAAGGAGATCCCACTCATAGTATTGATTTATATGGAATATTGTATGGACTTGTTAGAAGTGGTATTTTTATAAGGTTTTGAGTAGAATACAAGGTGTAGAACCTGATGGAGAGTTTAAAATCATGGATGAGGGTAGTTTGATGAATATTTCCCCTGTTAAAACTAATAAACACTCTTTTTCCATCATATAAATACACCTACAGGTCTGAGCAAATGGGCCAGTCCATAAAATCTACTAAGAGGTGACCTAGGCACCTAAGCTAGGTAGAATTATAGTTTTACAGTGTTTAAAAGGCTTAATTCATGGTCTATAACAATTATTTATACCTATAACATGATTTTTCACCTATTATTAATGTTTTATTAAAGTCTTATGGCCAACCAAACAAAAAAACACTAAATCACTAGAACTGATTGCTTGAGAGGCCTATATGGTTAATAAGGAAAGAGGACTAATGGTATATATGGGATATTGAGTGGGTTATTATAATATTATAAAACCATGTAACTTATGCTTAAATTTGATCAAGGAACTTATCCATGGTCATTATTAAATAAAGGAGAGTTTCCAAGCCTAGTCAACATACATGGAGAAAGGTGGGTTGCTTAGTGATTCATGATGACCTAATTTAATCACTTTAATGTCTTTTAATTATCATGATGGGGTTATTGACTAGATTTGGGAGTTTTCATGATTAAATAGGGTAAAATAAGGCTAAATTACCATCCCCCATCCTATCTTCATTCCATACTCTCATTGAAGGACATCGATTAGTCAAGGCAACACTTGGAGAGATGATGGAGCTGTTGAAGCTACTTGTAACTATTGTCTAAAGATAATTATGACCATTATGACCTCCTATATACACTCCCATTATAAGATACTTCTTTTATCTCTTACTCATATTCTATATATTTAATATCTTAAGACATTATACACATCCCTCACCTTGGTATGAGTAAACTCTACTTGGATTTATATCTTATAGACCTCTTGAACTGATAAATAGACTATTTCATATTCTTCATTTTTGTATCTAGTATGTATATGATTGTTTTTATATACATAAATGGTATAATTTGTCCCTTTTCAGATCCTTGCCACACCTAGATTCTAGTAGGTTATCTTATGTAGGTCATATGATGTGTCAAAGGTTGGTGAGTATACTTGAAGGTAAACCTAGTTGGAAGTGTCTCAAGTCAAACCTCTCATCCATCACTTCTGAGTTGTATCCATTTACCATAACTATCATGTGAATTACTAATGCATAAATCCTTGGAGATAATGTTTTATTTTAGTTTTGGTTAAATAATATTGTTAAGAGATCAAATAGAGTGGATAATCATATTGGTGTATCATCATATTTAGATTAGGTTTTCCTTCATGCATTTATCTCATCCCTTTTCACCCTAATAATAATTAATATTTAGCTATATAAATGGATACACTAGGGGATATAGCCCCATAAACTATAGTTTTATCCTATCCAAATGTCATGCATAGCCTTGGGCTAATCTCATTTTGCCCCAGGCTTGGAAGTAGGACTAAACAACCTCCTATAAGGGTATAGTTTGGAGTGTTAACACTTATGTAACTCAAAAAAAAAATTAACCTTACCAAGGTTATATAAACAATAATTAAAGGAGGAAATGAGTATCTATATTTGAAATAACTCATAGTCTTACCCACTTATCCTCTAAGCCTTTAGATGGACTCTATTAATGGAGCCTAGAATTTATTTTATGTTTTTTTAATGAAACAACCCTAATTTTTTTAGAGTGTCCCTTATTTTAGAGTTTTTTACAAAAAAATAAATGGTTTATAATATAATTTTTTATTTTGTATAACTTAATGCTATGTTTAAATGTATGAAACCCTGATCTAGGTTAATTACCCATATAATATTATATGGGGAAGATTATTTCCCTAGGAATATCCTCATGCAATTTAGGGTGTATCAATATGCAATCCATATTGATATATCTAGGACTACATGGTAGAAGACTCCTTCCCAATAAGATCTCCTAGGTGTCCTTATCATACCTAAGTATTTGTTAGTCATGAATTCTAGTTTAGGCTAGGGTGGTTAACTTACTCTTCTCGATCTTGGGTTGACTAAGATAATTACTTAGGTTTTTAATGTTATCTAAATAAGTATCCAACAAGTTTAAATAATGTTTTTAGTTTGAATATATTTTATCATGTGGATTATGCCTATGAAATTCAATTACTTAAAACAAGTGAATGATCTAAAGAGTACTATCCCTAATTTTAGATCACTATATAATGATCTTATGTTTTAGGGTCATAGCATTTCATTCCTTCACTTTAATAATTTAAACTACTCAATTTATAGTTTTCATCAAACATTTTTTTTTGTGATAAAATAAGATATTGCTAACCCATAATGGCATAATAGTCCCACTAGACCATACCTTAATTAATCTTATTGAGAATCATGTTTCTCTAGTATTGGTTACATGTCACTTGGTCATGATCATGAGATTATTAATTTAAACCACTTAAATAAAATAATTTCATGACACATAAACTTCTTTAGGAATGTTAACATCCAAAGTCATGTCATAAAAAAAATACTATTAGATTTATTTAAAGTAACCTTATCATGTATTAACTTGATGAAATGTGTATGTAATGAAACATTTCCTTGTCATTGTATCATGCTTTGCATGTTCATACTCAAATATGAGTATGAATCTATTGTGTAACAAAAAGTATGAATTATGATTTGGGGTAATAGCTAATAATAACCTTAATCCTATGAAAATAAGGTTTTTGATGGCTTCTTACATCCAATAAATAACTAATTTTCCATTAAAAGAGTGATGACACATTATGACAAAAGAGGAACAATGTTGTTTATAATTATCATGTCTTAGATCCATCTAAACTAAGAATTTATACAAGAGTCTACTTTGATGAAAATGATTTATAACTTGTTCCAAAAAATGAATATTTTGATATCAATTTATTTTGGCCTTGTTCAAGTGCTCATAAGGGGTGAAAATAAAACATAACTTGAAATAATATAACTTTCTTTTCTCATATTATTTATTTAGGCAATTAAGATGTTTCAAGTTGACATCCTTTTATAAATAAAGAAATATTCATGCCAAGTATGATGGAAAATTTAATTTTAAAATAATTAGAATGATCAATGGAAGTTTGAAATTGATACTATAATAATTTTAATGTAAATGCACCTATAAGTGGTTATTGATAATCAACAAGTAGGCTAAATCAATTTAATTTCAGCCATGTGAAATAAATTGATAACCAGTTCCATGAATTTAACAAGCTACATATTTTACTTTCAACATATGACAAATCTAAGTGTTAAACTCTTGCATACTATAAATATTTCAAGTTGAAATAAACTTTGAAAATAAACCATACAAACAACTATATTCAACACTTATTTTCAAGTGAATAAACACTAATTTTGTAACATAATCCAATGAAATATATGTAATGCTATAGCTTGAGTTTAACTTTAAATCTAGAATCAAATAGAACATTGAACATATGAGAGTAAAAAAATAAAAGAACCAGAACCTTTATTCCAAAATAACAAAAAAATAAAAGAACTAGAACCTTTATTCCAAAATTATATAGCCAAAGAATGAAATAATAATAAGACCATATCAAACATCTCACAAATTTATTACTAACTCACCAAGTAGGTTAATTTTTATCCACTTGCAACTTTCTGCCTTCATGACAATTTTTCCTAGTTTGATCATCAAGCTGGTTCATATCTTATGTAATAGGCAAGTATGAAATTTGAATAAATTTAGAAAATAATTTCACCTTCCCATGCATGCTAAAAAAATGTTTTGATATTAAAATCTATATGATAAACATTTTATCCAAGAAGCATTTCTAAAAATCCCTAGATATTAACAAAATTTATTCAACAAAAACCAAAAAAATGTTTACAAAATTTTTCCAGCATAACAACATAAAATTTGAAAAATTCTAAACAATAATATAAATTCATAAATATGGATAAATAAACATAAATTTATCCATCCAAAAATGGTTTTCAAAACCCAAGAAAATAAATTTACCAAAATCCACAAAGTTATGCAAAAATGTTGCTAGCATAATGGCTAAAAAACTTGACTTTCAGACCCAATATGTGAGAAGCTGTTAAAATAAAAATAATGGCCAAATAAAATTGTTAAATATTTTTTACATGAATCAGTTAGGGTCTCATTTTACATGTAATTCAAAATGTCAATGTTTGGCCCTAGGTTGACCCAAATTGTCTTATTTTAGCCGAATAAATTAAAGAAAACTAGAATTAATTTCTAAACAATCAGTGATAATTTTTAAACAACATTTCAGCTAAATCTAAATAATTTTTAAAACCCCAAAATTGAGAAATAAAATATTTATTAGCCTCCATGGAAAGATAATTATAGATTTATGTAAAATAATCTCTCATAAATATTTATAGGTTCATTAGGAAGTCATTTGACTTCATCAATTTGAAACTAATTTTCATTATTATTACTTGCCCTCCAACATGCAAGAAATAAACAACTTATGAAAGAAATGAAAAACATAAAGACTTAATTGTTTGTATTACATGAAAAATTAGGATAAATAAACAATTAAGGTGTGATTTTACAACTTGACAAGCTCCCTTAATAGACTTAGCCAATCAGGATATTTTCTCTCCAAATCAGGTAGGTTTAGCCATCCATCAACTCTCCTAGTCACCACCAAGATTTATTTAGAGGTTTTCTCCCTCTCCACAAGCACTATGCCTCCCTTCTTATTCTATATTTTTCTCTTTTACTTTTTCTTCCCCATGGCTCCCTCCCTCTCTCTCCACCCTTCCCTTCAAACCCTATATCATATGTAAAATTGGTGGCTTGGGGGGTTACCACCACTCATCCAAGTCCCAAAATAATAAATGAAATAGAATCATATTTGCCTCATCTAAAAAAACTGGAATGATAACCAAATCTAATGGTTTTTTAGTTTAAATCCATTTCCAAGGCAAAATTTTAGTTTCCAAAATACTAATTTACTTAAGTCCCACAACCAAAGTGGAAATGGCCACTTTTTAATTGCCAAAAATCATTAATGGTAATTTTTTATTTGTCCATTTTTTAAAAAAAAAAATCCTAGGGTCGTTATGCTAGGATTTGAAGTGGAGATGAAAGAGGGGGGCATATAGGATGGGATAAGGAAAGCAAAGATAATAAAAATAATAATGACAATAATGATTAATAATAATAATAATAATAATAGTAATAATAATAATAATAATAATAATAATAATAATAATAATAATAATAAATCAAATTCAACCAAGACACTAAAGGTCACAAAATAAGAAGACAATATTGCCTTAGTTCAAAATTGAAACAAGAAAACATGAAGCCAAGATTAAAAAACATTCAAAATTTATTCACATAAGTAAAACAATTGACAAGAGACAAGCCAACAATATGATAGATAAGTTAGAAAGACTATAAATAGAAAAGATGAACTGCTAGAAGTTGTGGTTCATTAAACTTTTCCCTTTTTACCTATGTTGGCTATCTTTATTCCATATCCCCTTGTTGCTAGAATATATCTTAACCCTAGCTCATTTCACCTATTTTTGAACCCATAAATAACATCAATAGTACCTAAAATATATAATTATGTATAAGTAGAGCTGAATATTATTACTATAAAATCAAATAATATGATTAATATCTCATATACAAAATATAATGATGGCTATAACATTTTTTCCCATCATCTAAAACATTAAAATAATAGTTCCAAATTATGTTTCATAGTATCAAATCATGTTAAAAATAAGTATGAAAGCTATAAAATGAAATATGTAGGTGGGGTCATGACATCCTCCTCCCCATAAAGAGGAGTTGTCTCAGTAATAAGTCAAAACAACCAGGAATAATGCTTCCTAAACAACTTTGTATCCTCTTAAGTGGCATTTATAGTACTTACTGGGTCCCACTATATAAAAACCTACTATATTTCTTGATTTATTAGTTTAATGTTGTGATGACCTAGTATTTTCATTGGTTCTAGTTACATCTTTTTCTCTATTGAAACCTACAATGTTTTCCAATCCAATAAATGAGATGGATCAGGTGAATACTTTCTTAGCAATGTAGTATGGAACACATCATGGATTCTTGATAGAAAAGGAGGTAAATCTGGTCAATAGGCAACATGGCTAATTTTTTATAAGATGTTGAATGGGAAAACAAAGAGAGGAGCTAGCTTGGATCATTTTTCAAACTTTATGAAACTCTTTTGTGAACTTACACACAAAAAACCTTTCTTACCAATAACAAATCATGAGGCATTCTATTTAAATCATCATATCTCTTTTGCTAATCTAAAAAAACCTTAAATTTTTAGGATATTATGGCCATTTTTTCATCATATTCCAAAAATAATTCTAGACCAACAATGGCATGGTTTTCTAGGTTGTCCCATCCAAGTGGAGTTCCATATTTCTGGCCATATATAGATTCAAAAGGAGACATTTTGATTTTGATTGTAGAGTGATAATAGTTGTTATAGGAAAACTCAACTAAATGGATATAATGTTTCCACTTAGTTTTTTTATCGATAAAATACATGTACATCATGTATTTAACCACTTGGTTCAATCTTTCTACTTGTCCATATATTTTTAGGTGGTATAAAGAACTAAAATTCAATCTAGTGCTAAAGGTGACAATCAATATTAACCAGAACCTTGACATGAACAACTTATCTCTATCTAATATAATGACTTATATCATGCCATACAAAATGTTCAACAAAAATAACATCACCTATTAGATATCCAACAATAAATTGACCAACTTTAATTACTTTATGAATTATTACCAATATAGTTTTATGTTAGTTACAACATTTAGGTAATCCTAAAATAAAATCAAGTGAAACCATTACCCATTTTTCTCATGGTATATCATGTGGGAAAAATAAACCTCCTGGATGGTAGTGCTCAATTTTCACACATTGACAATCTAGGCACTTTGCTACAAAATCAATACTTTTTTTGGACTAGGCCAAAAATAGAGATTTTTCAACTCATGAATCTTATTAGTGACCATTGTATGATTAAAATGAGGTGTTTTATGCACTTAATAAATTATAATATTGCATATCCCACCCTTTGTAGGTATAAAATTTCTATTTTGATGTATTATAAGGTCATTTGATTCAACAAAAAAGTTATCAAATCATTTTTCCAAAGGCTCATCAGCCAGTGCTACACTTCTTAACAATAATTATCAACAAGTTGTTTTAGGATATCATTCCTAAAATTTCCTTAAAAAATAAATAAGGTAGTAAGGTATGTAATCTTGTTGAGTGCATAACTATGTGATTTTGCTTTTCTTTCACATAAGTGATATTTGTGTCAAAATTATTCATAAATTATAGTTATCTACATAGGCAAGAATTTAGATCATCTTACAAGAAAATATGTTCTAGGCTACGGTGTTCTAATTTTACCTTGAAATGCTTACCTATCAAAAATTGATCCCATTGTTTTAATGCATGTACTATAGTAGCAAGCTCTAAATCATGCATTGGATAGTTCTTTTTAGCTTTCATAAGCTTGTTAGATGAAAATATGTTCTAAGCTATGGTGATATAATTTCACCTTGAAATGTTTACCTATAAAAAATTAATCCCATTTTTTTAATGCATGTATTATGGCAACAAGCTCTAAATCATGCATTGGATAGTTCTTTTCAACTTTCATAATATTGTTAGATTCATAAGCCACCACTTTACCCTCTTGGGTCAATATGACACCAAATCCTTATTTATAGGTGTTAACCCCTACCTAAAAGTGACCATTTGGATTAGGTATGATTAGAATAAGAGCTATTGTTAATATCTCCTTGATCTTTATAAAAACTTTTTTCATTGAGGTGACCATACAAATTTACTACCCTTACACTATAAAGAAGTAATGGGGTTGGCTAGGTGAGAGAAATTATCCATAAAACATCAATAATAGCTATCCATGCCTAGGAAACTATGTATTTTATTTACGTTAGATAGAAAAGGCCACTCTTAAATTGATTGAATATTTTCCATGTCCATTACTATTCCTTTCTTGGAGATCACATGTCCTAAGTAATGAATTTTATATTGGTATAAGGCACATTTAGACAACTTGCTAAACAAATTATGATACCTTAATCTTTATAAAATCAACCTTGAAAGCTAATCATGTTCAGCCTCATTTTTTTTCATATATAAGGATACCATACAAGAAAACTAGCATAAACTTGTCCAATAAATGCTTGAAAACATTATTCATCATATTCATGAAAGTTGTAGGTGTATTGGTAAAGGAAAATGGTATGATATTGAACTCATAGTGGCCATAAAGATTTTGGAAGACTATCTTATGAACGTATTCCTCTTTGATCCTTAACCAATTATAATCAGATCTCAGATAATTTTTGGAAAATAGTGTTGCATCCTTCATTTTATCAAATAAATAGTTAATCTAGGGAAATGGGTAACAATTCTTGATTGTCACTTATTCCTTACAAATAATCAATTCACAACCTTATGGTGTCATCCTTATTCTTTACAAAAACCACTGGAGTAGCCCAAGGAGACACACTTGGTTCAATGCTTCCCTTGTCCAAAATCTCTTATAATCGGACTTTAAATTCTTTCAAATATGGTACATTCATTTGGTAAAGAGCATTTTATGTAGGGGTAGCCTCTGCATAATCTCAATCAAGAGTTCAAATTTTTATTTTAGTGGCAATCAAACAATATTTTTGGGAAGACATCTACATATTCCCATAAGATAGGAATATTAACACGAGATGGTTCTTCCTTCTTGGGAAATTCTTATAGTTAGACTGCATAAAGTTTACATCCCTTTTGAATATCCTTATTTAATTTCATGGATAAAATCATTTATTTTATTTTTAACCCTTGAATACCTTAGATTTCAACAATTTTAACATTCTCATTAGTGTGTGGCATCCTTTTTTAAGATAAATAAAGTGCTATGTGGTCTTGTTATAGCTAATTTATGCCAAAAATAATATCATAAGATCCTAGTGGTGTTAAAATAAATTAACCTTGTCTTGAAAGAGCCCGTATCAATTTTAGTTTGCTCAAAATATTCTTGGATAGGTACCCTTTTGCCACTACAAAACTCAACTTCTCATCCTTTTCTCAATGTCTTAAAATTTAGATTACATTTATTCACTACAGAAGGTGAAATAAAGCTATAATTATCACTTGAATCAATTAAAACATCTACAAAATTAACATCAATATTAACTTGAATATCAATTAGAGTGGCCTAAAAATTAGATTTATAATTATCTACTACATAATATACTCTATGGTCTTTTGGATATCCCAATTTTAGCTTTGTGTAGTCCTTGCATTAGTGGTTATTACCACAATCCCATCACACCACTATCCTTTATGGAGCTACTAGAATAGTGTGTTCCTTTTTGGCTGGTTCATGATGACTATTTTGGTGCTATTCTTTCCTGAAAGACCCATTTTTAGAGCTACCTTGGGTTTTTAAATTATTATTCTAGCCTTGGAACTGAATAAAGTTGATATTGTTCCCTTGAAACTTTCAATTCTAATTCTATTTATTGAAAATTTTTGATGGAAGAGGTGGATTATTTGCCTTTAACTATTACTTATTTATTTTGAAGTTTTGTCTCACTTTTTGAAATGACTTTTAGTTATCTTATACCCTATGGGAAGACTTTCTACTAGCTGCCAATGTCTTAGGATTAGTTATATTGACAACATGAATAAATATTTCCTTTAATCCTAACTAAAATTTGGTGATCTTCATCTCATTATCATGCATGTAGTCCACATGACATATTAGATTCAAAAACTTGTTTTCATATTCAAGGAAAAACATATTTTATTTGTTGAGTAGATTAAAGTCTATTATTTTGTACTCCCTTAAATTTGAATTCAAGTATCTTTTTTTGAAATGGTTATAAAAATTTATCCATGTGAGTGTCATAGACTTATATCCCTACAAGACACAAATATCATATAACCATAGTGTAACATAACCATTTAACATATATATGACAACCCTAGCCTTCACATTAGATGACATATCATGAAGGTTGAAGTAATTTTATAAATTTATGAGCCATGCATAGGCCACATTACCTAATTACTCACCTAAGAACATAGGTGGGGGAATACTTTTAAATTATATGATGATGGGGTCTACCATCCTTATAGGAAATTATTGAATTTCTTTCTCCCCCATTTATTTAGCTCCTTATTGAGGGACTTCTTCATGAAAAACACCTTCAATATTGTTTAGCCTCCAATCTTGGTTTTTAGTTTTTCTTTGAATGACATTCAGAGCAGATAATATCCCATGAAGGATCTCATCTTATTTATTAGTTGGGTTATTTCCATTCACATTATCATTTGGTGATTTAATGTTTTTATTGTCATTAGGGGGAATATACTCATTCCTAACTTAGTTTAGGTTCCTAGTAGTATGGACCTTACCTTAGTTTCTACTCATGCCTTGTTTTTGACCTCTTAAACTTGGTCTATCAATCCCTTGGTCAATGTCGACCTAAATACAAATATCTATAGTCTTAAAATTTTTATTGTTTTCTTGAGAATCCATTAGTTAGTTTCTTAGTTAGATTAATAAATAAACTCTTCTATGTTCAAATGCATTTAGAATCGATAACTTAGAATAGTATTTGATGCCAAGTGAAATAACCCAACTTTTTCTAGCATCTCTTGTTTTAGAGTTCACAATGGAAAAATAAAAATTTTATAATATAAATTTTGGTTTTTATAACTAATGTCATTTTTACCCGTACGAAACCCTTAACTAGGGTATTTACATATAGCAAATTTTATAGGGATGATTATTGCCCTAGGAATATCCTAATGTAATATTGGGTGTATTGATATGTGATTTATATTGATATATCCAAGACTTCATGGTATCAAGCACCTTACCAATAAGACCACCTAAGTGTCCTTATCCTACCTAAGTGTTTGTCATTTAAGAAACTTAGTTTAGGTTGGGTGGTCAACTTATTCTTCTTCAAGCTTCAGTTGGCTAAGCTAATTACTTAGGTTGCTAATGTTATCCAAAAAATTATCTAACAATTTTAAATAATGGTTTTTGTTCAAATAAATTTTAGAGTGTGGACTATGCCTATGTAATTCAAATACATAACACAAGTGAAGGATCTAAATAGTATTATCCTTGATTTTAGATCATTACACCATGATCTTATGTTGTGAGGTCATCATCCCTCATTCCTTTTATTTAATAATTTAAACTACTCAATTTATATTTTTATTCAAATTTTTTATTTTTTTTTGTGATCAAATAGGATATTCTTAACCTATAGTGGCATAATACTCCCACTAGACCATCCCATAATTAATCTTCTAGAGAATCATGTTTTTATAGTAATGGTTATGTGTCACTTGATCATGATTGTGAGATTATTAATTTAAACCACTTCAATAAAATAATTTCATGACACATAAACTTATTTATAAATTCTAACATCCAAGGCCATGTCATAAATAAAAGATTATCAAGACTATTTAAAATAACTTAAGCATGCTTTAACTTGCAGAAATGTATATGTAATGAAACAATTCCTCATCATTATATCATGTTTTGCATGTTTATACTCAAATCTTAGTATTCATTTATTGTGTAAGGAAAAATATTAATTAATGTTTGGATCAACAACTAATAATAACCTTAATCATGTGCAAATGATATTTTTGATGGATTCTTATAGCCAATAGATATCTATGTTTTCCATTAAAAGAATGATGACACATTATGACAAAAGAGGAACAATGTTGTTTATAATTATCATGTCTTGGATCAATCTAAACTAAGAAATCAGACAAGAGTCTACTTGTTCCAATAAGTGAAGATTTTGATATCAATTCAGTTTGGCCTTGTTCAAGTGCTCATAAGGCTGAAAATAAAACATAACATGAAATAATAATATTTTTGTTTCTCATCTTATTGATTCATAATAGAAATATTACAAGATGAAATGAACTTTGAAAATCAGCCATATTACCAACTATATTAAACAATTATTTTCAATTGAATAAAGAATGATTTTGTAACATAATCCAATAAAATAGATGTAACAGTATAGCTATTGTTTAAATTTTAATATAATATCAAATAAAACACTAAACATATGAGAGTACATAAAACTATTGAAACTAAATTATTAACCTTCAGCTAAAATACAACTTTTTTGAAAATAATTTAATAGCTAAAATAAAAGTTTCAATTAAATGTAATCAAGTAAATAAAATATGTAAGAGTACCTAATAATAAAACTAAAAATTAGATGTATATCTACTAATTCACATATTAATCCTTCATTTGTAAGTAATGTTTTGGTAAATAAATGTGTAAGCATTTTGAATCCATGCAATTGTAAATTCAAAGTATCACATAAATTACAACTTATAATAATAGTATTAACTTCGACTAGCATTACTAAACAAGTTATTTACAAAGTATATTATATCAACAATGTATAAAAATAACAATAGCCAACTGATTTCAGCTTTTATTTTCCTTATAGAAGCCATCCCATCTCATCCCATCTTATGATATCCCAAATTTGTGTCCCTTACCACTCCCAACCATCAGCCTAAAGGTGGAGTCCAGATTTTTGGACTTCAAGAATTTAGGCCAGACACAAAATGAAATGAACCAATTAATTTTTAGTAGGATAATAATAAAGAATTTCACATTGAAACTTGAACATAGTTACTCATAATAATCTTAGAAACTTGATTTTCATTTGAAGGTTATTGAATTTGACTTTTTAATTTAAGTTGCTTCATACACCTTCATCATTTGTTCCAAGTGAACTAGAATAGTAATGAAAAAATAACTAGAACCTTTATTCTAAAATGATACAACCAAGAAATGTGTGAATAATAAGACCATATCAAACATCTCAAAAATTTATTACCAGTTGACCAAGCTAGTTAATTTTTAGCCAATTGTATTTTTGTGCCTTCGTGATGATTTTAATAGGTTTGATCATCAAGCTAGTTCAAATTTCATATAATAGGCAAGTATGAAATTTATAAAATAATTTCACCCTTCTAATCATGCTTAAAAAAATTATTATTAAATAAAAAATGAATGATAATAATTTCAGGCAAGAAGGGTTTCTAAAAATTCCCAAATATCAGTAGAATTTATTCAACAAAAACCCATATTTTTTTTTGTAAAATTTTTTCCCACATAAAAACTTGAAATTTGAAAAAATATAAACAATAGTATAAATTTAAAAAAATGAATAAATCAAGACCAATTTTCCATCCAAGAATGGTTTAAAAAATCCCAACATCAATTGAAAAATTATTTACCAAAAATCCACAAAGTTATGCAATAACATTTCTAACATAATGGCTTAAAATTTTGACTTACATACCTAAAATCTGGGTAACTATGAAAATAAAAATAATGGTTAAATAAAAATGTTAAATCTTATATACATGAATTATCTAGGGTTTCATTTTCTAATAGGTAATCAAAAATGTCAATGCTTTCCCTAGGTCAACTTATTTTATTGAAAGAAAATAAATAAAATTAGAAATAAATTCTAAACACTCAACCTTAATTTCTTAATAGGGTTTGGGCTTAATGTAAGTAAATTATAAAACCCTAAATATTAAAATAGAATTTTTATTAGAATCCATGGAAAGATAATCTAATATTTATGAAAAATAATATCTCATAAATCATTTCAGGTTCATTAGAAAGTCTTTTAACTTCCTCATGAACCTGTAAATAATTTTATTTATTATTACTTGCCCTCTAACTTGTAGGAAATAAACAGCTTCTACAAGAAATCAAAAATATTAAAACTTTCTTTTTTGTCTTGAAAGTAAAACGAGGAGAAGTAAAAAATTACTATGTGATTTTCTAGCTTGGCAATCCCCCTTAATAACCTCATCCAACTAGAATATTCTCTCTCTAAATCAGATAGATTGAGCCATCCACCAACTCTCCTAGCAACCACCAATATCTCCCTAGGGTTTTGATTCCTCCCCACCAACCCTACACCTCTCTTATTCTTCTCTCTCCTCTTTTCTTTCTTCTTCCCCACACCTCCCTCCCTCTCTCTCCTTCCAGGAACCATTTTGAAAAAATTGGACTTATTACAAATCCAAATCCCAACAAAAGTATTAGTAAAACATATAAATTATTCAAAATTTAATAATTATAAATTATCTCAAGTGAAATATATGGGGACAAGATATAAATTATTTCCATAAACCTAACCTAATTTATTTGTAATATATGAAAAAACTATTTTTTTAACATTCTCTCTAGTCTTGTTTGAGGGGCATAAGTCTAGATTATCTGAAATGGTCCTTTTCCCCTCTCTTCAAACCTTATGACCTAGGTTAAAATGGATAGCTTAGGGGGTGAGCTCTATTCCTCCAAGCACCAAAATAATAAATGAAAAATAATCAAATTTTCTTCATTTAAAAATATATAATGATAACCAAATCTAGTTTTGCTTTAGGTCAGATCCATGGACAAGGCAAACTTTTAATTGCCAAAATATTAATGTATACAAAATAATATCTCATAAATATTTGAATATTAATTATGAAGTTATTTTAATTCCCCATGAACCTTAAAGTAATTTTATTTATTATTACTCACCCTCCAACATGCAAAAAATAAACTTCTAAAAAAAATAAAAAATTTAAAGTCTTACTTGTTTGTCTTGAAATAAAAATGAGAACTAAAAAATTAAGGTGTGATTTTATATCTTTAAAATCTCCCTTAATATCCTCATCCAAACAAGATATTATTTCTCTAGATTAGGTAGGTTCAACCATCCATCAACTCTCCTAGTCGCCTCCAAGCTCTCCTTAGGGTTTTGCTTCATCTCCACTAGAACTACACCTTCATTCTTATGTTTTCTCCTCCTTTTCTTCTTCTTCCCCATGCCTCCCTCCCTCCCTCTCCTTCCCCTCATTTCAAACCCTATGCACTAAGGAAAATGGGTAGTTTGGGGGTGAGCACAACACTTCCAAGTGCCAAAATGATAAATGAAAAAGAATCAGATTTACCTCATCTAAAAAAAATACAATGATAACCAAATCTGATGTTGGTTTAGGTCAAATCCATTTCCAAGCCAAATTTTTAGTTTCAAAAATATAATTTACCTAAGTCCCATGAATAAGGTAGAAATGGCCACTTTTTAATTGCCAAAAATCATTAATAGTAATTTTTAATTTGCTCAAAAAATAAATTATTATTAAATTTATAAGGTCCTTTACACTAGGTGTTAAAGGGGAGAGAGTGTGTGATGGAAGATGGGTACTCTAGAGGTTAGGCTAAGGTAAAAAAATAAAATAAAAATAATAAAAAAAATAATGATTAATAATAAAGTAATAATAATAAACTAGATTTAGGCAAGATACAAAATGTCACAAAACAAGAAGATAACATTGTCTTGGTTCCAAATTGAAACAAGAAGACATGAAGGCAATATCAAACAATAATAAAAATTTATGCACACAAGTGAAATAATGGACAAGTGAGACAATCCAAAAGCATGATTAACAAGTAAAAAAAGACTATAAATGGAAAACATGAACTATTGTAAGTTATGGTTCATTATACTTTTCCATTTTTACCTATGTTATTTGCTTTTATTTTGTATCCATTGACCGCTAGAATCCATCTCCAACCTAGCTCATTTCACCTATTCCTACACCCACAAATGGAATCAATAGTACCTAAAATGTATTTTCATATATAAGCAAAACTAAATAATATTATGTATAAAATCCAATAATATAACTAATATCTCATGTACAAAAGGTAACTTTAGTTGTAACATTTTAATCTGTCATCTAAAACATTAAAATAATAGTTACAAATTGTTTTATATAGTATCAAAGCATGTTTAAAATAAGTATGATATAAATAAATGAAATATGTAGGTGATGTCAAGAAACCTTCCTCCCTATAAAAAGGAGCCATCCTAGTGATAAGTCAAAACAACTAGGTGAAGTGTTGCCTAAAAATCTATGTATCCTCCCAAGTGGATTTTTTTGTATTTGTGGGTCTCACTATATCAAAACCTACTAAATTTCTTGATTTATTAGCTTAATTTTGTGATGACCTAGGATTTTCACTAGTTCCAACTGCATCTTTTCTTCTTCCAAAAACTATAAGTTTTTCTAATCTAATACATAAGATAGATTAGGTACATATGTTCCTAGAAATGAAATATGGAACACATCATAGATTATTGATAGAAAAAGAGGTAAATCCAACCAATAAATAATAGGTGTGATTTTTTCCAAGATGTCACATGGGTCAACAAAGCAAGGAACTAGCTTGGATGTTTTCCCAAACTTGATAAAACTCTTTTTCAACCTTACATAAAAAAAATGTTCTCATCATTATAAAATTAATGAGGTGCTATCTTTAAATTAATGTAGAGTTTTTTTTGATCCAAAGTAATCTTCAAGTTTTGATGTATTATGGCCATTTTTTTATCCTATTCCAACAACAATTATGGACTGTCAATGGAATGGTTTTCTAGGCTATTGGATCCCAGTGGATCTATATATTTCTACCCATATAGAGCTTCAAAAGGAGTCATTTTTATTATAGAGTGATAAGAGTTTTTATAGAAAAAATAACCTAAGTGGAGATAATCTTCTGCTTAGTTTTTTGTTCCATATCATATATGCACAACATGTCTTTAACCACTTGGTTTAACCTTTCTATTCATCCATCCATTTTTGGGTGGTATGAAGAACAAAAATTCACTATAGTTCTAAAGGTGGTAGTCAATGTTTTCCATAACCTTGAAGTGAAAAAATTATCTTTACCTTATATAATGACTTATGGCATGCCATGAAATCAAACTAATTTTTTTACAAAGTGTTCAACAAAAATAAGATCATCATCTGTTAGTTTTTAAAAAATAAATTGACTAAATTTAATTGATTTGTCAATTATTACCAATAAAATGTCATGCTGACTACAAGATTTTTTTAATCTTGTAATAAAATCAAATGGGATTTATTACTACAATCAAAATTTATGCATATAGGTAAAATAATAGATAAATTAGACAATCTGAAAGAATGATAGACAAGTCAAAAAGACTATAAAAAGAAAATATGGACTACTTCAAGTTTTAGTTCATTAAACTTTTCCCTTTTACTTGTGTCAACGACCTTTATTCCATATTCCCTGACCACTAGAATCCATCTCTAACCTAGCTCATTTCACATGTTCCTACACCGACAAATGGATCAGTAGTACCTAAAATGTATAATCATATATAAGTAGAACTAAATAATATTATACATAAAATTGAATAATAGGAACAATATATCATGTATAAAAATAAATCTAGTTATAACATTTGTGTCCATCATCTAGAACATTAAAATAATACTTATAAATAGTTTTGTATAGTATCCAAACATGTTGAAACTAAGTATGATAACAAGAAAATGAAATGTGTAGGTGTTATAATGACAATAAATAAATCTCATTTTCAATTTACAAGTTATTTATGTGGTTTGGTATATTTTTGTTCCCCCTTGGCCTCTCATAATGTCTTTAGGAATCCTCATCAACTCATATGATGAAAATGATGAGCATGAGTAGTGTTTAGTGTGGAAATGGTGTTAGAAGAGAGCATGAAATAATAGATTCAAATATAGACTCAAAAAGAGAGAAAGGAGATGGTGACATAGGATTGGAGATCATGTGGGCTAGCAGGTTCAAAGATTTTTCAAGACAAGTACTGATAGAGGGAATCACTTCTAAGAGTTTCAATAGCACAAAATTTACAAGTTCCAAGTAGACACTAGGTAAGTCATCTTAGAGTGACAAACTAATTGAATCAATGGGAAAAAAATAAATTAGGCCTATAGAACATCTTAAAACCATTAAGGATGGTATAATTATTCATTTTATAATCACTCCTTCCCTCACAATTCATGCCTCATTGAGAATGGAATAAGCTTTAGTAGGAAAGTTTATGGGAGCTAGACCCAACATTGACTCATTCAGATCCTGGGTAAAATAAAATGCATCCATAAAGGTCATATGGATATTTTGGCAATGGTTAATGTATTCTTCATGATTATATTCAATAACCCTAAAAATAGTGTTGAAATTCTTGTAGGGGGTCCCTAGTTTTTTGGAAAAAATAGTCTTTTTATGAAAAAGTGGCATCTAGGGTTTGATTCTAAGAAGGAGAACATCAATATCATGTGCATTTGGGTGAGGTTACCAGGTCTACCTATTTATTTACTAGAGGAAGAATTATTTATCAACATTTTTAAATATTTTTTATACCTATTTGATATGGATTATACTACCAAGGCAAGATCCAGGCTTGTGCATGCTAGGTTATATGTGAACACTTTTATGAACCAAGAATTATCCACTTTATTTTTTTCCCATACCCCCTTTATATTTATAGCTCATAAAGTTTCATTTGAAAGATAAATACTATTGTGTGATAAGTGTCATAAACTTGGGCACTCTTTAAAGGTGTGTTCCTTAGTCCATAATTCTTCAACGTGGTAAATGAAAGGAGGTGTTACTTTTGAGAAAAATTAACAGACCTAGATCAATGTTTTGGTTCCAAAGTATCTACTAAAAATAGACAAAAATAACTCTAATACATCCATTGAGGATGGAGATAAGGTAGTTATATATGCAAGTATAAAGGAATAATTTGAAGCTAATTCCATACTAGAACTACGTGAAAATAAAAACATAGAAAAGGAGGACCCCATAATTGTTCAAATCAATTTTAGTTAGAAATAATATTGAAGAAAGTAAATTAGAATGGTGTAGATCTAGAAGTGAATGCAATCATTAATTAGATCAATAATGCTAAGTTAGAATTACCAAATGTTTTAATTCTCTAGATCCTAAATAATATTGGATTTTTTGAAAAAGAGGAGGGAAATAAATAAAAAGTGGATAAAGTAAACTATACAGAAGGTTATAAGCAGGAGGATAATTTACTGCCTATTGTGGTCAATGAAGAGGCAAGGGAATCTTATCAAATAGCAGTTACTCCAAATAATAATTCTAAGGAAAAAATGATCTCAATGATAGTCATAAAAATAGGGAACAAAGTCCTAACTTACAAAACTTAACCTGAAGTAGGTAAATCTTATTAAAATATATCTTCATAAAACTTACGCAAGAAGGCATAGCAGATGGATTTAAAAAAATCCTTCCTTTTTTAAATGAGGTATCTCTTCCCCTAGTTGTTAATCATGTTTATTATTTCTTTTAATATCATAGGGATGCATATTACATCTAAGTAAAAATTTTGTAAGGATTTTAGGACTAATAAACATGTTGTTTTGGGAATCCAAGAATCAAAGATCGAAGAAAATTTCTTTTCAAATCATAAAAAAAATTAATAAAGTGAAGCTGAAGTGGTTTATGTTAGTGTTTTTGGAGTGTTAGGAGGGCTTATAAATTTTTTGGATTCCAAATTTTTATTAGGAGAACCTATCCTCAAGTCCTAGCATCATGTGGTAGTACTTTTCATGGATGTGATTGATAATAAACAATGGATTTTTCCAAATATTTATGCCCTAAATTCTATTTTAACTCATAAAATTGAATGGTAAGATATTATTTTTTTTAAAAATAATTATAAGTATATTACTTAGATCTTGGTATGTGATTTTAATTCTTCCCTACATCTAAGGGACAAGAAAGGAGGAAATCTAGTGTGTATGGATAACATAGAGGAATTTTCTTCTTTTGTTTCTGATATTGGTATGTTGGATTTGGACCTAAGAGGGTAAAAATTTAATTGGAATAATATAAGTATTAGTTAAAATCTCATCTAATGCAAATCGGATATATTTTTTGTCTCTTTAGAGTGGTTACAATCCAAGGATCTATCCCTTAAAACTATTTTGAAGATTAGATCTGACCATACTCCATTGGAGTTGAATATTATGGATCATGTTGCTAAAGAAAATAGGTATCCATTTATAATGGAAAACGTGTAGTTTATGCACCCTAAAATTCATGATAGGATCTCATAATGGTGGACTAAGAATGGTAGTGGATCGGTTATGTTCAATTTGGCTGAAATTTGCATAAAGGTGAAAATCAAGATCAAATAATAAAATAAACAAGTTTTTGGGAATTTGATTTGTAAAAGAAGACTCTTAAAAATAAAATATCTAAAATTTAATAATAAATTGAGGATAAGGTCTATTATTAAAATATATAAAGCATAGAAATACAACTATTATGAAATTACCACACTATTGTATCTAGAGAATAATCATTATAGAGTTGTAGAAACTAAAAAATTGCACACTTATAGTTTTCAATGCCTAAATGCCTCAATATCCCATAAAACTTCTAAAAAATTCCAAAAACCCCTCTTAACCAACCAAATCATTATTTTCCTAGTCACCAATATCATTCAAAATCACTATTTGAAAGTACTATTCACCCTCGTTATTCACTGTGGGACCCATAGTCACTATTCATGATGACATGGCATGTGACATGGCATGTGACATTTAAAGTGAAATGGGAGGTGATTTGGGAGGTGATATGGCAAGTTATTTGTCTTAGAAGTTATGTGGCTTGATGTGGGACATCATATCCCACCTAGGACCCTTCCCAAAGTGCTTGATGACCTCATACAAGCAACACAAGGCCCTTCCTTGAAATGTAGAAAATTTCCCCTTAATAGGTCATTATTAAACATGTATTTTTTTATTCCTACATCAAATTAGACTTTAAAATAGATAGCTACCTCTATAAGATTTTTAGAAAGATAAAGGGCACCCATCTTTAACTTTTAAACCCAAATGGAGGATCACCAACCCAAAAGGGAGACTTTCCAACCCACATGGGAATCCCCACCAACCTCACCTTGGAATTTTCATCCCCCCAGATGGAAAATTGTGCCACATTTGGATGAAGACAAATAAGGGTGGTAAAAAGTCTTTGGTCTTATTCAAACCCAATTCATGTACAAAGTGGAAGATTTTACCAACCCACATGGGAATCCAAAAAAACCTAACCTTGAATAAAAAATGAACCACTTAGATAAATTGTAATTTCTTAAATATTCCACTATTTTGGCATGTTTCTTCACACAAAAATGCTATAAATACACCCCTCTCCTTCACCCAAGGTTAGGTTGGAAGTTAGCCTTTTATTGTTAACATTTTTGTTTCAAGTTTTTGAGGGAGGCATCCATTTTGAAATAGATCATCATAATCTTGGAGATAATATAAAAAGCATTGATTTTTTTTTGAAGTTCTACAAAAAAAATTTCAGAAACATCAACACCAACTTCTTCATCAACATTCTTCTTCAAGCTTGGATGGTAACCTTGGTTTTATTTGTTGTAATTTAATTTCTTATCCCTCTTGACCTATTATTTCTTGACTTATAAACCAACCCTTTGGACTTCTTATTATATTGGCCTCTACATTCATTCCTCTTAGCATCTTCATTTTCCTTTACCCTTTATCCATTTACCTCTTCTCCCATTTCCCTCTTTACCATCTTAACTCTCTTTATCCCCTTACCCTTTTTCCACCTTAATCATTTGTTACCTTATCCTTTCCAACCTTCACCCCTTAAACCTTTTCCATATCAACCATTTTCCAACCCCAACCACATCACTCTTTTGACCTTTTCCATTTCACCAAACCAAGAACCAAAACTTTGCTTTTAGCTAATTTTCAGCAATTTTAATTATTCAGACTATTTGATTTAGTTTAATCATCTTAGCAAAGCATTTAGTTGTAATTAATTAGATTTAGGTCATTTTATATATTTAATTTTAGTTTTATATTTTAAATACATGTTTCCTTCATTTTTATCTATCAAACTTAAGTATTAAAAGCAAGTGGATTGACAGCTTCCTAGAAAGCTTTTGCTTCTAGGATCTAGCTTACGCTAAGCAATCCACCCATCTCTTTGTCTAAAAAACAAGTGTGTGGTAGTGTTTTTTTATTTTCAGGTATTATTCCCTACATAAATAAGAGTTATTCATAATCATCTAGATTCAACGTGCGTATTTTAACAAGTTTTTCTACATACCCTTCATAATTAGTTTCTACTCTACACACTTAGAAAAAGCAAAAAAAATAGATAGAAACATTTTTGCACACTTGGTGGGACCCTTGAATTTTACTTTGTCCATTATTTATATTAAGACATTTAGAAATGCACTAATGAACATTTCATTTAGTTGCATTAGTGAGAAAATAAAATTCATTTAGTTGCATTAGTAAAAAAATGGTTAGTTGCATGTTTAGTTGCATATTTATTTACATTCTTATTTTCATACTTTCTTTCATTCTTAGTTGAATTTTTAGTTTCATTTTTAATAAAATTAATTTTTCTTTTCATTCTTAAAAAAAAAAATTTAAAAAAACAAACACATATTTTAGTTGCATTTTTAGAAAAGTTAAAGTTTATTTTCCTTGCATCTTCAAAAGAAATAAAAAGAACAATATTCCTAAGATTACGAATTACATTTTCATATTTAATTTAGATTGAATTTATATATTTTTTATGCATTCAAATAAATAATAAATTTTATTTTGGGTTTAAAACAAACACTTTGCATCCATTAAATTTCTTGCTGATCTTAGTTCATCTAGTAACTCGGCGAAACAGTAATTTTATCATAGATTTCACTTGTATTCACACACTAAGCCAAACCACTAAATAATCAATAGATAAAAAAATACTTGAGACAAATATCAACTAGGATTTTATCACCTAGCTGCAACCTTACCCACTCCTAACTATCCCACTTGGATTTCACAACCAAGGGGAGAACCAACCCAACTCTCTAGTTGAGTATAAACTCTGGACTCAATATATCTTTGCTAAGCAACAAACACCCTTATTGCTAAAATATTATGAAGTGAGGGGGTAGGCCTCAATACCAAGCCACATACTAAATTTCAACACAAATATTTCTTTTAAGCACCTAAATAACCCAAAACCAACTATAACTTGACTTTTTAATACCCATACCAAACCAACTTCCCCTCCACACTCTTTAAGGCATAAGCCAAAAGTGATTTATAACTAATCCTAGGCTAAACACATTTCTAGTGTTTATTTTTATTGCTTTTATATCTTTTTTGTTTCTTCTTCTTTGATTTTAAACCTTCACCTTTTCATTCCTTATTTTCTCATATGGTCACTACTAGACAACAACTCAAAAATAAAGTTAATCAACCCCCATCTTCTTCCACACCTATGGAGTATACCTTAGACATTGAGAGTTCCCCTCCTCCCTCTCCTTCTATGTTCCCAATCATATTTGAAGGGGATCCTGACTTTGCTTCCTTCATTGATAATAATTAGGTGGCTTTACGACACTACCTCAATACCATGCCACATTGCACCTCTTTTTCTTTAGTTTCCTCTACCGAACCCCCTCTGGGCATGCCACCCCACCTTATAGTGGGTACCACTTCAACCCAACCATTGTTTACCCATAGCTATTCCAACATCCCATCCACCAAAACCTAAACCAACCTTCCACGCTCTAACCAAACACCTCCTATCACACCCCTAGTGGGTTCAACCCTACCCTTAATCACCTACACCCCACCTACTATGCCATTATCCTCTAGTATTAATTCCATCCTTACTTTGATAGCAACAACTACAATTGAATATCAAAATCTAGTTCTCTCTATACCACAAACACTTCCCCATATAAACACATTGGTCACTACCCACCTTCAACCAACTAACCCACTAACCACTTTGATGCCACACATAAACCCCCCAATCTCGACCTTCCAATAATTACCCATGACATATTATCAATATATTCCTTAAAAAAAGGTATACATACCTTCAACTTTCACCCAACCTTACATGACCTCACACACACACAAAACATTATCCCAACCATCCACTAGTTATTCCCATGTCACACAACCCCAACAAAATGTGTGATATACCTATCCAACCTAACAACCCCAAATGAACTTGGTCAAGATGCTAATGGAGAAGATGACTACCCTTGATTCATCCATCTAGGGGTCACATATCCTTATCTCTTATGACCAAATTTGTAATGAACCCATCCATCTATTTGTCCCTCTCTGACCCCCATGTTACTTGATTTCCCATGATGACACTCTCCTCCTCCATACCTTTCTTATGTCTTTATTTGGACCAGCATTGGATTGGTATAGTGCCATCCCAAAACACTCCATCTTCTCATTCACCCAACTAGCCCAAACTTTTTTGGATCACTATTTAATCAATATATCAAAGAAAGTTTATATTACCTACATCTACTCCATTTGACAATTTGTAGATAAATCTATTATCAATTTCATGGCTCGTTTAAGGAGCCTAATCAACTATCTTTCCTTTTCATTTCCTCAACTTGAGCTTATATAAATCTTTATCCGATCATGTGCAAAACACATCTCACCCACATTGTGTGTCAAAATATTTTGAACATTCGATGAAGCTTTTACCATGTATCACAAACTAGAGAATAGATCCATTGATGAGGGAAGATTAAAGTCAGAAAAAAAAACCAACTTACAAAACCAATGAGCCCTCTCCTTCCAAAATAAACAAGACAACCGATACCAATTCTAAGAGCAAAGCCACCACTAACACTATTATCCTCAAAGCCTCACCTCCATCATCTACTAACCAATAAAACCTAAGGAACCAAACCTTTAACCCCTTCAAATATCTAAACTGAAACCAAAGGTATCAAACTCAGAATAACCATAAGCCATTAACTCCACTTGGGGAACCTTATCCTTCCAATTTGGAGAATTTACTAATAGCCAAAATTATCCAGCTTCCACAAATTAAATGACCCCAATAGTTTGATACTTCTCACCCCATGTTTAGTTGGTATAATGAGAATGACCATTGTGGTTTTCATTGAGTCATAAGATATGACATCAATAGATGCAATACCTTTAAATACCTTATGAAATCCATCATTGACAAGAGGGAGCTCACATCGGACAATCCTAATGCACCACCAAACCAAGCTCTTGACATATTTTGTAAACCTTTCCCTAATCATGCTCCTTCTACCCCTCATGAAAATAGACTTGAACCATCTCATGAGGCACATACTATTAATATGGTCACTAGTGAACCCGTTGATGAAGATAATGTTACACCAACCACTTCTTTCCCCATTCCCCTATTGGAAGAAAAAATACCACCTTCTATTCCTTTGGACACCTAAACAAAGGAAGTAACCATATTCACACCTTTATTGGAGGATACCACACCTACCTTCCCTATCTCAGAACCATCCACCCACTCTTTGGAAGCTATCTCACAAGAGAAAATGACACTATCTACCCAACCTCTAATTTCAAAACCTTCTATCAAAGGTCAAGATAAAGGTAAGGGAACCAAACTGGAACTTCTAACCCTTTATTTGATATACCAACCTAGTCCCTCTAAAATAACTAAAACCTCTACCCAACCAACCAAAACACCTTCCAAAATGATCCACCCTCCAACACCTAAACCCACCAAGATAATTAAATTGACCAAATTCCCTCCAAAACCAATAACTAAAACACCAAAGAGGTAAAATAACCAAAAGGCCCAAAACCCCAGATTTTATCTCCCTCAACATTTCCCTTCATTCTAGGTTCCCATCTAGGTACCTTAAACACAAAATCCACCATTTGTACCAAAACCCTACCACTTGTATTGGTCACACCTTCATACTATCTCTCTAAATCACCTTTTCCCACTTCACCAATAATCCCTAAGTTACCTAACTTACCATCATTTACCTCTTGATCATCAACCAAGTATACCACTTTACCCAAGACACCTATCACCAAAACCATGTCCCCACAACTTTCTACTTCAACACCCAAAATAAAAACCACTAAACCTTTACCACCTTTAGTTGAATCTTACTTGACCACCCTCCAGTGATGATTACAAACTACTTCCTTCAACTTACCACCCATCAAACCCTCTGAACCTTCATGTAACAAACCTTCTATATTTAATGATAAATTGGTATGTACATATCATAAGGAACTAAGACATGACACTAAGAACTATAAATCTCTCCAAATACTAGTTCACAACTTATAAAAAGATGATGATCTATTATTGGTAAAACCTCCTTCATCCCCATTGCCAATCCAACCACCTACTCAACCCATCCAACCTTTGATCTCACCCAAAATTTAAGAGGAGGAACCGAAGTAATCATCCAACCTAAAGAACCCCCTTATCCACACTATTCACATGGTTACCTAATCTTGGACCAAAAAAAGGATAAAGGGAAGACTAAGGAATCCATTCCTTAGAATTACCCCTCCATAAACTCCCAAGATAATAATACCCAACCATCTCCATCTCCAAACAAACCCAAGGTGTCTATCTTATGTGCCTCTCCATCTAACCCTCCATACCCTAACCCATATGCAATATCTATCCAGAAAGCTAACCTTAGGAAACTTCACCAAACTCCAACAAACATGGGCTTATATGAGTTAATATCTACCTCCCCCCATCATTGTTAATTACTCATAAAATCTCTACAATATATCGAGGTCCAACCAAATGATCCTCAACCTCTAGCCACTTTTGTTAGTACCCTCTAAACTTCCAACCTTGTCACCTTTAAAAATTTAGAAGTACCTTCTATTCATTTAGAGGATACCGATCCCCCTCTCTTCATTATGGCATATATCAATCAAACCAACATCAAAAGGTTGATGATGATGATGATGATGATGATGGGGGAACTAACATCAATATTATCTCCTCCCATGTTTATGACCAACTATAGTTACCTAAAAATATCATGTCTAAAAGCTCAGTAGTTCTTTATTCTTTTAATGATACTAGGGTTACCACCGTGGGCATAGTTGTCCTCCACATTTGTGTAGGACTTCATACTATTACTAAACTCTTCCATTTTATAGAAGGAGAGTTTTAATACAATATTTTACTCAAATGACCTTAGATTTGTGCTATGAGTTGTGTCCCTTCCACCCTACATCGATGTGTCAAGTTTGAACATGAAGGGCAAGTTGTGACTATCCAAGCTGACCCTAGTCCATTTACATCTTGAAATATGACATATCAACCAAATGATGTCTTTCTTCCTTCATTATCCATCACACAACCATCTACCAACAACATAACCTCACTAGCTAAAACCCATAGCATTTCCACACCTACTATTGATGAAGCTTCCACTAGCTCATCTATCCCCTCTTCCTAGATTCCTATAGAAGACCCTATGATAACCACATTCCAACATATTTATTTTGGGGAATATATACTCTTAGCCTTAGATGCCTTCCTTACCCCACAAGAATATGGGAATCTCAGACATGACCCTACTTACAACCCTAACATTGGAACCACCATCCCCATTACTTTTCTTAACCATCAAATGAATTTCATTTATGGGGGACTTAATTAACCACTTATAGCCCCTAATAGTATGTCATCCATCCAACCATTTACCTCTAAATTTTACTATCTTAGCAAACTAAAGTTTACTAAGTTGTGTCTTCATATATGTGCTTGGAAAGGATTTGGCCTCAGTTGCTATGAACAAGGGCCTCATGAGCTACCCCATTTCAAAACTTTGTAACCTCATGAGTCATTTTGCCTTGGGTACAAACTACCTCAAGAATCCACCATTTCACCCAAACCCATTTCCACCATAGAAGAAGATATCCCATCCTTGCCAACCCAATCACTTTCTCTACCTGAAGACCTTGATATCATCATTCCTAACTTTTTTTTTGATCAATACTGTAAGTTTGGGCCCTCTCATCTACGAAAAGAGTGTCCAAACCAAGGTCCTTCCACTCATACATTCTGAAATGGTAGAGAATGATTATCCCACCATCAACACCATCCAACATCAAGACAATGATCCCATTTTTACCTACTTAGGTGCAAGGAAGTCTTATATCCACAAATCCCTTCCTTTTAAGGCCCTAACTATGTTGAATGAATCAACCATCGATATCAACTTGGGCAATCTATATGACCCCCACATTTTCAAATTGGGCCAATCACTGAATAACAAGGAACTTTAATATTTCTTATATTTATTCCAAGACCATAGTATAACATTCACTTGGTCTTACAATAATATTCCTAGGATTGACCCGACCATTATGACCCATAAGATAGTCACTCACCATGATGCTAAGCCTATTAAACAAAATCTTAGATGCATGAATCATCACATATCCCTTCTCATCAAAGAAGATCTTTGATGTCTCCTATCTATAAACTTCATTCAACCCATTGACTACCCCCAATGGGTCTTTAACATTATACCTATCACCAAATTCAATAGGGGTTTACACATTTATGTGGACTTTTGTGACCTTAACTTCACCTACCCAAAGATGACTTCCCTATCCCTATCATTAACTAGCTTGTTGATCTTACAGCTGGCCATGAGATGTTATCTCTCAGACATGGGTTTTTAGGTTATAATAAGATCTTGATTGCTCTTGAAGATCAACATAAAACTACCTTTATGACACCTTAGGGAACTTTTTTCTATAGAGTCATGCCTTTTGGGCAACCTACAAACATGCCATGACTTATATTTTCCATGATATCATCTATAAGATTATAGAAGACTATGTGGATGACCTTCTTAGTAAATCCAAACTCCAAAAATACCACTTGGATATTCTTAAAATCATATTTTAATGCCTCATCCATTATAATGTTCACCTAAATCCTAAGAAATGAATTTTTAGGGTCCTTTTAGGAAAGCTTCTTGGCTTCATCATCTCTCTTCATGGAATTAAAGTAGACCCTACTAAAGTTAGAGTAAATTTGGACATGTCTCCTCCAACCAACCTTAAACAACTCTTTATCCTTCAAGGAAGACTTCAATCCATTTGTCATTTCATTTCCCAACATTAAAATTGGTGCTAACCTTTTCATCGCCTTTTAAATACAGATGTCTTTTTCAAGTGGATTACTGATTGTCAAAAGGCCTTTAATTTGCTCAAATAGTACCTTTTGTCACCACCTATCCTCACCCCTCTGAATCATGACCACTCCTTTTACCTATATATTTTTGCCATCAACCATTCCTTAGGGGTAATGTTGGCTCACCGAGATGAATAACACAAATATCAAGCCATATACTAAATTAACCATACACTTATAGAATATGAAACCCAATATACACATACTAAGAAACTCTACTTAGTATTGACCTTCATGGCCACCAAACTCTTCCACTACCTTCTTAACCATAAAACCTATGTCATCACTAATACTGACCCAATCAAATACATGCACTCTAATCCATACCAAAATTAGTGTATGGCTAAGTGGCTCATACTTCTAGATAAATTTGACCTCGAATTCCTCTAATATAATTCAATTAAAGGTTAGGTCATTACCAACCAATTGGTTGAAGCTCCTCTATAAAATAACCAAACACCCCCTCTTGCCTTTTTAGATGAGTCTTTTTCAAGAAGATGACATAACCTACCAAATGACCATGTTCTTTGATGGTTCTAAATGCTAGTGAGGAGGGGGTGCCATAGTTATTCTCATTCCTCTTGATGGTGAACCCCTTCCTCTCTCCTTCAAACTTGAATTTGAATATGCCAATAATATGGTCAAGTATGAAGACCTAGTGATAGGTCTCTGAATTTCTCAAAGCTTTGGAATTAAGACAACCCATGTCTTTGGTGATTCCCATCTTATGGTCAACCAAGTCAATGGGTCCTATCAATGGAAGAATGATTTCTTTATAAAATATAAAATTTTAGTTGACAAAATCTTAAAATCATTTGAGTATTACCTAGTCCAATCCATTCCCCAATCAACCAAGAAATTTTTGGATACAATGGCCTACCATGCTTCTCAAATCCCTTCTCAACCTTCCAATTCTAAAATATTTTCCACCATTCATCATTTTACCATAACCTCTTATGTCCAATCTAACCTCCCTACCATTTTTAATGTAGAGGAATCCCCATTTGACATTTGGTAGGACCAAACTTTCAACTACCTCAACCTAGGCATTGTTCATCCCAACCTCTATAGGAATGCCCAAAGATATTTTATTTAGAGTACCTCTCATTACACCATACTAGGGGGAATCATTTAAAAATTTATTTTTGATGGTATCCTTCTTCGTTGCCTACTTATCCATGAAGCTTCCCATGCCATGAAATAAACACATGATGGGATATGTGGGGGACACTTTAGTAGCCTAGAGGTCACTAAACATATCCTTTGTCTTGGTTACCATTGGCCCAACCTCAACCAAGACTATTGTGATTATGTAAAAAAGTGTGTTAAAGTTTAGAAGCATGTTAATTTACATCATATGCCAGCCAATAGCTTCAAATTATCTAAGGAATTTTGGCCTTTATCCCAATGGGGGCTCAATCTCATTGGTGAAATTAACCCCCATTCCTCACAATGGCATAGCTCCATCATCACAAAAACTGAATACTTTACATAGTGAGTGGAAGCTATTTCTATAATCTCTACCAAAGGAGAAAAATTATTGAGTTTATTAACCACCATATCATCTACTACTTTGGTGTTCCTCATAAGATCATCACTGATAATGGAAAATCCTTCAACAATAAGAAAGTCCAAGGTTTATGTGATACATTTGGCATTAATTTAAGATTTTCCTCACCTTATCGACCACAAGAAAATAGACAAGTATAATACCCTAATAAAACCATCACCAAAATATTAACCAAAGTTGTCAGTGATTTAGGTTGAGATTAGCACTTACACATACCATTCACCTTATGGGCCTATCGCACTAGCATTTGAACCTCAACTGGTACTGCCCCTTTCTCTCTAGTCTTCAAAATAGAGGTAGTATTTCCTCTTAAATTCCAAATCCCCTCTCTTCACATATCTTTGAAGTAGCTAATTTCTAAAGAAGATTTTTGTCAACATCATGTAGCTCAGCTTGAGCTACTTGATGAGCATCGTTTAGAATCTCTCACCCACCTCCACATATATTAAGAGCATATCACAATCACTTATAAAAATCACCTCAAACAATGGGAAATCAATATCAAATATCTCATCTTAAAATAAAACCAACATGTGACCAACATAGAGAAGAGTAAATGAGGCAAGTTTGATTTTAATTAGCTTGAACCCTACATCATCACCCATAAGTATGGATTAGGGGCTTATCATTGGTCCTCTATCAAAGGCAAACTCAAACCTAAGCCTCTCATTGCTTTGCATCTGCATCCATTTTTTTGATAAGGAAGGATCAAGTTCACATGTTTGTCTAACTTAAGCTCATCCCTTGATTATGAGATTTTCACCTTCACCCACCTTCCTCCTCCCATTTTGAGGACAATTGATTACAACATAGAACCATATGATTAACCATGATAGTCATGGCCTAATCCTAAATATGGGTACCATAGCTCTACCCATATCATGGTTCTCATAGATACTTTTCATCTCTAACAAGATGGAATCCCATGGTCATTGTCTCTCAAAACCACACCCTTTCACATATCATGAACCTTCTTGTGTAAAGTTTTGCCCTCATAAAGGTAAACCTATGAACCTAATTAGACTATTCCATGTATAAAAAAAATTCATCTTGCAATAATTAATTAGGTCAATATCTTACACATTGTAGATTGCTCCCTTGAAGGACAGTTACCCAAAAATAAAAATAAAAATTACCACATGTAAGGTAGACTATTCCCTTAAACGATAGTTATCAAGAACATTAAAACAAAGCCAATAATCTTAGACAAATCTCTAGAAGGATGGATAAGTTAACTTTGTCAAAAGTAGAGAAATTTCATTGAGGTTTCCCACATCGATCAGCTTCCCATATATAATTATCAAAACCAATTCTAAAGCCGCAATTGGATTTCCAATATAAACTTCTCGTATTGATCATTATAGATTTAGCATATGACATGGACTTGTCTAATACCATTCTTAGGTCACCTATAGAAGGGTAAAACTAATTCACATGAGGTTATCATACATATCACCCATTACTCTTCACACAATCTATCACCCATTTTCCCTTTTGATTATCATTAAATCAAGGGATTTAGAGCTTACTTGACACCCTATGATCATGAAACCTTTTTTATCAACTAATGACTACTCATGCATAGAATTTGAAGGGCTTATGTTCATTAAGTTGATCTCACTTTAGACCTATTTTTAGTCCTTGTTAAAAACAAAGAATCAAGCCCTATTCTTCTCTTAGTGTGCATGGTCAATTTTTTCACCATGACTCATACCATCTAACATTGTAACAACAATGGTCATTTATTTACATTAAGTGATATTACAACCATAACCATACCAATCATAACCATAACCATAATGTTCATAAGTATCCACACAACATTCTGTATAATAAAATTTGACCAACAATATCCAACACATTACCCTCTTATTCCTACCAGCCCATTGCCAAGCTCTAAACATCAGACACCAACCATTAGTAGTGTCTACTCAAACATGGAATTATTTTCTTTTATACTAGCTGAGAGTCCATCCATAGCAATGGAAAGACTATCTAATCTAATTGTATCACCAATATCCTAGACCACATAGCTCCTTGATACCAAAGCCTCTTCTAAATGACACATCACATCTACAATTCTAAGCAATTGGGACACATGATGCAGATATGGCCACCATTTGTCTAGCCTACCCATGCAACTCTTGGGTCAAGAAAGTTCCATACTTTATTGCTCACCATGCTACTAAGTTCATTACTTGTAGAATCTATTTTTCCATATAATAAATTATTTATAGGTCATCACTTATATACTACCCTTAAAACTCAGCTCATAGTGGTGATGAACCTTGGCCATAGTGACTCTGTAGATCCAGATAGACCCCCACATCCTAAAATTCAGCTCATAATGGTAAAAACTATATCTAAACTCCTAACCTTGCACAATTTTAGAAGATAAAACCTCCTCATAAAAATAACTCTTCTTTGGATTAGCTCCATTGAAGATTATTTGTGGTACTTCGCATTATGTTCCCTTCTAATTTATCCTACCTTGCCCATTTATATCTCTCATCCTTATAAATGTGGGATCATTATGGTGACTATTTACTAACCTACCCCATTCACTTTCACTTACACCTTCACCAAAACCCAAAACTATTGTTTTACCAAACCTTCTTCATCAATGCAAACTAGCCCATGTGGTCCATCAAATTGGGGTAGCCAATTTGAACACCACTCACCCAAACCTTGTTAAACTACATTGGATTGATGTCCACAGACTATGTAGGCACTTCTCTAAGGGAAGATTGACCACTAACAACTAATTCCCATCCCCTTTTTTTCTTCTCACTCATTTCCACAGCTAATAATGCCCTCTTGCTTAGGGTGTCCTACATCAAGGAAGTTTTGAATTATTTCTTCAAAATACTTATGTTTTAACACCATATTATACTTCCTCTTAAGTCTTTCCACCATTATTTGGATAACTACATTGGCCTAAGGTCTTTTTGGACTATGTAAGTAATGCCCAATTATTGAGGTTAGCTTGACCACTTCCTTTACTTTATTTTACCTTATCACCTAAAATATCTTCCTCCACTTCTCTACCTATCTCCTAACCATCTCCCTACCTCCATCTTGTAAATCTCTTTTAACATAAGGGTTGAAAACATTCCCCATTTTCCCCCCTTACATCCCATAAATTTGTATCCTACTCTACTTTGTTGTCCTCCAAATTATCTTTCATTGTGCATGCTTCACGGCCCACTTCTTGACCCACATTTTGAAATTTTTCCCTCTCTTTCACCTTATTACCAACCTTGACATTTATCCCCTTAAAATTCTTTCTCTATCCTCATCATCTCCCCTCCCCCTTGGCTATTTTTGATACCCCTTTATCACTCGCTTTTCCTCACCCATTCCACTTTATACTGTGTATCTTACAAGCTTTTTATTTATTCTATTTCTGCACTTTTTATTTATGTTTACCACCACTCTCTGCCATTCTACCACTCTTCCCACCATACCAATTTTCCATTCTTCTTATTTTCTTTTTTTCCATCCTTTTTTTCATCCCCTTTTTCCTCCATAACTAGTTTCTCCCTGGATATTTTTCCTTTGAGAATCCTTCCATAATTGACCTTTTTTCTTATCTCTTTTTTCCTATGGCCCTTTTTACATTCCCCTTTTCCTCTTTTGATCTTGGTAATCACTTATCTTTTGCATCTATATGAGTATCTATGCTTTGTATCCCTACTTCAATTCTTCCCATTTTGTTCTTATCATCTCTGATGTTCATCCCTTAGTTTCATCTCACTCCTTTTCATTGCATCCCCCTATTTCTTTACCATCTCACTATTTTTTTTATCTTTTCAATCTCTTCTAATCACCACTTCAACTTTTCAATATCTTCTAACAATCTGATTAACACCTACCTTTTCTTTTCACCTTCTTGTCCACCCATCCTTTAGTTCCCCTCATTCCTCACCCCTTTCCCATTTTCATCTCCAAAACCACTATCTTCTTTGCTTCCTTATTTCTCTCCTTGCATATCATAAACCATGCTTACTTGGTCAAGATACCACCTACTTCTTCCATCTCCCCTCATCCTCTTTGTGTCCTCATTTCACTCCTTTTTCCCCCATATTCCCTTTTTTTCCATTTATTTCCTTGTTTTTCATTTTCATCACCAAAATATTTTCTTTATTGTATTTTTTAGACTTGTTTTCAAACCTTTCATGGCTTCTCATATCCCTCATTCTACCCTTACCCTTTATTATTGTTACACTTCTCTCCCCATCCTTTTCAATTCTCTAATCTGTCATTCTTTAGTGCATCTTGCACCCCCAATATTTTACCTTTTATTTTCTTCTTTTTTCTCTATTTCATTTCATTTTTTTCATCTCCCTTGATGCCCTTCCTTGCTCTTCCCAACATATATGACCATGCTTGGCTACTTCTATCCTTATACACCTTTTTCTTTATCTATGACCTCATTATTTTCTCTTCATTTGTCTCCTAGTCCACCTATATCTCATCATTTTATTGGATATCTATTATGTTCTCAAATTTAACCTCCACCTTTTTAGAGTGTGTTCACCAGTTGTACTACTTCTACATACATCTAATTATCTACTTCCTTGTATCCTTCATACCCATACCTTAATGGACTAAATCTACTTAGGTTCCTTACTTTAAGATCATCCCTTTAGTCCTTTAATTCTTCTATATTTTGTGCTTAGAATCTCTTTTTTATCCCTCTCCAACTACTCCCTTCACCATCCCTATCACATTTTTCCTTTTCAACCCTCTATCCATTTTGAGCATGTTATGGCCTTCAACGTATTCTACTTGATTTTAGTTTACTGTGAGATAATATACCAATCTTACACCTCTATAACATTATTGGCTAGGATCATGGGCTCATATGATCAACTATCAAACTTGAGCATCATTCAGCCATCGGGATGAAAATCCCCACCTCTTCTCATCTTACCTATTTTAAACCCTTTTTAGACTAACCTTTGAATATGTAAGAATCAAAACTAAAACCACATTTAAATGGAAGATTTGGAATACCCACATGGGGATGATAGCTACACCCTCTCATGCACCCTAACCTTCCAACCAATAATTTCCATTGATTCTCCCTTTTAGACTATATCTTCTTATGCCTTGCAATATCCCTACTCTTTCACCATAATCCACAACCTACTCCCTCAATTAATTAATGTTATTATTATTTACCTCACTTAATATTCTAAAACCCCTCAACATATTTCTCTATATTCCCTAAAAAAATTAATGCTTACTTATTTTAGGGCCCCACCCACTCAAAGGTCAAGGTTTTAAATCTTTGTCACTTATCATTTGCCTACTTTGCTACTTTGCTTCCCCAGACTACTGAATAATAACCCTAAATAACTTGTTAACAACATTATTGTGGAATGTACACAAAGTTGACTTATTTGGATAGTGACGAAAGAACCCATTTGATCACCTTGACAATTTGAGTAGCTCTATACTTTCCAAATCTTGGTACTACATATTTCTACCTTTCCTGTTCTTTATGATGGTGGTAGAAACTTCATGATTCAATCTGATTATCCATGGCTATAGATTCCTTTTACATAGTTGATGCAATCATATAATTGAATCCTATCTCATCTCATCCACTATTTCTACCACACCCATCAAAAACTATTTTATATCCATCTTTTCCACCCTTTGGTGCTTCCCTTTTTCCAATGTTCTTCACCTAGACCTACCTATATGATATCTATTTGGGACAAAAAAGTTAACCAACACCCTTTACCTCAAAATAACTACATTTGGAAAGATGTTATTTTTATATCCCTATCCATCAAACTATGTATGTAGCATCCACTTTCTATGTGCATCTAGAGTCAGCTCAGCCATCCCCTTCTAACCCATACCCAGTCCACCCATGCTTTCACCACATCCACTTTAATGTCAATTATTTTTTACCCAGAACATTGGTGATTTTTATGATAACATTATTAATGATAATTACCAACCTTGACATGTTAAATTTTGTGCCACCTTACACCAAACTAGACCATTTTTGTTTTTCTCAGGAGCACTTCTGAGCTTGGATACCTGAGTCAACATCAACCTTGTCTAAGAACCTTGATAAGACTAACCTGATTAGTTATGACCAATGCTAGGGACTAGTTGCCTTATCTTTATCTTAGAACCCAACCTTTTTTTATCAACATTGGTACCTTTAGTCTCTGCATAATCTTGACTATTCCACTTAGTCATATTTTGTGAACCCATTGGCATTGCACATACTTACCTACCTTGTGGCACCACCTAGTGTCTCCCCATCAATTGATTATAAAACCTACACCCAATTTGACCTTTCTTCATTGACTCTTAATTTGAGGGGAAACACCTCCTCTAATACTCAATGTATCCTAACCTTAGACCAAGTGATTATTTTTCATTTTGCATCTTGTTAATTCAAGGTTGCATAACAAAAAAGGGAAAAATATTGACACTAAAAAACTACACACTTATAGTTTTTAATGCCTAAATGCCTTGAGATCCCCTAAAACTTATTAAACCTTCCCAAATACATCTTAAATAACCAACTCACTATTTTTTTGGTCACAAATATCATTCGAAATCACTATTTGAAAGTACTATTCAAAACTACTCTTCACTGTAGGACCCACAATCACTATTTAGGATGACATGGAAAGTGACATGGCATGTGACATGGAAATTAACAAGGAATGTAACATTGGATCTGATATGGTAAGTGATATGAATTAAAAGTGATGTGGCTTGATGTGGGCATCATACCCCACATAAGACCCTTCCCAAAGTGTTTGATGACCTCATTTAGGCATCACAAGGGCCCCCATTTGAATTTGGTGAATTTCCATTTAATATTTCATTATTAGACATGTATTTTTGTCTTCCCATACTAAATTATACATTAAAATAGATACCTACCTCTTTAAGACTTTGGGAAAGACAAAGAGCACCCATATTTGACTTTTTAACCCAAATAGAGGCTCACCAACCCAAATGAGAGACTTTCCAACCCACATGGGAATCCATAGTAACCTCACCTTATAATTTTCATCATCACACATGGAAAATGGTGCCACATTTGGATGAAAATAAATAGGGGTGGTGAAATTTTTTTGGTCTTATTCAAACCCATGTGCATGATTTCCATTCAAACTTGGATTCATGTGCAAAGTGGAGGATTTTCCAACCCACATGGGAATCCCCACCAACCTCACCTTGAATAAAATATGCACCACTTGGATAAATACTAATTTATTAAATATTCCTCTCTTTTGGTATGTTTCTTCACACATACATTCTATAAGTACCCCCCTCTCCTTCACCTAAGGTTAGGTTGGAAGTTAGCCTTTTGTTGTTAACATTTTAATTGAAAGTTTTTAAAGGAGGTCATAATTTTGAATGAGATCATCATAATATTGGAGAAAAGAGCCAAATAATCAATGTTTTTCTAAATTTATACCAAAATTACTTCAACAACATCAACACCAACATCTTCATCAACATTCTTCTTCAAACTTGGAAGGTAACCTCAATTTTATTTGTTGTAATTTAATTTCTTATCCCTCTTTGCCTATTATTTATTGAATTCAAAACCCACCCATTTTCCTTATGATTATATTGTCATCCATATCCATTCTCCTTAACCTCTTCATTTTCATTTCCCCTTTACCCATTTACTTCTTTTCCCATTTCCCTCTTTACCATCTTCACTCTCTTTATCCCCTTACCCTTTTGCCACCTTAATCATTTGTTGCCTTATCCTTTCCAAAATCTACCCCTTAAACCTTTACCATATCAAAAATTTTATAACTACAACCACATCACTCTTTTTACCCTTTCCATTTCACCAAACCAAGAAGCAAAAATTTTCTTTTAGCTAATTTTTAGCAATTTTAATTATTTAGACTATTTGCTTTAGTTTAATCATCTTAGCAAAGAATTTAGTTTTAATTATTAAATTTAGGTTATTTGATATATGTAATTTCAGTTTTATGTTTTAAATACATTTTTCCTTCATTTTTATCTATCAAACTTAAGTGTTAAAAGTAGGTGGATTAACAGCCTCCTAGAAAGCTTTGGCTTATAGGATCTAGCTTACGCTAGGCAATCCACCCATCTCTTTGTCTAAAAAACAAATGTATGGTAGTTTTTTATTATTTTAAAGTATTATTACCTATCCAAATAATATTTATTCATAATCTTCTAGATTCAATTTGCATAATTTAATAGGTTTTTCTACACACCCTTCATAACTAGTTTATACTCTACACACTTAGAAAAAGCAAAAAATTAGATAGAAATAGGAGTCATAAATATAGAAAAAATTGGCTCAAGGAAGGGGATATAAATACCCATTTTTTTCACATGTCTAATTCAGAACACAAGAAGCATAATGATATCAAATAAATTATCAATAGTTTAGGTTAGTTTTCCTCAGATGTAGAAGATATTAATCAAGAAAGTGTCAAAATTTTCAAAACTTTATACAAGAATGATTTTAAGAAGAATATAAAATATGAAAAATAATTTTTACATGTGATATTAGAATTTATAAAGTAATAAGATTAAAAATAATCACATTATTTACCTCAAATTAAAATCTTAAATTTGTGCTCTCCAAGATGAACCCAAACAAGGATCCTAGTCTAGATGGTTTCCCCATAATTTTTTTCTAGATTTTTTGGGACATAATAGGAGATGATGTGGTTGAATATGTGAATGAATTATTTTCCACCAATTATTTATTAAAGTAATTAAATAACACTTTCTTATTTATTATTCCAAATAATTAAGGGGCCTTAAAATTTTATAATTTTTACCCTATTAGTTTGTGTAATTCTTTTTATAAGATTATCACCAAACTTACTATTATGAGGATGCAATATATCATGGATAAAATCATTAAACCTCATCAAGGAGGATTTTTTATAGGTAAAAAAATTCAAGATGGAGTAATCATGGTTCACGAAGCCTTTAATTCAATGGAAAATAATCATAGAGCAACTATGGTGATTCAATTGGATATGGCTAAGTCATATGCTAGATTAGATTGGAGTTTCCTTGATAGAGTTATGTCTCAATTTGGATTTCATGATAAATTTATGAAAATCATTAAATCATGTATTACTACTTTCATTTTATCTATTGTGGTGAATGGGGTGTTGCATGGTTTTTTCAAAAATGATAAATGTGTGAGATAGGGGGATCACCTTTCCCCATTCTTGTTCATCATTATGGTGGAAGCATTGAGTAGATTAATCTCTAATGCTTTGGTTGCTTCATAGTTAAAAGGTTTTAAATTAGCAATGTCTATTGATCTAGTGAATCATCAAAAAAGTTTTGATGAAACCATTCCCTTGGTTGAATCATCTATGTTGGAAGTGAGAAACATTAAAAAAAATTTAGTGATGTACGAATAGGCCTCGAATAAGAATTTTAATTTTGACAAGAGCTTCATGTATTTATTAAATACATCAATGTCTATACAAGATAGAATATTTATTCTTCTAGGATTCCAAATCAAGGAGCTTACTTCCTCATATTTGGGAATGCATTTCTTTAGTAACCAACTTTGGGTGGCACTATGGAATCCTTTGATTGAGATATTTAAAAAATGCTTATAGGTTAGAAAGGTAAGCTCGTATCCAAGGATAGAAATGTTGTCATGATTAAGAGTATGATTCAAATTATCCAAATTTATATTCTTTCACTATTTAGTTTGACTAAACGAATGGAGGATAAATTAAATAAAATTTAATGTGAATTTCTTTGGGATATAATGGAAGAAATAAAGAAATTTCATCTTGTTACTTATAATAAGGTCTAATCCAAGAAAATATATGGTATACTTGGTTTAAGGAATTTGTAATTAATGAATAAATCCCTCATTTCAATTTTTGCATGTAGATTCATTAAGTTGAACATAATTTGGGCTAAAATCCTCTCTTTTAAGTATTTAGAAGGAAGGGACCTGATATGCATTCTGGTAGAGGATCATTTTGTTTGGGTCTCACATGTTTGGAACTTCTTATTCTCAAACAAGAAGTTGATAATATTAGGTTCTAAATGATAGATTGGCAATAGATGTAGGGTTAATTTTTTGAGAGATAAATGGGTTTCTAAAAATCCTCTTTCTCAGAGTGACATAGGACCATAGTTGCAAGAAAAAATTAATAATAAAAATGGTTTCAAAGTGATGGACTATTGGCAAGAGCATGAAGGAGTTAAATGTTGGATGATGTTGAGTTGGGATAACTTAAACTAGGGAGACATGCCAAATCTTTCTAACCCAAATAGCCTTCTGATAAATGGTCATATTCTTGGAATCAATATAGAATATCAAATGGTCTATAAAAACTCCTTTAATGGTCATTAAAAAGTTAAATCATGTTATGGCATGCAAACATAAGAACTTGGGTTAATGGTAGCTAGAAGATTTTATGGGACAAATGGATAACTCCAAAAATTAACTTCTTCGTATGGGTGGTGGTTTACAATAGAATTATTACAATTGAAAATCTTATAAAAATTGGTTGTAACCTAATAAACATATGTTTTCTTTGTGAAGAGGAAAATGAATTAGTTTTCCTTTTGCTTGTCAGTTGCTCATTCTCTTAGAAGATTTGGAGCTATTTTTTGACAAATTTAATATCTATTGAGCAAAATTAGGTTCTCTAATGGAAGTGTGGTAGTCTTAGGTGTGTCCATTTCAAAATTCCCATCTAAAGAAACTTTGGAAAATGAATTTTCCACGTATCATGTAGGGTTTCTAGGGATAACGTAACAATAAAATCTTTAGGGGAAAGAGATGCAATAGAAAAGTCATCTCTAAAAGAATTTTTTTGCACATTAAGGAGAATTATAACTTTTTTCCTATTAAGAAAGGAAAAAACATAATTCAATTTCAAAAAACTCTAGCTCACAACTATAAAATTGATTCTTCTAAGTTGGGTGAACTAGACCCTAAAGAAGAAATTATGAAAAGAACTATATGGAAACCCCATCCTTCAGGATGGATGAAGCTCAATTTTGATGGATATTTGAAAGGAAACCCAAGACAAACTAGATGAGGTGGAATAATTAGAGATCATAGGGTCAATTTGGTTATTTCTTATGTCAGAGACATGGGTGTTAAGTCTAATCATTGGGTAGAAACATTAATAGTGTTATGGGGATCAAATTGGAAAAACAATTGAGAGTTCAAAAACTAATAGTGGAGGGGGAATCTAAATATTTTAAATTACTTTTCAAATAAATATGTCATCATTTCATTCATTAAAAAAGTTTTAGAGGAAGCCATAACTATTTTGGATTCTTTTCAACAAGTTATCATTCAATATACTTATAGGGAAAGAAAGTTGATAAAATATTGGTTTGAAAAGAAAGAAGTGACTACTATGGGTCAAATGACTTGGATGGACTATGAAGATCTCCCTTGGGATATTTTTTTTTTTTAAAAAAAATATGAAGGAAATTCTAATACACTTAACATTAGGCATATTAGGGAAGCCTCTAATTCATATAGGGAAAAATTTTGAACTCTTTTGAGTTAGGGACTCATATTATTTTGTTTAATTATTTTGTGGTCTATGAAGAAGTTTCTAGAAGTCCCAAAAAATCTATTGGATGGCTTATACACAAAAAATTGCATTTGCTCTCGGCTCTTTTTTGTGAAGCCTAATTTTTAGATTAGAGAAAGCCTTTATTAGATCTATTTGGCTGTAAGGAAATAAATATGGGCTTACCTAATAGAATAGAACCAAAAGTGCCCTCTAAAGTTAGAAAAAATGAAATAATTTGGGTAGCTTTAAAAGTGGGAGGTTTTACAGGTTTCATGGACAAGATTGAAGGACATGACAGGCACTTCTCAATCATGTTTGTAAAATCCTAAGAGGATATAATTGTTACAATCAATGGAGTTAGTCTTGATATCATAGAGGAACTCATTGCTCATGTTACTAGCATGGTGATTAAGGAAACCAAGATTTACAACCTACTGAGAGATTTTGAAAGGGACAAAGAGACATTCCTAGAGGAGGGAAAATAATTGGATATGCTTCGCAATGGTTTTGATTAGGAATCCTTTCCCAAGTTGTATACAAAAATTACCTACCATATAATGTAGTATGTAACCCTAGAAGGTAAGTACAATGTATTTATATGGTATTGATTTAATATTTTGAACTCTTTTAGGGATTGTTAGAGTATGTTTTACTCATGTTTGATAGGTGCACTATTTATCACTATTTGTGGTTTAGTCCCACATTGGCTAGTTTAGATTTCTTGTTGCTTTGCCTTACCTTTATATGCAAGAGATTTATTTTTTAATATTCATGCTTTCATATTCTTTGTATTCATATCATTTGGGTATAACAATTATGTTTTGTTCAATTGATTTTCTCTTGAAATGCATTAACATCATGGCTATGGTAATGAGTCATTAGAGAGATCTTGGCTAAGATTTTTGTAAACTCTTTCATGGTATCAAAGCCACCATCTAATAACCATTACTCAAAAATTTTCTATTGTAGTCTCTATTTTGTAGATTTGCATTAATTGATTATAGCATTTATATGGATCTATTTGTATGGATCCTAATTTTTCCTTAGATAATGTAGATCCTTGATCTATTTAGCATTTGTAGTTCTATGGAAATTTATACACTTGTTAGGTTTTTTATGAGCATTGGAGGTATGGATATATATTGCATCCAACCATTAACAAGGCTATATGGATCCTATTTTTTCCTTAGATAATGTATATCTACCTTTTATTATGGCTATTTTCTATACTCTGGGAGTTTCATTTCCATCTTGGCTTTGGAAGTGGATCCTATGTTGTTGATATGTAGGAGGATCTAGGGAGGTAGCGTGGCATCTATTTTAAACTTGGCATTGAATTCTGGACTGCTACATTGGAATATTTCTATGTGTAGTGTTTGGAAGTTTGGTTGGGCATTTTTTTCATTGAAAAAGCATTGGATCTCCAAGAGATCAAATCACTATCTTTGGTGTTGCCTTTGACCCTCAGATCTACTTTAAAATTTGTTATATTTGGCATCATTACTCTCTCTGACATGGATTTTTAGATTTATCTACAAATATTTCACTCTTTGCATCATTTTTTTCTTATTCTTTGTATTTTGGTGTGGCATTTCACCTAAGAGTCTGGGCATTGTAGAAGTGGATCTAAGTTTTCTATCTTGAAGATCCAAGTTTGGTGCTAGAGAATTTTTTTAGCATTGGAGATCTGTAGTAGAGAGGCATTTTGAGCTTGGTATTGGATGCTTGGTGGTGGTGGTGTTTAGAAACATTAACATTTTTTTCATATAAATTTATATTCTTTTATTTCTTTAACTTAGCTCAAGAGCAATGCAACCACCATTTTTTTGTCTCAACATTTCAACTCAAGTGGAACAACATTCTATTTCAATGAAGGATTTCAATGGATTGAGTTTTTCAAGAGACTGTAAATGTGCATTTATTTCCATTCATTTTGTTTTTTTTGAGTTGTTCTCCAAAAATATTAGATCTATCAACCCCTTATTAATTTTATTTTGGATTTTTATGATGGCTCTAAGTGTTGGTTCCTTCATAATGCCTACCTAAGTTGCCTTTTTTTTCAAACCACCACCATCCTTTATCTTCTCTTCCCATGGCCCAAGTGTGTCCACCTCCTTCCTCCACCACTACCCATATACTACCAGCTGAATGATACTCTCCAACCTTGATTGAAAGTCTAGAAAATTGAATTCTGAGGGATTTTGTTTTTTGGTGGAGAGATAAATTTGTTTTGGTGGTGATTTATTAAAAAGATGACCATTTTGCATGGGAGGATGGTGTTGACAAATTTGTTTTAGTGGTGATCTGCATTAGAGGAGGGCCAAACCAAGTAAGACACTTGTACTCATTCATTTTTATTCTTTACACAAATGGAAATGATTTTTTTTTCTTTTAATAGTTGTATTTTTTCCTTAAAGAGGGAGTCAAGCACACTTGCATGCATACTGAGGCAACCAGGTTGACTATTTTTGACTTATGTTGGCCTGGAGATATTCTTGGTTCCATGATAATTATAATGAGTGTTGGAAAGATAGGTACCCTTGTGGTGAAATTTTTTAATAATTTAGTGCAAATTTTTATTAAATAGGTTTATTTTATAGGAAAAGTATTTGTTGAATAAATTTTGATCGATAGCTCAAAATTGAGCACCATCTTTTTAAAAAGTTGACATATTTTAATTTCCCATGAAATGGTCCTATTTATATTGTAAATTAACTATTTTATAAAGTTCCACATTTTGGGGGGGAGGGGGTCTCTTTGTATTGGTTGTTATGGCATTTCTACAATTTGTGGTGATATTTCAGTGGTGACACATTTTGATATATTTTTTGAGCATTTGATGAGGGATTATTCTTGACATTGTTTATACCTTATCTTGATTGTTAGAGATCAAAGGGTGAGGTACAGTTTAGTAAGAGGTCAAATGCCCTCATAGGCAACACATTCTTCCTTATTTCTCCTTTGTATTGTCATCATTTGTTTCACTCATGGACACATTTTGGCTAAGTTCGACTTCCTATTCTTAAGTGTACATAGTCACTACTATGGGGTTTTATATATTATAGGCCTTGCATTGTACTTCACACATGCACTATCAAGATGCATTTTTAGCTAAGCTCAACGTCCTTACATGTGATTTTCATGAATTATTTGTATGTTAATCATTCTTTTATGTGTTAGCATACATTATGGCTTTTTTGCCATTTTCCACACTCTTCTATTAGCGCACAACTTGCTTTAGTACATTGATGCACTTTTAGTTGTGTCTTGTCTCTGCGAGCCCCCTTTCTTAGCACCTTACCTTCTTCTATGGAGACACCATTTTTGCTCCCTTGTTTTTTGGAGCATCTTCTACATTTTTTACACCTTTTTTTATAGTTAATAGTCTCTTCATTCTTGGAGCTATTATGTTGTATATAGTGTTAGCTTTTTTGGTGTTTGAGTAGTGGATTTAGGCCACTCATGTAGACCTTTATTTTTACCACTCCATCCATTCAATAGTATGGGTGTGTGATGTACATTCTACTTCTATTGACCATTCTTTGCACTTACAGTAATTTTGTGTACTTTTATCACTACTGACAATCTTTTTGATTAAAGTTGTTCTAGTGAAGTTCAGTGTCAGTTGTTTTTGTGATCAAGTAGTAGATTCAAACCACTCATGGAGATTACATATTTTTGTGACTTATGAGTACTTGGAATACAAACTTCTTCAACATCATCTATGGATGGATTTCTTGCTCTCTATTCTATTTTTCTCTCTTTTAGGGGGGAGTTTTTCCTATGGGTTTTCTCTCTTTTCTCCACCTTTTGAGAGTTATGTTTTTTGCACCTTTTGTGTTTGTGTGTGTGATTTCATGTTTTTAACACAATAATGAGTTTATATTCCTATATTATACATGGTTATCTTCTTCAATAACTTTGTTTTCCAAAACCCATATGAGGATTGCATAATGTCTCATCATTTGTTGGCCTTCTTTGGTGTTCTCTTCTATATTTTTGACACCACTTTTTTGATAGTTGATAGTCTCCCATAGCTTAATTGTAGCTATTCTGGTGAATTTCAGTGTCATCTTGTCTTCTTCAATAGTTTGATAGTCTTATTTAGTGTGACATGGAGCTATTATAGTGTATATAGTGTTAACTTATTTGGTGTTTGAGTAGTGGTTTCAGACCACTCGTGCATATATTATGAGTATTTTCACCTAATATTCAACATTGAAGAGGGGATGTTTCGAAATGCTTCCTTAGGTTTCATCTTCTACCCAATATTTTAGAGATCAATGTTTCTTCCAATTTCTATTTTACTTGGTGGTTACAATTACTAGCATCCATGTATTTTGGCAAGATGGATTGGCATCCATTAATACATTTGGCTTCTTCTCTAGATTCTCTTGACATTGTACATAGGTACCCAACATGGCATAGTTGTCAGGACCTATCTTTTGAGGATTCTTAGCCTCTCTTTTTTTATCCCCCATCTTCATTTGAGGAGGGTGTTAGAGTATGTTTACTCATGTTTTCTAGGTTCACTATTTAGCAATATTTGTGGTTTAGTCTCATATTAGCTAGTTTAGCCTTCTTGTTGTTTTGCCTTATCTTTATAAGCAAGAGATTTATTTTGTAGTATTCATGATTTCATATGCTGTATATTCATATCATTTGGGTATATCAATTGTGTTGTTTTTAATTTATTTTCTCTTACAATTTATTATCATCACGACTGTGGTAATGAGTCATTAGAGATATCTTGGCTAAGAGTTTTGCAAACTCTTTCATGCATGATGTGCCCTTCAGTCTTCCTTTTTTCATTTTGAAATCAATGGAGGTTTTAATCATTAATTTTAATCAGGTAATTACTTAACCCTAAGACATGAATGGGTGATTTAAATAATTTGTAAATATTTTAAAGGCATGAATCAAATTCACCCAGACCTTTCGTAGCCCTAGAAGGAAGATGCAGAGGACATTCTTGTTGACATTAGAAAAACAATTAAAAAGTTTGGATAAAATACCTTGGGATTTCAAGTAGGGTTATAGAGATAAATAAAAATATTTTGGAGAATAGTACCAATGATTTTGAAATAAATAATATGAATACATAGGAGAATATCAAGAAGTGCCTTCATAGTGTGTTGTATCCTACATGGATTACTTAGGAGAAACATGTCATGTAGAGAAAAACATGAGATTTAGCTAGGGTTTATATTGATGTAGATGATGTTAGATATGTTTCAAGGAAGGTACAAAAGGATGTAGACTAAATTAATAATTTGGATAAAAAAAATTATTAGAGGCTATAAAAGGTGGTCTAAAGATGTTGCCACAAATAAAGGGGAGATTTATGAGAATAAGAAATTGAAGGATCATAATGAGGCCTACAATAAATTGGTGACCTCTATTAAGGGTAAGAAAAACTCAAATAAGACATTTAAATAACTTGATCTCCAAAAATCTATAATGTGTTGGTTTATGAGAGAGATGGAGCTTAAAGGTAAGGTGAATTCCCTTCAGTAGGAAAATATAAAGTTGAATTAAATCTCAGGGAAGATGATCAAAAAATTTAGAGTATATCATTTAGGGTGGATATTTGAGAATAGGATAATGAGAAACTTAATAAAAATATAAAAAAATTAGTGAATTTCAGCAAGGCTGCTATGTATGAAGGCATTCAGAAGTTGAAAATTTGTAAGCCCACCTCTAGGAACTATTTGAACCCAAGTACATTGGAAAAGGGAAAGGTAAGTAGGGGAAGTTCATTGGGTACTAGTACATCATTAATAAATAATTTTTTTTTATTTAGATTGAAACAAACCTTAAAGAGATGAAAAGTTGTTGGGAGGATGTTTCTCATAGTTTAGACTTAGACTAGGCCCTGATTTCTTTATTTATTCTTTGTTGCTTTCTAGGTTTTTTTTAAATTGTCTCTGGGCCTATTTGGTCCTATTTATTGTTTGGTATTTTGTATACCTTGGTCTCTCTTATGTTTTAAATTATTTTAGGGTCTGGGCACCCTAGTTTAAAAAACTCCCCCCTTTAACCTAAATATAAAATAAACTCACATGATGAAAAAATTACTAAAGGATAATAAAAATCCTAGTGGTATTTAATAGCCACCCCATGTCCCTCAAAATTTATTTTTTACTTTTTACAATATTTTGAAGCTACTAAATTTTTTATATTTTAAGGGGGTAAATTTAAGACCCCAATTTTATTCACCATTCAAATTATGTAGTTATACCTTTTTTGCCTTGAAAGCTTAGGTGCATAAATGGCCACACAAAGTAAAACTCCAAGTTGCTTTAATTTTAATATTAATATTTTTTTTTTCTTAGATTTTATTTTATTTATTTTATGTTATATAAAAATAATAAATAATATATTTTAAGGTATCCTAGAGAGCAATCCTTAATATATTACTAACCCTAAATGGCCAAATAGGCCTCAATGCTTAGTAAAATGTAATTTTATGTCTATTTGGGTTATACCAAATGAACCCAGCTCCTTAATTGAACCCAACCTCATAATCTCTTCTAAATTTATTATAAAACCAATATCTCTCCTTAAATAATTTTTTTAATTTTCAAATTATTTTATAATGGACACCACGTAGCCACCACCTCTTGATAGTGGAACTACCACCACTCATTTGTAACCACCTTCTATCACCTTTGCATTTTAAGTTATTACCTCCACCCAAATAGTTTATCCATTTCTATGGATTTCCATATCAACAAATCAACTAATTATGATATAATATTTTCTACTTATGATGAAACTAGTGCCACTTTGGGTATTTATTTATTACAGACACTAGTAATGATACCATATATTTAAAATTCATGATTTAGTCCTCTATAACACTAAATATTTCCCACTATGGGTTTAAATTTTTTTGGATTATCATGTGTCCTTCCACTTAATTCCCACACAATCACCCTAAAGTAATTCCTTTCTAATTACACCATTGTCAGTGCACATCAATCTCTCTTTAATCGACAGTCCTCCTTTGTCTCATCTAATGAGTCATCACACTACCACTCATTATGGATCTTATTAGTAATTTTAAGTAAGGTTTATATACAAGGTAGATTCATCCTTATTGGTTCACATTCCATATGTATCATACTACATAGGTGTTTGAATAAAATGTACTACCATCACTATTTTTTCATTAAGGAGACTCCACCACCTACTCCTCACCTAAAAAATTCATTCCAAACTAAGTTATCCTTCCAAATGAATTTATCACCTAGGCCAATTTCCACAACTAAACAAATTTGTTGTCAATTTAACCTATGAACTTAATGTGATTTTTATTTTTATGGATTTGGGTGGGGTTTTTAGTAACCCCACCAATATAATTTTTTTGGTTTTTTAATTTAATCAAAATATCACATTAATATATAAATACTTTGATTAAATTAATGAATATAATAGTAAATATAATGTTTTACAAAGGAAACACATGGAATTAGGACATTAAATCTATAAATCTAAATTTTTTGTTATAAATTTATACAATATTATCATCCCTTATAAAATTAAATTTGGGGAAAATAGGTATTTATAATTGTGGTAAAAATTCAAAACATAAAATTGTATCTTTTAAGCCCATAGCAATACAAGCATACTGAATAAATTTAAATAAACATTTTAAGAGATAATTACTTCCACTCTTTAATACATTTGTAATTAAACTTAAAACATTTTTTTATAGATTTATTGCATAAATAATATTGATACATCCATTTCTTATCAATTTAAAGTTATTTTAACAAAGGGTTATAAGAAGGGGAAATAGTGATATCACCTTAAGATTTCATCATTCAATCAGAGAATAATATTGTGTCCCACTAGGAAGATAAAACATTATTAAAAAATAAATCTTTAAAAATATTTAATTTTTTCTAAAATAAAATTATAAAAATATATATGCACTAAACGTTTTTATATATAAGCTAAAACTTATATGTATGATTAATATCAATGGCAAAAGCTCAAATATTTTTATGACGTATAATAAGTGTATGTGGCCTCTTAATGAAAAAAAGTGGGGTACACTATTATAACTTTACCTAAATAATACTTTTTACATTTTCAAATCTTTCCAAATATAAACTACATGTTTATCAATAAATTATTGCTGCAAATATTTCTTATAAGTATTTCAATCCTTTTTAAATCTCCAAGTAGTAACCAAAAAAAGACACTAATTAAGATGTAAAAAAGTACAAAGAAATGTTGGTCTCACCTCCCATCATATTTCCATCATCTACTACAATAACTCTAAATAAAATATTAAAAACAAAATCCCATAAAAAATTATATACTAACCTTTTATCAAGGGTATAAAATCAATACAAACCATAAGGGAAGAGTAGATATCAAGTCTCAACTAGTCCATACACCTCACCAAAAGTCATGTTATCATTTTTCATCAAATACTAATAAGATAAAAACATTTATACCTATAGAAGAGAGATAAAATCATGAGTGAACTATTTCACCAAATACACATAATGTGGGTACATAGCTACAACCCTATAGGATAAAAGGCCAAGTCATGAATCTAAGCCTCAATCTTGTGAGCAAAAGAGTGTGTTGTCCCAAAATGTCCAACATGGCCTTAGTTCTTTAAGTCACATTTTAAATATAAAAAAATTTAAAATTAATAAAATTACTCTAAATTACCACAATTTTTTAAAATATAAATGGTTTCCTTTGGCCAAAAGCATTCCAAATAAGTCAAAGGGATTACAAACAATAAGTCCTCCACAATCCCTCAAATACTTCAATATTACATCAATGATAGGAATATGAAAAATAAAAATAAATAACATGTTAAGGAAGTCTCAAGGTTTAGATACTACCTTGGATCCAAAAATTTAATAAGTTCATCATTCCTTCTTAAATATCCCCCCATTCCTTTTTCAACCCTTAATGTATCCAACTAGTTCCTTTTAATCTAGAGCTTTAAAAGGAAAATTCCAAATGGAAAACTCCCCAAAAGGATTTATTTTTATATACATTTATAAAGTCCTTATAAGTCTTACCCAATAGAATATATATTTTATCCAGCCATAAAGTCGTAAATACTTAATTTATACCACTAGTAATTCCAATCATGCACACTAAACCTTCATAAATGAGAGTATATCCTTCCATCCCAATTTTTCAAGCTAAGGGATGGTAAGTGGAAATATGTTTGAAAATTGGGGAAAAAGAAACAAAATATAATAAGGTCCATTCAATCATGACAAACACAATACTATTAGGTGACATAAAAAATATTAACAACATAGTTAACAATGGTTAGTCAATTTCTATTGTATTTAAATTCCATCACTTTTTTTTATTTTCCACTTATGCACTCAATACACATATAAAAACATTCACTCCTATATATAGACAAAAAAAACATAATAATGTAATATAAGAAATAAATACATCATGCAAAATGTAAGTAATGCATGCAATCATTATCTGAAACACATAAGTCCATCACATGGAATATTAAATTATAAATATAAATAATAATATGCCCTAGGTATTTAAACTAATTCATAAAATGAAAACATACTAGATAAAATAGCCAAAACCCATAATTTGCATGCATATAATCAACACAATGTAGCTATGATAGCTCAACTAGTCAAACATCATACACATAGTTAAATTTTACATGAGCTAATAAATATATAAATGAAATATCATGCCTAAAAAAAATTGTATGAGACCATAATAATTCCATCATAGAATATAATAAAAATATATAGGTAATGTATAAGGAAGGTAAAAATTAAACCTCACATCCCCCTCCATTATTTAGACTTCGTCATATATATTAGTATAAATTTGGGGATATTAGTAAAAAAAAGGCATTAAAACCTCCCAATAACTACTAAATGAACACAATAATCCTAATGGAAAATGGTATCTAAGCTCTGATATGAATTAAAATTATTATAAGTAATGCAAAATAATTTTAAAAGGATGAATAAATATCAACACAACCAAAGGAAAAACTACACTCTCATGAATATTTTATGTATAGTTATATTTAATAGTTTAATTTTTGATGTATGTGTTGGAAACATGATTGTCATTTATGAAAAAAGGGATATAGTTAGCACTATGAATGTCATTGATGTCAATATAATTAGTCACAAATAAGATTGATGGAGATAAGATCATGTGTTATAATTTCATGAGTTACAATTTATCATACAAATTTGTCATGATTTTACAGAGATTTTTTTGGATGTTTTGCATAGAAATTGATAGAAGATCCATTATGGCTTTTTCAAGATCATCTCATATATATATGGTCTATATGTTTATATGAAGATAAATGATCCCAAAAATGATTTATCTTTCCTCTCAGCCATTACTAGGGTTTCTAAATAAAATCTTAAGGTTTTTGGTAATGGTGTTCATAGGCATTTATATTTTTATGTTGATTAGATATAGGTAGGAACTAGTTGATTAAGTTACAACTTAAGGCTTTCTCATCATTATGTAACTGGACCCTTTAACCCATCAATTACTAGCTTGGAGCAGTGATCAAAGACTTTAATTTTCCTAAGTCCTCGACTTAATACTTGTCTAAGCTTGATCAATGGTTAATACTAAATAATATTATGAAGATACAATGATGTGCAAGAAAGTTAATATGTCAAAAGTACCTAAGAGTGAATGCATGAGTACCAAGTGTCATAATCATAGGGACTAGAAATGTGTAGAAGGAATGCATGAGTGCTAAGTGTCACAAGTGCTAGGACTGATAGTAAAGTACTCAAAAGGCACATACTAGTGCCAAGTGTCATAATAATATGGACTAATAATATGGATATTTCATGTAAAAGTGCCAAGTATCACAAGTATGGGCACTAACAAAAATGTGTAGAAGGAATGCAAGGGTTCAAAGTGTCACATTCATGAAATATTTTTAGATAAAGAACCAATGAGTGTATTCATTTTTCATTATGAAGATACAATGATGTGCAAGAAAGTTAATATGTCAAAAGTACCTAAGAGTGAATGCATGAGTACCAAGTGTCATAATCATAGGGACTAGAAATGTGTAGAAGGAATGCATGAGTGCTAAGTGTCACAAGTGCTAGGACTGATAGTAAAGTGCTCAAAAGGCACATACTAGTGCCAAGTGTCATAAGAATATGGACTAATAATATGGATATTTCATGCAAAAGTGCCAAGTATCACAAGTGTGGGCACTAACAAAAATGTGTAGAAGGAATGCTAGGGTTCAAAGTGTCACATTCATGAAATATTTTTAGATAAAGAACCAATGAGTGTATTCATTTTTCAAAGGATCTAATGGTAATTACATGATCATGCAATAAAGATAAATATAGCATGAGGAGTCAAAGAGGTCAAAGTGTCTAATGTTTAATGATAGATAGAGGTAAAGTCCATGCTGATTTTGAAGATTTATTGACACATGGGAGATCAGATCAAAATATTAACAAATACACTTTAAAGATTGAAACATTAAAGTTTAAAAGCTGACAAAGATCCAATGGAGTGCATGAGCTTATTAGAGTTTGATCAACAGATGCATTTTAAATTTGAAATGTTAAAGTTTGAAAGTTTAAAATATCTAATGAAGCATGTCAGCCTGTTAAATCTTAATCTAATGGTCATGTTTTAAAGTTGATAAAATTAAATAGGGATCAATAGATCATGTCATGAATGTTAAGATCAATGGTCAGTATTTAAAGATATGTTCATTTCAAATGGTCAAGTGATAAATCCTACATGAAAGATGAATTATATGACATAGAGAATGATATAGATTGATGTGATTGATTTAGATTATGTAATATGGAATGTGCATCAAAAATAGATCTTGATATATGCTAAATATAGTAAAACATAGATAATTATGGTGGTGGTGCATGAATTCAAGAAGTGTTAAACTTGGAGGAGTGTGATGTGTTAATGATCAAGTGTGAACACAAAGAAAATGTGAGACATAGATCAAATCATACATATCATCTAGAAAATATAATAAGTGTGAACAAGGGTGGATATAAAGTTGAATTGAGTGGGAGAGAAAGAGAGTAAGAGAGATGTAGATCAGAGAATGAGTATTTATAGAATAGGTCTATAGTAGAGAATTGGATTCATTAATCAATAAATTTTATAATTTGAAGTTGTAAATCCATAATAGATATGATTGGTAGGTGCCATTAGAAGAGATAATTTGGTGCTCAATTAGGGAGATGGTTCTTCCTTAGAGTAGGTGTTCTTAAGTTAGGGAATCAATGTATCCTTAGGGTCAATACCCTTAAACATTTTAACCAATGAGGTTCTTGATTGTGAGATTATATTAGAATAGTAGATTCTAATAGATATTCTCATGGTGGTTTTTCCCATATTAGGTTTTTCATGTACATCTATTGTTATTCATGTCTGTGTGTGTGTGATCTCTACATATCCTTTCTACGTTTTATTAAAAAGGATTAAAGGATTAATTTTAATCAATCTATTGATTCACCCCCCTCTTAGTATATATTTGTGTTCTAATAATTGGTATCAGATCCCTAGTTCCTTAGAAGAAGCCCAATCAACTCAGGTAGACCTTGGATAGTGAACACAAATGGCTAGTCAAGAAGGCTCATCCTCAAACAAAGCACCTTTCTTTGATGGATCAAACTATGAATTTTGGAACATTAAAATGGAATCATATTTATCTTCATTATGGTTTCATGTATGGATGTCTATTGTAAATGGATATACATTCTCTACTATAATTCCTATTGATCAGGCTACAAATAAGGCATATGAGAGAAATGCCAAGGAAAAAAATACTATCCTTTTTGGATTGTCTAACTCAGAGTTTGTCAAAGTAATGCACTGTCAAAATGTGAATAATATTTAGAACAAGTTGAATAGTGTTGGGTGAATATTTTGTCTCTAGCTAACTAATGAGAAAAATAGTTCTCTTCAACCACCACATAGGGAGATTGGTCAGCTAGATGTGCAGGTTTACTACATCAAAAGGGGACAAATCTCTCCTCTCATTAAGGGGAGGTTCCCTGTAAATATGTAGGAGATATATACTATATATATAAGTATAAAATAACAATCAGGGGTAGGATAAACCATACATCTCTCTTTTTTTAGAGATGATGTTAACAAATAGAGGAGAAAATATTGGTGAAAATGTTGAAGGCACTTCTCTTCTTTTAGAAGTGATCCTGTAGGAAATAATAGGAATTCTTTCAGATATTGATAAGTAATTGGTAACCAAAGGTGTAGTAACTAGTAGACTGAGATGTAGCACAAAGTCTCCACCTTAACTACCCAAGAGTGAGATATGAAGGATAATGAGGGCATAAAGTCATCCCAAGGTCTTTTACACAGAAACAAAATACGAAGGATAATGAGGTCCCAAAGTCATCCCAAGATCCTTTACATAGGAATAGAAAGAAAACACACTAAAGACAATTATGGTAGCACAAAGTATCTCCACAGCTAGCTTCGGGAAACCTTCCTAATTATTTTCACTAATTATGCTTATTTAATTAAATGGACAAAAAACATATTAAGGAAATAAACATAAGAACAATTTCTCCAACAACCAAGCTATTCTAGCACAAAGTCTAAAAAGTCACTTGTTTTCTTATTCAAATAATGAAATATGATCAATAATTTGAGTTCAAAATCTTAGTAATGCCTTTCAATTTAGGCAAAGTTTTGTTTTTTGATAACAGAGAGAGATCCCCAAAACAATAAGAGAGAATTCAATATATAGTGCTCCAAGAAAGACTTGAACACTTTGTTTCACAAAAATGGCTTATGATGCATTCAATGAATTTAATGCATTATAAATTCTATCCATGGGCTATGCTATAATCAAGCATCAATTTTAAATATGGGCCATTTTATGTGTTCCTTATGTGTGCACAGCTATTCGCTCTACTCAATGCAAAAAAATAGGCTACACCATTGAATGTTTGTGCTCTTTTATGTCCACCTAATGGACTAATTTACCTTCTAGAAACATATCCCATGTGTAGATATTTTTGATCTTTCTTCATTTTTCCCCCTTTCTTGGCTATATTTTTCCCTTTTCTGTGTAATCTAAGCTCTCAGGCTATCTCTTTAGCTGGTCGCTGAATTTGTTCACAGGGTATGTGCTTAAGTCTGCAAGGATCAACACTTATTTCATTGCCACAAATTTGATGTCTTCGGGTCCATCATCATTTAAAAGCCAATGGCTACTTGGTTGCCCTGAATTTGATGGCTGTAGACCCATCATCCTTCTTAACAATTCCTTCGTGTCTTTCTTTATTGCTTTCACTGCTTTCCACTGATCTTAACATGTGACACATGGCATCTTCCACTGTGAAATAGTCAAGGACATGTGGAAGCATCTACTTAACTTATAGAGGCTTTAGATGTCTTTTGAGAGTTGTGTGGAAGATGACATGTGGCATGCTCTGCTGAGGTTAGCAACTCACTCGGGGCCCACCACATTCCTTATGAAATAAAGAAGTAGAAGGAAGAAATTGTAAAGTTTGACACTTCTTGGCTTCTACTGAGTTATAACGGAACACATGGCAGCTTCTGTTACACTTTGTAAGGGACATGAGGTGCATTTTACTAAACTTTGTGGTTTGATCTTTCTTGGAGGGAACTTGCCCTTTGGGGTCTTGAGAAATGGTCCACTTTTTTTAGCAAGAGCCTCTTTCAAGGGTACCTATCCTTTGTGATATTTTGGGTGGCCTTCAAGATTATATTTCCTTAGTGGGTTTTTCCTTATTTAGTGGACTTTTCTTTTAGAATTTTTTTTTTGAAGGAATTCTTTCATTTTGTCTTTTTCTACCAGGTTTTGGTTTTTTGGGCTTTTTCCACTGGGCTTTTACTTCAGACAAAATTCCGAAGGAATTCCTTTAGAATTTTTGTCTAAAGGAAATGATCCTTAACAACTTTTCCATGGGAATTTTTTTGAAAGAGAACTGTACCCTCTGTAAGGACTTGTTCAAGCCTAAAACTATCCTTCAAGCTTTTGCAACGGTCCATCTGCTCCTTGCCTACCCTCCGTAAAGGTTGTTTGTCCTTGGTTAACTTTTCCAAAGAAATTCTCTTTGTCCACTTTTGCTTTTTGCCCTCTACAAGGGTACTTGGCTTAGTTCATTACCCTCTGCAAGGGCACTTGGCTTAGTTCACTATTCTTTGTAAGGGCTTATTCATTCCTTTGGCTTTGGGGTAGCCCATTTAACCTGCTAATTGAACTGACTGATTGAACCAACTTTGGTTCAATAGTTCAACAATTCAATCTTGCAATTGAAGCCATCTTTTTTTCTAAGTCTTTTGATCACTTTGAATTGATTGAACCTGTTGAACCATTAAACCTTGAGGGGTAGCCCCTTTAACCTGCTAATTGAACTTACCGATTGAACCAACTTTGGTTCAACAGTTCAATGATTCAATCTTGCAATTGAATCCATCTTTTTTTCTAAGTCTTTTGATCACTTTGAATTGATTGAATCTATTGAACTATTGAACCCATTAAACCTTGTTGGTTCAAGGTTCAATGGTTCAATGGTTCAATCATTTTCTTGTGTTCCACTCATTCACTTGACCGCTTGAACCAAACCATGCTAAACCATATGCTTTACACCTTTTGAACCATTAAACCCATTGTACCTTTGAACAAAAGTGGTTCAATGGTTCAATGGTTCAATGTTTCAATGGTTCAATGGTTCAAGCCTTCTTCTCTTTGATGAGTGATTTAAAGCCATTGAACCTAGAAGTGGTTAAACTTTGAACCTTGACAAATGTGCTTAATTTTTGCTGATGACATTGAAACTTTGAACCCATTCAACCTATTGAACCTTTTTGGTTCAAGGTTCAATGGTTTAATGGTTCAAATACTGCATAGAAGCTTGCTGATGAACTCTTTTGGTTAAACCAAGGCATTGAACCAATCCTAAAAATGACTAAGTGTTGGAAACTTGTTCTTTTGATTGAACTCACCTATAGAAACCTTTGAACCTACTTATTTCAATCATGTTGAGTCTATAGAAACATATCTATAGAGTTCATATATTTAAGCCTACAGAGTCCGTAGAAATGAGTCCGTAGATTCTTTCCTGTGAAGTCCATAGAATAGAGTTCATATTAATGAGTCCTTAGAATTTAGCCTATAGAGTCCATAGATTCAAGCCTATAGAGCTCATAGATATGAGTCTGTAGAACTTGAAAAATCTTGAAAAATGGAGAATTTGAATGCCTAGAACAATTTTTGAGAAAGGGAGAGAGGATTTTGGTCTATTGGACCAAAATAGTTCAAAATAGTTCAAATATTGTCCCAAAAATGAGTGATATTTTTGGGGGACAAAAAATAGCATCTATAAAGGTGAGGATAATTTAAATCATGCCAAGCTACAAAAATACAAAGGTAAGTTTTAAAGTCTTAAAATAAATGAAGAAGATAAAATTGTAGACTACCTCCTCATAGTAGATGAAATAGTCAATGCAATTAGAGGCCTTGGAAAAGAAATAAAAGATTTGGTCATTATCAAAATGTCATAAGATATCTGCCATTAAGGTATGAATCTAAAATCTTTGAAATATAGGAAACAAGAGATCTATATAAGCTCACTATAGATGAGTTGCATGGAACCTTTGTATGCACATAATATTCCTAACCTTTTATCAAATATTAAAGCTTTACATCTTGTAGGAACCTATCAAGACTCAATCTCTATAAGTTCATGCCTTAAAGGGTGCATCAATAAAGAGGTTGGCATAACCTTGGTGCTTCATAGGATTATTGTCCCTTATTAACACATTATTACCAATCCAACTAGCTCTTAAAACCATTCCCTAAGCCATTACTCCTCCCTTTCAAACTCCAATATTTTTCCTCTTTCCATCCTTCTTTTCCTCACCTTAATCCCCTTTTGATAGTTAGTATTAATAGGTTAACTATTTTCAACCTTTGATTACTATATAGGGTCAACTAGGTCGACCTTGTACTATTTTTGGGTATTTTCACTTGAGAGCTTTGTTATCCTTTCAGCCAATCTAACTTGGGACCTAGTGATTTATCTCCCAAAAATATACAAGATCAACTAGGTAAACCCCATATAGTTTACATATATATAAGGATTTAGGGTGAGATATGCCTATAAATATAAGATCATTTCATCATTATTTCAATATGTAATCAAGAGTTATTATTCACTCACACTTCTTTACAATCTGCTCTTCCACCAATCTACTTGAACAGTCTTAGCTTAGGGTTTATAATTGGAGAATATAAGCTTATGGATAAGTCTAGGATACTTTGGCCTTTCTTAGTTATTATTATAAATGATAATAACCTCTTACAAATCCCCTTTGTCTAAGGTAGATATTGAGTCTTGACAGGTTCACATTTAGGTAAGTAGATTCTAACTTTGTTATCCTCTCTTTAGTAGATATAAGTAGCATAAATATTGGCTCAAATTATATTACTCTTCATATTCCATGTATTACGATCTTACACATACTGAGCTTAATTGATATTTTCATATGCATGTGTTTGATTTTTTACTAACCCCTCAAATTATGTCACAAGCTTTATAAAGCACTATATTAGATTTAAAATCTTGTTTATTAGATATAAGTGAAACTTTATACCTATGACTCTTTTATGGTTATTATATGATTGTGTTAGACTATAGGATTTGGAACCCTTCTTCGTATGGTGTATTGTGACAAGTGAGCCCCTAAACAGGTCTAGTAAATCCCCATATTGGTCATTCTCCCACTTAATAAATGTATTTCCAATCAAAAGTGTAGGTATGATCTATCTTCTACAAGCCAAGATTGATTTATAGGAATGATGCATTTATGATTACAAACATTCTAGTGAACCCAATGTGAACTAACCCTTGTAGTATTTTTTCACTTTATTTCATTCTTTTTCATCATTATTTTCATCATATATTTTCCATATTGGATTGATTGCATTGACCCATTTGTGATTTTTATGTTTAAGTTCTTAAGTATAGGGTACTAGATCAACTCAGATGACCCAATATAGGTTTTTAGCTTTTAAAACTTATAGTATAGAATATTAGGTCAACCTAATCGACCATGTATATTTTTAGGCATCCTATTATACATAATAGGTCAACCTAATCAACCTTGTACATTTTAGGCACTCAACAACAAGTTTCTATAGAGCTTGATTAACCTAGTTAACCCAGTTAGGATATTTTCAAGCATATATTAAGGTTATTGAACAATAATATTCATTATCTAAATCTTTTATCCACCAAGTTTCTTTTCTACCTCTCTATCTATTTTTTACAGTCTTTCTTTTTAGAGTTTGTAGTCTTTAAAACTGCCCTTACACAGTCAATTAGATTGATATTGTTGACCTAATTCTATGTTATGTGTGTTATCTAAATAAATAAGTCAACTCTTTTGACCCTTTTAATTTTCATACCTTACTTTTATAGTATATGATTGACCATGTTCTATATTTTGTGCATACACTATTGATTATGTCAACACTATACCTTGTTTCAAAGTTGGAATTAACCTTATATGCTAGTAATTAGCTCACACTTTCTTTTTTTATTGCTTGTATACTTAGATTAAATCACATATCTTAATTATGTGGTTTTAAATTAACCATTTTGTTTCACTATTTTATATTTTATACACACATAACTAAATCAAAAAAATCTAAACAAGCATTTTAACATTTGACTACCCAAGGCCAACCTACTTGGATTTAATCATCAAGGGGAATCTAACTTGATGTTATGGTCAAACATAAAGTATGGTTAGTGGTATATTATGCATAATAACCTAACACCCTTATTATTTTTCTCTGTGAAGTGAGGAGGTAAGCCCTAATACTAATCCTATATCATTACTACTACAAACCCCTTTCAACCCAAACTACTTGAAACCATCCTTAGATTGCCTTATAGGTCCTTAATTATATCCAACCTCCCATCACATCTAAAATAATATGATAATAATCTAATAAACATTCAAGTTGACCAATTACTTATCTATTTACTTTCCAAGTTGATTGCCTGCTCTTTACTCAATTATATTTTGTATTGCAAAAAAATTCATTAACCAACATTGGTGAAAGGTTTTGTGTTGTGTGATTCAATTGTATTCGATAGTATTGATCCAATTTGTTTTTATTTCCATTTATTTATTTATTTTATAAATTACTTGGAAAAAGTATCTTTTTTTAGTCCATAATCCATTATAAGTTTTTTAATATTCCCTACTTATTGTTCTAGGTCGACCCTGTATCTCTTTCTAGTCTCTGTTCACTATAGTAGATTGACCCAATCAACCCTATACTATTTTTATTCCCTATTTTCTATGATAGGTCGACCCAGTTTACCTTATATTTCTTTTTATCTTTCCTATTTATCAATCTAGTTCTCTATTTCTCTTTCTTTGCATTTTATTCGTCTCTCTTCAGTCATAATGAAGTCTCCTATTAGAATATTCTTGGATAGCTTGAATACATTTGGATATTATATGGGATGTTCATTTCTCTCTCTCTTTTCCTCCCAAGAGCACCATCACTCTTATGGTACCTCTTCCCCTCCTTCATCGATGAACTATAATATGGTGCAAATAATACCTCAAGATGAAGTTGATGGATCTAATCCTTTCCTTACCAAAAAACTTATCATCTTCAAAATATTCAAAATAATGTGGGAGTAATTGATACAATTTTACTTAAAAATCCCACTAATAATCCTTCTTATATTAATCCTCACCTAACATCAATTTAGGGAGTTCTCTTACCAACACTAACCTTCCTCCTCATACAACTCAACTTTAGCCCAAGTTATCTAATAAATGAGCACAATGAAAAATTATAACACTAACCAAATTATTTAACTTCAAAAACATCTAATTAATGTGGATAATCAACCTCTAACTATCCATCTTCAAAATCCCAATTACATTCCTCCACCTCTTTGAAATGCCTCAAGCAATACTATTCCTCAACCCATAATGAATAACAAGATGCTTTAAACTATTCAAAATGAGCCTTTAGCCCCCTTAATTATTTTCTTTGATATTGGTAACATATCTCCAACTATAAAATATGATGGGACTAAATACCCTTCCTCATTTCTCAAATCCTTTTACAACCTTTACAAAGAGTGGATCCAGACTAATTCTTTCACCACTACTAAACTCTTAGTGAAAACATTCATTAGTGATGTATTATAATGGTATACTAAACTTCCCCAACATTCTATCTGGCAACTTGAATATTTGTTCAATCCCTTAGTTAAAGAGTTTCAACACAATGATCTTCCAAAAAATTGTCTTAACCACTTCATCAATGCTAAGCAATATCCCAATGAATCAGCTCACAACTTTATCAAAAGATGGAAATCATTGGCACATAAATCTGACCATAACATGACTAATAATAACCTATTAAAACTCTTTATTACTACTTTAACTCCCACTCTTCAATATAAGGTTTGAACCTTTGCTCCCCAAACACTTAATGAATCTCTTGACCAAGCCAAACATCAAGACATTCTTATGAATAAATTTTAACCTAATCTTAAAATTATTAAAGGATATTTCCAAACATCTAATGATATCACTATTAATACTCCATAAACTAAACTAGGAGTTGCAAAAACTAATATTCCTTCACCTTCTCATACACCTCTTTTGGTGTAGCAAATGAAACAATTTTTACCACCTTTCAAACCTTTCATCTATTCCAATGCCCCTCTTAAGAGGTATGACCCCAATATATTTTGTTGTTTCCATGCCGACATTGTGAATTCTCATGAATCTTGTAGAGGGATCACTAAATTTTTTGTCTCCTATATGCTTGGTGATTCATTCAATCATGAAGTTATGATCAATCTTCATCATCAATAATACATTATTACTTCTCAAAAAGGACAAGCATCCAAAGCTTCTACCCTTAATAAAAAAATTATTCAAAAAATCAACCAAATCCCAAAGATGTTTGTGCCATTGATGTTGATTATGACCAATATTTCAATAATTCTCAATTTTTCAACACTGATAAGGTTAATTACCATCCTAAAATGACTCATAAAGATCATGTTTTCAAGCCTAAGAAGCCATATTTTGAGGCATAACTTCTTAAACATACCATCACTACTAATGTTTCTTTAGAATCCCATGATGAACCATCTCCTCTTTATGATCCTACAACTATAGATATTCCTCCAAAAACTAATTGACCTTCTAAACCTCATGTTGGTTCTTTTAACTCTAATTAGAACTTTCTTGAGGAAATAAACTCTATGCCTTGTAAGATTTCACTTATGGAGTTCATTATTCAATAGCTCTATGAAATTGATGATCCATCGTCCTTAGATGAAGAACCACCTTATATTGAATTTCAACCTACCAATGTAAATACCATTAAAACTATGTGTCTTTCTTCCAAACCCTCTATTGAATTCCTTGAAGAGGACATGATCAATGATGAAGTTATATTTTGTACTAATGATCCACCAGTTTTCATCAAAGTAGCCATTAACACCACTCTGATCCATAAATTTCTAGTTAATGAAGGTTCTTATATTAATGTGACATCTTTATGGCTTATATAATAATTTGGTTATAGTAAGGATCATCTCAAGTAAATGTGCCTCACCTATCATGGTTTTGACAAGACTAATCAAAATCCACGTGGTTGCATTTCAATTCCATTAACCATTAGACCTAATACTATTCAAACCAAGCTGATAGTCCTCGACGTACCCCTATTTTACAACATATTCCTTGGTTGCCCATGGGATTATCAAATGAGGGTCATTTATTCTTATAGTATCTAATGTATTAAATTGTGATATAATGGAAAATGGTATAAGCATGAAGTTGATCCTAATCCATGGAGTATTCAAATTCCTAATCCTATATCACAATATCGAATTCCTATGATTCTTAAGATAAATAGTACTCCTTTAACCAAGTTCATCAACATGAATCATGATTTATAAGTTACTATTATGTATTATAATGATCATTAACTTAATGAGTTACAACATACTTATAATACTACTTAGTTAGCTCCTTACATTTCATAATGACTTCCTCCTTTATTACCCAAGGATCTTATTATTCCTCTTATTTATGAGATTATCAATTTCCCCCCTCCATGCAATGATTATGATCCTTATTTACATGAAGATTCCTTCACTTGAAATTATTTTGGAGTGGAAAAATTATTTCAATATCCTCTCATCATGTCTCCTTCTATATTCAATAATATTAGTATTTCACCCTTTGAAACTCCCCTTAATTCTCAAGCATGTACAATTTATCTGACATATAATGATAACTATATAATGGTCCAAGATCAATATAGAGACTTGGATGTGTAGCATTATCAGAAAACCTTAGCCCAAATTCATGATTTTAATCAAGATGTTCATAACAATTATGTACATCATACCTTAGATCCTGAGGGTCATGTGCCTCCTACCAATTATCCTCTTATTGATAATCCTTGGGTGGTATAGCAAACTATACCTTCCAAACCTCTAAAAATTTATACATCTCTTTTACCACCTATCTATCTAATAATTGCTTCTAATCCATATCCCATCACTAAACCCACTAATATTATAATCCCTTATGATCTATATAATTTTACTCATAAATTTACACTAGATTCCAAGAGAAATGATGTTCATTAGATACATTCTAAGTATGATCACCATGGTATTAAAATTATATATCTTGAAGTAGATGTTGAGTATTATGGTCCTCTTCCTACCTTGCCTAGTGACAAAGCTATCCTTGAGTTACTTTATGCCTGAGAACCTCAACTTCCTTAGTAAAATCAAAAACTTGGGAGTTTAAAAACTAAAACTCCTTGCTTCAATAACTTCATTGCTATCATTTATCCTAACACAAATCTAATTTTTGCCTTACCCAATACACCATACCACATTAAATATGGAAATGCCATGCTTATTGAAGAAACCACTCACATTGAATATGGTACTACATCTTGTCCTTGACTAATTACTGTCTCTCATGAAATCTCACCTACTAGACATGATACTTTTAGCTTATTTATTCTTTGACAAGTTTCAGGAGGTTTTCACTTGGTCTTATGAGGACATGCTTGACCTTGAGCCTAGAATTTTGGTGTATAATATAATTAATTATCTTTATGCCAAACCTATACATCAAAATAAAATAAAATTTCCACCCAAAGTTTCCACTTTATGTCATAATAAAATCATCAAACTACTTGATGCTAAATTTATTAAACTAGTGGATTATTTTTAATGGGTTTCCAACATTGTTCCCATTTATAAGGTCACTATGGTCATTCTAATTTTTATTGATTTATTTAATCTTAATATTCTCTATCCTAACAAAAAATTCCATTTACCTTCAATAGATGCCATTATTGATTCCATGACTGGTTATGAAATGTTATCTCTTATGGATAGCTTCTCAAGATATAATCAGATTCATATTGCCCCTAAGGACCAACATAAGACAATTTTAACCATGGAATGGGGAACCTATTATTATGTTTAAATTCCCTTTGGTATTAATAATATTGGATCCACTTACCAATGAGAAATGACTCACATATTTCATTATCTCATTCACAAAATTGTTAAAACCTATGTGGATGATCTCATTGCTAAATCCAAAAATCATAAGAATCATCTTTTGGATCTTGACATAATCTTTGACCATCTCCTTAAATATAAAGTTAAACTTAATCCTTATAAATGTGTTTTTGGAGTCACATTTGGAAAAAAATTAGGATTCTTAGTCTCTCTCTACAACATTGATGTTGACCCTACCAAAATTAATGTTATCATCAACATGCCCATTCCTCATTTAATTCTTGATATCCATACTTATTTAGGAAAACTTGGGTTAATTAAATGATTTGTCCCTAAAATTTCATATCAAATTCACTCTGTCAATTCACTTATAAAGAAATTTACTAACTTAGACTGGATGGATCCAAGTCAAAAATCCTTTGATAATATGAAAGAGTCATCACTTCATCCACCTATACTTCATCCTCTTTCTAATAATAAACCTTTGACTCTATATAATTCTTCTACACATAGTTTAGTTGGGTCAATGCTTTCTAAAAAAGATAATAAAAGAAGAGATTATGTTATCTACTACATTAGTCAAGGCCTCATGAATTATGAGACACATTATACAAAATTTGAGCATAATTTCCTTGCCATCTATTTTGTAGCTGAAAAACTTCACCATTATATGCTTTACCAAACTACTTGTGTCATTGTTCATTATGAACCCCTTCACCATTTTTTATCCAAAGCATTTCTTCTTAGAGATAGAATTTGTACATAGATTTTCTTCCTTATGGAATTTAATCTCTACATCATCACTCAAAAATTTGTCAAAGGGAAAGGCATCACTAATCAACTTGTTGTAGCTCCCATACCAACCACTTCTCTTAATTATGATCTTCCAGATGACAATATCCTTTACATAGAAAGTCTTAATCAAGTTATTTATCTCAAAGATTATTTTCATAGCTTTACCACTGATCTTGAAGACAATAATCTTGATGATTCCACTACTCTCTCTGGTATTACTAAAGCAAAATTAGTTATCAAGGAGCTTCCTGAAATCAATGTCAACTTCTATGAGGATACTTGGACCCTTCACTTTGATGGTGTTAAATTAATTTAAGGAGTTAGGGTAGGTTTTATTCTCACAAGTCTTCTTGGAAATATCATTCCTTTATTTTTTCTCTTAACCTTTGATGTAACCAATAATATGGCCAAAGGTGAAGCTCTCATTTTATGCATGCAAGTTACTCTTGACTTAGATATTGAATACCTTCATGATTTAGGTGATTTTCAACATATTTTCCACCAAGTCAGTGGTGATTATCAATGTAAAAGTGATAACCTCATCACATATCATCAAATTTGAACCACTCTTTCTAAGTATTTCATATCTTTCACTATTGAACATATTCCTACAGAATAAAATTACATTTTTTATTCTCTTGCCTCTTCAACATCTCTCTTTCATCCCTACCAAGTCCTTTCTAATCCTATTTTTCTTATACAAATAATAAAATCTCCATTCTCTACTTGACCACTAGATTCTCTTATCTATCATATCAAGGTTTTTACCATTTGATAAAGCACATGGTATTAATATATCATTCAATTCTTAGAACATCAAACTTATCCTCCTAATTTAGACTTTCATGAAAAGAAACATATTCTTAAACAAGATTTAAAGTATGTATTTTGATACAACACTCTTTATTATCACAATGTTAAAGTTACCTTAATTCATTGTGTTATGCAAGATGAGGTCCCTTCACTTCTTGAACAAGCACATGGGGGCATTTATAGTGACACTATAGTGAACATTCTACAACCCACAGATGCCAATGTATGGGTTACTTTTGGCCTAATTTTGAAAAGAATGCAATTTAATATGCTAAAAAGTGTAATCCTTGTAAAATTTAAAACTATCAAATATCCTTGGCCATTTTTCACATGAGGATTTGATTTCATTGGTAAACTACCTTGCTCCCAAGATGGGCATGTTTTTATCATCATTGTTATAGAATATTTTTAAGAATGGGTATAATCCATTCCTCTTATTAATGTCACCAGTTCTACCATTTCCAAATTTATTCTTAATTAAATAATTTTCCAATTTGGTGTTCCCCATACCATAATTTTAGATAATGGTGGTAATTAAAAAAAATAATCATGTTAAACAACTTTGTAATAAATTCAATATCAATCACAAATTTTCCATGCCTTATCATCTATAATGAAATGGCCAAGTTAAGGCCACTAATAAATTTTTTAACAAAATTCTCTGAAAGATAATCTATGAAACCCACATGGATTGGCATCTTCACCTTTACCCTACACTTTAGGCCTATCAGAATAGCATATGTACTACCACTGAGGCAATGCCATTCTCTCTAGTCTATGGTTTTGAGTCAGTCCTTCCATTATAAGTTGAGATTCCCTCTCTTCATATATATATTCATGATATTATTCCGAATGAATAATTATGTGAAACTCATCTTCATGCCCTTGATCTTCTTGATGAATGTCATCTTTATGCCTTACAACATAACTACCAATACAAGGCTTGTATTGCTAGGAAGAATAAGAAATGTGTTAAGTTTTGCACATTTAATGTTGGTGTTCTTATCATTAAATTATACTACACCCATGATAAATAAGTTAAATATGCTAAAACATGGTGGGTCCCATATTTAGTCAAAGATACTCTTGGTCTAAGAACATACCATGTTCAAACCAATGAAGGCCACGTTTTTAAAGAACCCACCAATGCACAGTTCCTCAAAAAGTAATTTACCTAAACATTTCCTTCTTTTCATGCTTTCTGTCTACATTTATCTAACACTTTTTGTAGGTTACTTACATGGTTTATTCCCTCTACATCAAGTTTCTTCCTTTCACAAACCTTTAGTCCCCCATTTCAGTTTTTTGGTTTCTTGATGTACCATAGTCTTCTTTATCTTCTTGAATTTTATCTTTTGACACCCCTTGGGTTTTTATTTTATGAGTTTCTTCATAATACCATGGAAAGGATTTGGCAGTCACCAAAAAAATACCATCTTTTACTTATTTTTCTCCCTAATGTTTTCCACTTTTCTTTTTGACACCCCTTGGGTTTTTATTTTATGAGTAGCTTTGTAAGACCATGAATAGGACCTAGTACTCAAAAACCTACCATAGTTTTTCCTACCTCACTTTATTTTTCACTTTCTTGTTGGCACCCTCATAGGTTTCTCTTTTATGAGTTGTATTATAAGACCATGGATAGGACTTGAACTTCCTCATAAAATTGCCATCATATTATTGCTTTTATAAAAATATTTTTATATGATCCTTGTTCTCAACTTTAGATTTTTATTTCTTTTAATAGATGGAATTTTCACAAACAATCTATGTTGTCATGTTTTCCTCCATTTCCCTCATTCTTATGATAAAGAATTACACTTTACTATAAGTGTATCCCTTTTTTCCCCTTTGTCACATTTTTTTTGATTTGAAGTAATTCAAATTATTCCATGTGTCACTCCTCTTGATTTATCATTTGTTTCACTCCACATTGGATAAAACAAGGTTAAATTCAAGTTAGAACTTTTATTTTACCTAGATTTGTGAGACTCTTAGACCCCATTCTCTTTGAAGTTCTCTCTCTTATAAACCTTCCCTAAGTATTCAAATGATGGTCATATTTAGCACCCATATTTGGTTTTGAAAATTTTTATAGAAGAGGAATATAAAAATCCATCAGTAAAGTTAAAATCCAAAACATTTGAAACAATAGGCAATGATATTCAAAAGGAAACATAAAAATATTAATAGCTAAAATCACACCAAAAGACATGATTACAAACACATATCCTATCTCTAATAAAATATCAAACTCCATAGCTAGCATCACATTGAGCTGAGGTCCATTCGGGTATAGTAGGACATTAGATAGGAATAGGGTAGTTCAAAAAACTCTATGGTTCTACCTTATTTCTCATGCAAGTACCCAATATTCATGGTAGACTAAAGGCTCTATAAGCGGTCTTGAGGAATGAGGAGCATATTATTGGAAGGTAGGTCCATTTTAATTTTCATGCATATAGCCTTCATGGGATGATCTATATACTTAATTTTTTGACCTAAGACTTGTGTAGCTAAGAGAATTTCCTTAGAGTCCTTAAGGTTGAAAGTCCTCTTATTTTGACAAACCTAATTTGAGTGTCTTGACTTTGATAAAGAGTTCCTCTACCTTGGTTCTTCCTTTATTTTACCCTCCAACCATTTCATTTTCTCCATGCCAATAAAATTGTGATTCTAAATATGTTTTTTGTTCTTTTATACTTGTTTCTTCTTCACCTCTTAAAAACATGCTATCACTACTTTGTTTTAGTTTTATCTATCCTTAGAGTGAAACAACATGTTTGAGAAACTATGGATTACTTATTTATTTTTCATCATAAATTTACATTTATACATTTGTTTTACTTTCATTTTACCATTTTTCATTTGTTATACTATCCTATTATTATAGACACTTAAGTATGTACCATTTTTACATTATTGAGTGAGTTTGGATTGTTACTTCTCACTCATCAATGTTGTTTCCCCATTTTTGCACCTTTTTTTTATTATTGAGTGAGATAAGGATTGTTACTACTCACTCATAAATGTTGTTTTACTATATTTTTCTACTTTTACCATTTTAAGGTTTGATTGCCATGATTTTTGACATGTATCCTTAGTTTGACTTAGTGAGGTTGTCTTTCTTACTTAAGGTTTACTTGTTTGAGTTTTTTGGTCTTTAGTAGCCTTGGTTTTTTGATTACCTAATTTAATCTTGTTTGTATTTAACTTTGTCATTTGGTCTAACATAACACTTATCATCAACTATCTTGCCTTTTCTTGCATTTGTTTGTTTTTCTCTATAGTTTTGTATTCTTGGGTTTGTTAAAAGTAGTCTTTTCACCTTACACAATCAAAAATAATAATAAAAAAGACAATCATTCAAAAATAAAGGTAAGTAAAGGTGTTCATTGCATTTAATTTTTAGTCATTTACTTTTAGTTATTTTTATTTTAAAATATTGTATCTTTTTTTTAGCATCGGTGTTGTGTGTTACTATATTCTTTCCCAAAGAACCATCCCCTATTGCACCTTAGTGACATATGATGATATTTGAGTGTGTAATATGTATACACATAATATTTTCAACCTTTTATAAAATACTGATGATTTTCATCTTACAAGAACCTGTCAAGACTCAATTTTTTCTGAGTGCATGCCTTAAGAGGTGCACCAAGAAAGGGGTGGGAAGACCTTTGGTGCTTCATAGTATTTTTGTCCATTATTAACACATTATTAAAATCAAACCAGATCTTAAAACCATTACCTAATCTATTAATCCTCCCTTGCACACTCCTCTAGTCTTTTTCCTCTTTCCATCCCTCTTTTCCTCACCTTGATCTCCTTTCACCAATTGATTGTACTAGGTGAACTCTATATAGTTTTCAGCCTCTGATTAATGTATAGGGTCAATTATGTTGACCTTTTGCTTTTTTTTTGTATTTTTATTTCAGATCTATATTAGCCTTTTGGTTGACCTAGCTCAGGACCTAGTGATTTATTTCCTTAAAACATACAAGGTTGACTAGGTTGATCCCATATAACTGACATTTTTGGAAGGATTTAGGGAAATATCTACCTATAAATATAAGATCATTTATTTATTATTTCAATATGAAATCAAGAGTTATTATTTTCTCCCACTTCTTTACAATCTTATCTTCCACCATTCTACTTGAGAAATCTTAGCTTAGGGTTTCTACTTGGATAATATAGGCTAATGGGTAAGTCTTGGATGATTTGGCCTTTTTAAATTATCCTTACAAACCAAAACAACATCTTTTGAAGCCCCTTTTTCCAAGAGAGATATTTTTCTTGACATGTTAACATTCAGGTAAGTATATTCTAACTTTGTTATCTTTTTAGTAGATAGAGGTAACATAAGTATTGGATTGAATAATATTACCCCTCATATTCCATCTATTAGGGTCTTAATCATCCTTAGCTTAATTTATGTTATCATATACATATTTTTATTTTTTATGAACCCCTCATACTATGCCATAAGCTTTAGTGAGCACTATCTTAGATTTAATTTCTTGTTTATTAGATATAAGTGAAACATTAAACCTAGGACTCTTTTAGGGTTGTTACATGTTTATGTTAGACTATAGGATTTGGAACACTTCCTAACATGGTTTATTTTGACAAGTGATCTTATAATTAGGTCTAGTGGATACGCATATTGGTCATGCTCCCACTTAATAAATTTATTTCCAATCAAAATTATAGGTATGCTCTATCTTCTCTAAGCCAGGATTGATTTATAGACATTATGAATTTATAATTGTATATAACCTTCACAACCTATGAGATGAGAATGGGAGAATTAGATAATTTCAAGAGATAAGATGCATTCAAAGCATCCAAACAAGTAAAATTAGAAGCACCTACATCTAGATCTGAGGAGATTGATGAAGAAGAAGCTAACTTTGTCAAAAAATTAAGAAGAGGATCTAGAAAGTACAAAGGTAAAGTACCCTTTAAATGATTTAATTATGGCAAGGTATGAAATTTTATTTCTAAATTCCCTTATAATAAAAAGGATAATTCTGAGCAACATAATGATAATAATAAAATGAAACCCCACTACTCCAAGAATAAGAACTTCTTCAAAAATAATGACTTGTACATAAAAGAAGATAGTGATTCATTGGATGAGTGTGATAGCTCAGATGATGACCATGATTGTGGCTTTGTGTTTGAGGGAAATGAATCACTATTCACGACATTATAATCAACCTCTGTGGTTTAAGAAATAGAATATTTTGAAGACTTAGATGAAGAAGAGGAAGGAGAAGCAGATCTAGAGAGTGAACTCATTTGTGCTCTATATGAAATTGAAAATTTGAGGAAAAGAGAACTCAAAGAAGAAGAAATAGGCAAAAAATGAGATTGAAAAAGTATTCAAAAGTCTTGATGTATTTAAATTTTAACTACAGTCTAAATATGATGAATGATTGAAGTTAGAATCAGAGATAGTGGCTTTGAAGAAAGAACTTGAAAAATATAAAGAACAAATAGTCAAAAGTCTAAAGCTAATAGGAGGTTAAAAAATTCTTGGTAAGTTAATCAAATCTCAAATTCTATCAAAATAAATAAATGGTTTTGGTTTTGAAAAAGGTAAAAGTCCCATAATTATTACATCTAAAATCTTACATGACAACTTCAAAGGTAAAGGAAAAAATAACCCTAAAGAAAATATAAATAATAATGAGTCAATCTCAAAATAATCAAAGAAGATGTAGAAGAGAAAGGTAGCTGATTTAGATGGTTACATAAGGGTGAGAGACTTGAAGAAGCTAGAGTTAATAACACCTCCTTATCTTACACAAAGAAATGTTATGACTAGGTATTCCTCATTTTTTTATGGTTATTGTTATACATGTAATCATTTTGGTCATAGGGATACTAAATATAGGGTTATAACTAAAAGGAAAACACAAATTTTAACCAAAAATCCATTTTACCCCTTGTTAGATGGAAATGTAATATGTTATAATTGGAATAATTTTTGTCACATAGATAGACAATGTATAACAAACTTTGTAAGATCAAAAATACAAAGTGAAAATAAAGGTATGCCTCCCAATGTGAAAAAAGTTTCACAAGTCTTTGAGAAAGGGAAATATAAGCCAAACATGAAACCTAAGGATGTGTGGAAAGTGAAAGATCAAAAAGTTTCACAATTCATGATTGATCAAACTGCACTCCATGCCAAGGTACATAATTTGTGGGTAATAGATAGTAGTTTCTCAAAACACAGGACTGGTGACAAGATCAGGTTCATCAGACTAAGAAAATGTAAAGAAGTATCTATTATCTTGGGGGACAATACCATAGTAAAGATCCATGGTAAAGGAACCTTTAACATAAATGGAAAATTGACTACATATGATTTCCTTATGTGGAAGGATTGAAACACAATCTAACAAGTGTCATCCAAATGTGTGAAAATCAATATAAGGTCACGTTTAATGCATAAGGATACAAGATTAGGATATCTGGAAGACTATTTGTAGAAGGTAAAATAATTGAAAGCAATATCTATAATATTAGTGAAGTGAATGGTAATAGCTACCTGATAAAAAAGATTGATTAGAGTTGGTTATGGCTTATAAAAATGGGTCATGTCAATTTTGATAACCAAGTTAAAGTGAGGTGAAGTAAGTGTGTTAGACATATGCCAAAGATAGCCAAACTTAAAAACACTAATTGTAAGGAATGTTAGCAAGGCAAGATAACAAAGGTCAAATTTCAAACAAAGGAGTATGCAACTACAAAGACTTTAGACTTAGTTCATACTAATCTTTGTGGTCCTACTAAGACCAGAGGATCCAAAGGAGAAAGATACTTCATGCTTCTAGTAGATGATTACTCAATAATGACATGGGTAACCTTTTTGGAGGATAAGTCTTAGGCATTTTAAAGATTCAATATCTTTAGGTTCATGATAGAGAATGATATAGGATAAAAATCAAATGCCTAAGATCTGATAGAGGTGGATTATTCACCTCAAATGAGTTCATAGAGTACTATGAGAATCATGGAATCAAAAGGCACTAATCTATAGCAAGGACTCTAGAGCATAATGGAGTTTTTGAAAGAAAGAAAAAATAGTCAAGGAGATGGCTAGAATAATGTTAAAAAAGGCCATGTTACCTAATGGTAGTACAAACAACAATTTATATTTTGGATAGAGTTTAACTGAGGCTAAAGAGTGATAAGAACCCCCTATGAACTATGGTATGGAAAACTTGCCTCTGTTAAGTATTTTAAAGCGTTTGAAAGCAAATTCTACATTAGGAAAAAATAAGACAAATTGGGAAGCTTCGAATCAAGATGTGATGAAGGAATATTTCTTGCTTATTCCACCCAAATAGAAACCTACATATGCTAAAGTAAAATCCTATAAAATATTGTAGAGAGTATCAATGGTAGGGTTGATAAAGGCTTGAAACATGTTAAACTAAATATAGACATCTATGGAGAAGAATTAGAGTTTAAATAGGAAGCATCTAGTGAAGATCCTGAGGAAGTAAATGAAAATCCACCTGCAAGATTTGTTTAAAAGGATCATCCTATAGATTAGATCATTGGCAATAAAATTGAATGAGTTTAGACAAGGAGAAGAGTTTTAATGAATAAAGATCAAGCAATTTTTGCTCTAATATCTGAAATTGAACCTAAGAATTATGTTGAAGCTAGAAAGGATGAGAATTCGGTAAAAGCCATGGAAGAATAACTAAGCCAAAGTAAAAAAAAATTGGGAATTAGTTCCAAGACCTCCAAATAACAACTTAATAAGTAAAAAGTGGGTCTTTAGAAATAAACTCAATGAGGATGGAACTATTATATGTAATAAGGCTAGATTGGAGTGTAAATGATATGCACAAGTTGAAGGCATAGATTTTGAGGAAACATTTGCTTTAATTGCTAGATTGGAAGCCATAAGAATGTTTCTAGCATTCTTTGTTTATTATAAATTCAAAGTCTATCAAATGGATGTTAAGTCTACTTTCATGAATGGAAACCTAGAAGAGGAAGTTTACATATAACAACCTAAAGGTTTTTAGCTATCAAAAGAAGAAGATTATGTTTGTAGATTGAATAAAGGTATGTATGGTCTAAAATAGGAATCTAGAGCATGGTATTCAAGATTATAGTAGTACCTACAAAAATAATTATTTAATAAAGGTTGTGCAAATAGAAATCTATACTTCAAATTAGAAGGTAAGCATATGTTAATTATTGTTGTGTATGTAGATGATATCATTTTTGGTGGTAAAAATAATAGAATGTGCAAGGAATTTTCTACTCAAATGAAAAATGAGTTTGAGATGTCTATGCTTGGAGAAATTTCTTTCTTACTTGGTCTACATATAGAACAAATTGATGAAGGGATATTTATATCTCAAACCAAGTATGTTAAGGAAATGCTAAAAAAGTATGGAATGGAAGATAAAATACCAATAGGGACTCCCATAATAACTACTTTTAAGTTGAGAAAAAAGGATGAGTCCCTTGGTGCAAATTAAAATTTGTATAGATCAATGATAAGTATCTTGTGATACCTAACTACATCAAGACCATATATCATATAAGAAGTGTGCATGGTTTCAAGATATCAAGATACCCATAAATAGTGACATGTCAATTCAATAAAAAGAATCTTTAGATATATCAAGAGTAAAATTGACTATGGATTATGGTATCCTAAAGGTGAAGATTTCACTTTGACAACATATATAGATGTTGATTGGGAAGGAAGAGTAGATGATAGAATAAGCACTAATGGTGTTGTATTTTTCCTTGGAAATAAACTTTTTTCATGGCTAAACAAAAAGCAAGAGTCAGTTAGTCTTTATACAATATAAGTAGAGTATGTTGCAATAGTGGCATGGTTCACTCAAGTCTTGTGGATGAAGCAAACACTCAAAGACATTAAGGTATGATACAAATCACTTATCTCTATACTTTGTGACAATTCAAGTGTTATTAATATATCAAATAATATAGTGATGCATTCTATAACTAAGCACATATCAATCAAGTATCACTTATTAAGAGAAAAGGTTGTAGATCAAGAGGTCACAATGGAATATGTGCCAACACAAGATCAAATTGCAGACATATTGACCAAGCCTCTTCCCAAGGAATAATTTGAGTATCTAAGATAGACATTGAGAGTGGTGGCTCCTACATCATATCACTAGAACCTATTGATAAGGCATGAGTCTAGAGGAGGATCACCAAAAAATTGTTAATCCCTAGAAGAAGAGAGAAAAGAAAACTCAGGTATGCATATTTATGCAAATTTATAATGAATTGATGGTTGTAGATTATTAGGAAAAATCCTTTATCTAATAAAGGGGATAAAAATTTGGACAAATAATGAGAATGTTGGAGTCCCTTTTCCTTTGATGTCAAAGGGGGAGAAAGAGTACAAATGTGCTTTATAAAAAATTTCCTAATCCTTTATGTTTATGTAGAGCATATGTTCAAGTTGTGTTTTGACAAGTGTCCATATTGTGTTTAGGTAAATATTACATTGCTTAAGGGGGACAAATATTTATATGATTAACTTTAGCTCATTCTCATCATAAGCCAATGTAATTACAATCAATTCAGGATAAGGAGCAGAGCATGTATTACAAGATCAAAGCATTTATTTTGCCATCAATGACAAATGGGGATATTGTTGGTAATATGATTGTCATTCATGACAAAAGGGATATAGTTATCACTATGAATGGTATTGATGTCAATATAATTAATCATAGATAATACTGATAGAGAGAATAGAATGTGTTATAATTGCATGAGTCACAATATTATTATACAAAGTTTTCATGCTTTTACAGAGACTATTTTCAAATGTTTTGTAGACAAATTGATAGAAGATCTATTATGGGTTTTTCAAGAGCATCTCATATATATTTTCTATAGATTCAAATGAAGATAAATATGCCTATAAATGATTTATCTTTACTCTCAACCATTAATACGATTTATCAGTAAAACCATAAGGTTTTTAGTCATGGTATTCATGATATTTATATTTTTATGTTGACTAGATATAGGTAGGAACTGGTTGATTAAGTTACAACTTAATCCTTTCTCATCATTGTACAATTGACCCCTTCAACATAGTAATTACTAGATTTGAGTAGTGATTAAATAATTTAATTTTCCTAATTCCTTGACTTAATTCTTAATCAAGCTTGATCAATAGTTAACACTAAATCATATGATGAATATCTAATGACACTCAGTAAAGTCAACATGTCAAAAGTACCTGAGAGTGAATGTGTGAGTGATAAATATCACAAGCATAGGGACTAATAATGTACAAAATGAATGTATGAGTGATAAGTGTCATACATATAAGGACTAATATCAAAGTTCTCAAAATGCACATGATAGTGCCAAGTATTTCAAGTACAAGGACTAACAATGTTTAGAAGGCATGTGAGAGTGCCAAGTGTCACAAGTGTGAGCACTAATAGTAATGTGTAAAAGGAATATGAGGGTGCCAAGTGTCATATTCATGAAATATTGTTAGACAAATAACCAATGATCATATTAATCTATCATATGAAATAATGGTAAGAACGTGATCATGCAATGAAGATCAATAGAGTGCAAGGATTCAAAGAGGTAAAAGTGTCTAATGTTTAATGATAGATAAAGTTAAAGTCTATGTTTATTTTGAAGATATAATGTCATGCATGAGATTAGATCAAAAGATCAATGGATTTTATTTAAATATTGAAATGTTAAAGTTTGAAAGATCATAAATATCTAATAGAGCGTGTGAGCCTATAAGAATTTGATCAATGTATGTATTTTAAAGTTGAAGCAGTAAAGTTAAAAAGTTTGAAAAGATATAAAGGAGCATGTGAGCCTATAAAATCTTGATCTAAATAATTTATTTTAAAGTGATAAAATTAAATTAGGATCATTGGATCATGGAACAAAACTTAAGATCAATGGTTAGTATTTAAATATATGTTCATCTTGAATAATCATGTATTAAAACCTATAATATAGATACATTATATGACACATAGAATGATATAGATCATTGCGATTGATATAAATAATGTAATATGACATGTGCATAAAAAATAGATCCTAATATATGCTTAATATAGTAAAAGATAGAGAATTATAGAGGTAGTTCACGAATTCAAGAATCATGAAACTTGTAGGAGCATGATGTGTTAATGACCATGTGTGAATAGAGAAAACATGTGAGACCTATATCAAAGAATATATATACATATATATCATTTAAGAAATACACTAAGTGTGAATAAGGGTGGATATAAAGTTTAATTGAGTAGGAGAAAGAAAGAGAAGACGAGAGATGCAGATTAGAGAATGAATAGTTACAAATTAGGTGTAACAGAAAGCTAGATTAATTTATGAATCAATTTTGTTATCTAGAGTCATAGCTCCATAATAGATCTGATTGGTATGTGCCATCAAAAGAGTTGAGTTAGTGCTCAGATAAGGAGTTAGTGATTCCTTATAGTAGGTGATATTAAATCAAGTGATTGGTGTCTCCTTAGGGTTGGTACCCTTAAACATTGTAACTAGTCAGGTACTTATTTGTGAGGCTAGATTAGAACAATAGATTCTAGAAACTATTCTCATGGTGGTTTTTTCCATAGTGGGTTTTCCATGTACATCTAGTGTTATGCATATATGTGCATGATATAAATATATCCTTTATAAATTGAGTTAAAAGGGATTAAAGGACTAATTTTAATCAATCTAGTGATTCATCCCCCCCCCTGCTCTTAGTAGATAGTTGTGTTCCAATAGTATGAGAAACTATGATATAATTATAATTATGAATAAGTTGGTTACCATTAAATGGTAGAAGTATATATTTCCATAGGCTAAATTAGGATGGATTTTTAGTTCCAATTCCAATAGAAATATCACCATGCTCTTGTGATAGGGTGGGGAAGAAATGGTTACATATTCTTTCAAAAAAACCCATCACACAACTATTCGGGAGAGGGGAGGATTATCTTGAGACCATACCTACCTATAGTATTTTTTTCAAAATAAGAAATTAAATTGAATTATTATATATATTACTTAAATATAACATGAATGGGAATATGTTTTTACCAACTTGTTTAATAATCCCCATTCTAATCCCTATATAAGAGGGGAAGATTCCCTTAATTGCATCCTTATCCAAGTACACATGCCAACCCTATATCCTGTCTAATAAAAACATGAGTCCACACTCAATTGCTCAAATTAAAAATAAATAGCTTAGGATTCAAGGGTCTAAGAAAATAAATATACCCAATAAACAAAAATATATAAAATAACCCTCTTGGCTAATTTTCACTCCCATGTTTTGCATCTTTTCTCTCATTTTAGCTAAATGCAACATTCAAAATTTGTCTTTCAGAGGAAGCTTTTGTTTGGTATTTTTGCACAAATATTATTTCTTTTAGAAGTTTTATTTTGAGTTTTTTATATAAGTGTCAGGAATCATTTTAGACATTTTGTTTGAAACAATTTCCCTGAAGAAGCTTTTGTTCAATCTTTTGGCCAAGTGTTATTTCCTTCGACAAAGTTATGTTTTAGACATTTTTTCTGAAACAGTTTTTTTGAAGGAATTATTTTGGAAATTTTGTCCAAACATTTATTCTAAATAAATTATTTTAGACATTTTATCTGAAACAATTTTTCTAAAGGAATTGTTTCAAACATTTTGTCCAAAATAATCTTTCCAATGGAATTTTTCTACAAGCAAAGGCACTTGCAAAAAGTCCAAAGGAATTGGTCCTTGAAAATTTTCTAAAGGGAAGTTTCAAAATGTCTGAAGGGACATTTCAAAAAGTTTGAAGGGAAATTTTTAAAATTTTGAAGGGACATTTGAAAAATTCTAAAAGATAATTTCTCATGCAAGTGCCCTACGCACTTTCCTGAAGGGTCTTTTATTAAGAAAGTGTCCTTTTCAAGTTTTTTAAAGAGGCATTTTAAATATTTCTAAAGGGACATTTCAAAAATTTGAAGGGCATGTTCAAGGTTTTTGAAGAGGCATTTCCAAGAAATATGAAGGGTTCTTTTCAAAAGAATGGTTGAAATAATTATCGATAGGAAAATTATTTGGGAAATATTCCAAACTAATAGGTCTAAGGAAAATACCTTTTCAATAGAGTGATAGTTGCATAAATGTCAACTTTAGGGTCATGGGCTAGTTGTTGGTGTTTAAAAAATGATGGGATAGCCATTGGCATTTATATAGTGGGTCCCAAGTAGGTCAATGGTCCTCACTTAAATGCTTAAATATTTAAGGGTTCATGTTCTTCATCCATTAAATATTAGATAGAGTGAAATAAAATAGATCAAAAAGATCACATCACCTTGATCAGATCAAGATCTAAGTCATTTTTTATGGCAAATCAAAAGAAGAAAGGTTGAGGGGCTCTAGAAGGATTGAACATTAGACTAAGGTCAAGCTAAGATGATCTTTGAAGGGATATTTGTAGACATACACATGGAGCTAGCATTCTAAAAAATTCCATGAAGGCATACACATAGGCTTTAGGCAGTTTCATCTCCAAGGCCAATAGAATGAAAACAACTCTCCCCTATATTGTTACACACCTCAATGAGTTGGTGAGAAGTTATTAGCATCAATAAAAATCTACAATAGGTGGATTCATTTGAAATAACTAAACTTATGTCATTATTTAGCTTGGAATATCTTGATTTTGTTGGTGAAATCATTGGGGAAGGATATTTTAGAGAGCAAGCTAACTATGTAACCACTTGAGGTGACATGGATCAATCAAATGGCCTGAATGAACATAATTTATAGAGACAATTAGAGCCATGGTTGGAGGCTTCTAACAAATTGATTCCTCTTTTTAGTGCCAAAAAGCTTCCCTTCCCACTTCCTTTCTACTATAAATATAGTCCATAGGCTAGTAAAAATAAGTTCCACATAATTTATGGTGAAGTCTTACTAGATTGATGTCATATTTTGCCTTTAAGCATTAGCACAAATCTTTTTTTCTTTCAGGTTCTAAACAATCATCTAAGCATGTAAGTGACATATAGTGACAATAAGTGATGATTTTCCATCCTTCTATCCTTTATCTTTCATACTTGAGAAAAAGTTATTAGTCTAATAGGTCATATAGAATGTGTTCAAGTGTGTTAAATTATTGTAAGTGTATAATTATTCTTAAAATGTGCAACTTTCCTTTCAGTTCATTTACCTTGTGTTATTCTACACATCTCACCTTTATACTGAAACACTTATGTTAGAATCCTTAGATCTTGAAGATGGTTTGTATGTTTTGTTGTATTGTGCACTATAATATGATATTCACATGGAAGATAATCTCAATGCATCACTATGCTTTGAGTAGGTTTCCTTTTATGCAATTTATAACTCTTTTCCCTTCAATCAAACTAGTTTAGATATAATTTATTTTATAGAGATATATTCAAGGAGCTAACCCTTTAAATCTAGAGGTTTGTTTCCTCTATAGGTATACCCACATGATTAGAAATGTTCCAACATTTCCCAAATCTATAAGGCACTTGAACACTCTCTTCTAGGGTACAATATTTTGTGACAACAAATCCCTCACATTATTTTTAACTATTAACCATAACCACCATGTTAACCAAAATATTGTAACAACAAAAGTATTCACTAAGTACCAAGAATGAAAGGGACAAAAGAGTAGTATTTATATCTCTATCACAAGCCACTTCCATCACTCTCTTACAAATTAAGATGATGTGTTTAACCTATAAATATATATTATAGAATTTAGGGTTGAAGGGGATAGATATAGCCTAGGGCACAAGGGTGTTATACTCTCTTTAATAAGATAATTAAATTACAAACTTAGATAAACACACTAAATTTATTATGTTGAGATATGATAAAAATATAAATTATAATTATGATAGATATTAAAATGATAATGAAATCAAGATACTTATTGATTCTAATGTTAATATAAATTTATATCTTGAATAAAAAGGAATCAAATTAGAAGTGGATTTATATGTTTTTCATCAAATTATGTATTAAGAACTTTTGTGACCTTTGAAACTTGATTTGAATTTGGATGGTTGCATCGATGCTTCTATATAACCTAGATGTAGTTATTTTATATGAAATACTTGATGGATCTAGATGTGACCACTTATAATATACTAGGTTCTATTATGCCTTAAATATAGTGTGCTTAAATCTATATCATGGGTCGTCATTCCTTGTAAAATATTAAAACCCTAGTTCTTCATATTCATAGTGGATATGGGAAAAGTGGATTAGTTAGAATATAGTTTTGATCTACCATAAAGGCCTCTCTATCAATTAGTATTTCTTACATATCCAATACTTTGAAGAGGTCTTTAGACTTATGTAGTTTTAACCTACACATTAGATTATTTTTGTATATGGATGTAATGTGTGATGATAAAGTAAATATAATGACCTAAATTATTTTAGAGGTACAATAACTAAGATCAGGGGTGAATTAGTGATGAAATCAATTAAAATCCATTTCCAAAATTTCAAACTCTCAGGCCCTCAATCATAAACATTCATGAAGCATATAAACCATTCATAAAAAAAAAGCTACGCAATATTAATGATATATAACACATAAATTATGTGGGAAAACCTCATGGAGGATAAAACCCAATCTCAAGCATGCAAAAATTGGACTAAAAAACTATAATAAATCATTAACAATATACCTTTATTGAATCACCCACTTCACAAGGAACACCCATCCCTAAGCACAAATAAGTACCAAATTGTCCTAGATGTTGAGAACCAACACAACACCTCTAATATAAATATATCCAAAAATATGATTGCCTTCAAAGATGATGGAGAAATAATTTATAACACCGTTATTAAATCCTCCACTCTCTCTCAAGCCTTCACACACAATAAATGTAATCAAAACACCATTTTGGATCGCTTTATACTTTTTCACTTATCTTTAATCTTAAAACCTATAAAAACATTGTTATACCATCATAAATATAACATATAGGTCATTAATACATTAATAAACCTGATATTCTCTTTAATCCATCCACCAATCATACTCACACTTCACTATACTTCACATCTCAACTCTAGAAATCTTCAACTTTGATCTTTCTCTTTGTAGAGTCAACATGATCATCACCTTCTTGGTCAGCCATAAAAATTTATTTAACACTTAAGGCTTCTATAAAACTTGTAATAAGATCAAAAAAACCTTCATAGGTCATCAATATATTTTATATACCACTTGTAAGCATCAATACCTTTTAATTAGGAATAAGAAGATCTTTTAGGTCCATGGAGGCCTATTCACCCTTTTAGCACCTCACCGATCAAAACTAAGAATATAAGACCACTTAAAAGCACATAGTTCTATTCCAAATGACCCCTAATCCATCATAAAATTATTACATTCATCCCTTCACACCTATTCATATGCAAAACCTACCAAACATTTGCCTTATACATGAAATTACCATGAACGAACCAAAAGTTAACTTGTAAGCAATTATTCATATTGAATATGGAATATTCAAACCATAAAAATACATAATACTGATCCTTAAGAAGTATAAAAACACTCTCAAATATATAATTAATATTTAAACATCCAAAAACCATCAATAAAAACTCAAATATCCTTCTTAGGTCACTTGTAGAAGAAGGTCAAACCCTCAATCAACTTTGGATTGCAATAAATGTAAGTGTACAACAAGTCAAACCTCCAAATTATTTTTATCAAATTTAAATTGAAACTATATACTAATTTTATTTTTATACCACCATAAAATTCATGCAACATCAAAATTTATAGCCAAAATAATGAGGACTAGTTTTCCTTTGTAAATTCAAATATTTGAATTCCAACAGTCACTTTTTAATGCAAATTTGGCTATGGAAAATAGAGAAATATGCTTGGGATACCAACTTTACACTACCATAAATTTTACTATACACCATGTCAAGAAATTAAATTTTAAAATAATGATCTAGGAATAAACCTTAATAAACCCATGTTACCATTTTCTCCTGACACCTTCACACATGTGAATGATGATGTCATCAATCTGCTCACTCAGCCTAATTTGCCAAAAGACCAATTAGGTATAGATGACCATAAGGATGAACCAAATTGAAATATTAAAATTAAAATATCACTAAAATAACTCTTGATACCCCATAGATCCTCTAAAACATGATCACATCATCAACAACATCTATTAACCTACCTATGTAACCAAACACTAAAGATCTATGCATGACTACAGAAGCACACTTTATCATTAACTAGATAGCAACCCTGACACCTCATGAAAACTAAATTACACCTCATGTAAATTATTTTACACCTTGGTGACATATTTTTAAACACCTCAATAATTTCCCCTTTGTCATTGATGTCAACAGCAACACAAATCTATGCACATATTCTTTCTCCTTTTGCAAACACTTTCTACCCCTTTAACACAATGACAAAGTGGGCTCACCTACTAATATTGAGGACTTGTAAATTTTTAAATTTTTTTAAAATAGAATATAAATAAAGTATCTACTTTTATAGATGATATAAACTCCACCTATCACTATGCATATCATTTCTTACTAGATCTTCATAGTCTTTCTTATTGACAACACACCATCTTAATCATGCCCTGCTATATGAATTAAAAACACATAATATAAATAAAATGGGAGTGATAATATCTTAATAAAACTAATATGTACTCCCCCTAAGTCTCATAATCTTAGTCTCCTTTTATGTACCTTCAGACCATCTCCAACCATGATGATACCTCATAGTGGTCTTCAAATGTTTCTCTCACAAGTCAACTCCATAATTACTAAAAGATATTAAATCCATACTAAAAAAATGAAATATGTTTAATAAAAATAAAATAATCATATAAAATCAATAATACATTGTTAATTTGGAGAAAGAGACCAAAAAATCACTTTTCTTCACACTAGCCTTGCCTAGAGGCCTAGTAGCCCTACCTGAACCTTGTAGAGCCCTTAAATTTATATGTGTGTACTTTTATGGATTAAAATTTCATATATATAATAAAATCATATTAACCCTCATGCATTCCAATAATCATCATCCAAATCTTCCTCTACAACATAGCTCCTTCATAAATTGACCTGCTAATTAACCCTCCATTTACATAAAATCTCACCCATAAGACAAACTAAAAAATTTTAAATTAATATAAAATATTTTTTGAGCACCCTTTTGGACATTTAAATTTAATAATAATCCTTAGTTATCAAATCCCTTGGGAAGGTCACCAACTCACATAGTACAAAATCTAGTACATCAAAATGAAATATGGTCAACTACCACCTTCTGATCAATGCCAAATCCTAAAAAAATTTCCACACCTTGAGGTAACAAGTACACACTTATAGATAAAATATTGAGGTTAGACTCATTTGGGAACCTATTGAACCATAGAATGGTTTTCGATCTTGTAACCCTTATACACAAACTGTCATATTCGAGAGCCTTAAAAAATATTCAACTTGTATTCAAAAGATCTTGAAACTTTGAAAACACATGGGTCACACTTGAATTATTTAAACATGCATTTATATGCCATAAAGTTACCTTTAACACTAATTAATCCTCATTTTACACTTGAAACCAATCATTTTGTCTTTACAAACCCTGTGTATACCCCTGTCACTATGACAAAACACCTTAAAATGATCATGGAATCCTTCTAACAACTCCTTACCTCCTTATTCACATGGAAACATCAAATATAACTTTCCTCTAGCCTTGATTGGCTTTAAAGACCCCAAAATCACCAATTTTCCAAGATGAACTCTCACTAGGGAGTGATCACTGAGCAAAATGGACCAACTAAATAAATGATCATTATAACTACTCATGACTAGTTCAATGCATGAAAGGTCATGGAACACACTTAAACAAGTCCTCTCTACACTCCATATCAACCTCACCTTCATACTTAATGATTTGACCTATCAAAAAAAGCATAAAAAAACACTAAAACATGCTTTTAGGACTAATGTCCCTAAACAAAACTTTTGAAGCTTTTCATCACAAACCTATAATGAAAGACCATGAACTTGTTGATACCTATTAACCAATGATGTTATATGATCAATAAAAGTCTTAATAACATAATATCATCAATTTTATATCAAAAATGGCATTGGTCTTTATTGGTGTTCTAGATTTGTACCCTAATTGAGTAAGGGGATTGTTCAAATCTTCCTAATTAAATATAGTCCAACATGGGACTGATCCTAGGCTTTGGATATCCTAATAATGGATTATACCTCAAGATAAGGTTTGATTCTTTATGGATATATCACTTACACTAAACCTAAACTAACACTTGCTTTGAAAAAGGAAAGAGATTTTGATAATGACTTATAAAGCATGCAAAAGAGGTGATGCACCAATAATTTGATCACTCCTACTCAAACAATACACACTATGAGACACTTTCAAGAAAAAAAATCAATCTCACATAAATATTTTATAATAAGGCATTAATCAATTATCAAATTAGCAAGAGAGGGCAAATATCCACTTTCAAGATAGATAATCAACTATAACTTGCACTTATAATGACCTATAAGAAATAATAAGTACTTCCTAAAGGTAATAAAAAATTAGACATAAGAAAGGAAAATTCATTCACTTAACCATATTACATGAATTCATGAAACGCACTTCAATCCAACTTTGAAAAATTATGTAATTCAATCTTTATTGTATAAAAAGGTGTCATAGTAGAAACTTTGGTAGAGTCTAGTCATACCAAAAAGATTGTTCCATTTTAAGGCTTGAAAGTCTAGAGAGAGAGAGAGAGAGAGAGAGAGAGAGAGAGAGAGAGAGAGAGAGAGAGAGAGAGAGAGAGAGAGAGAGAGAGAGAGAGAGAGAGAGAGAGAGAGAGAGAGAGAGAGAGAGAGAGATATGCATTGAAAAATCCCCAACCACTTTTGATAGATTATCATTCTCAAGGATGTTGATTCATGGTATTATCAATACAAAACAAAAATTTTAAAAGAATTGAATGCTCATAATCCTTATCCATCCACTCAATGTCTTCTTGTTACTCCATGATATAAAATAATGATCTGCTGATAAGGATCATGTATAGGAAATGGTAGAATTATGCCACATCTACTTTGGGTGGCCAACCATATCTTATCATTAAAATGTGACCCTAATGATAGGTGAGACATGTCTTCCTATGATCACATTTATATCTACATTTATTCCAACTCAAACCTGAGTTCATTTTATAGATAGAAAACCAATCTTAGATGATTGGTTTTTATATATTCATAATATTCATAGAAAAATTTCAAACTATTTGACCTTAATTTTCAATCACTAGTCTCTGTATTAGTTCTAAATGACCTAATTTATACATATAGAGCTCTGGTGGCAATGCTTGGTCCTACTAATTCCATATGGATCATATCTACACTTTGGTTCTTTTGTATTTTCATGCCTGGGTTGGAAATTGCCCCATCGATTTGCATAAAAAATGTTTAGGTTCACCTTTGTTTGATTAGCCATTAAAAATTGACACAACCCATTTCATTTTTCCCAACTATATTTTTTCTAATTGGTCCCATAGATTTTTTTGACTAGTTGACTCTACTCACATCATTAAATCTTTGTTGTATGAATGCACATGATTCCATGATTTTATACCATAAATATCCTATTGACATGTTGACTTGATCTTGTATCATCAGATCAAGATGTACGAGCTCACGTACACCATATATCTCCCTAGTCCCACTTTCCTATCATTTCTTGTACTCCATCAAATAATTGGTATATTTAAACATTGATCATTGATTTAGATTGTACCCATCCTTTTATCATTGAATATGCACCATTGTATCTCAACTTGGTTATCCCACACCTTTATATCTTGTCTGACTTGTAGCTCTTTATGGGCTTTAACCTAGGGACCTTTTAACCTATTTGACTCCAACACAAATTATTAGATCTTATGTGTTGGTATGTAGGCTCATGCAGACTGTTAGATCTTGATCAACTTTAAAACTTTTAAGAGTCTTTTGAACCCAAATGATTACCTATCATGGCCTAAATTTGATACTCGTGTGAATGTATTATTGACTTCATGTGTGTTGTTAGATCTTTGCTCAGATGGAATGTAGACTATCGATCTTAAACACATTTGAATATAAATGGTTATTTGTCATGGCCTAAAATTTTACATTTGTGTGAACTTATTTTGCATCCACAAGATTTTCACTACATATTTTAAAACCAATAGTCATCTTTTGTTCTTAAATTTGACACTTGCTAGGTCATCCTAGACTTTTTGAATTTAAAAATTTATTTCTTGTAGCCTAAAATTGACATTTGCACAACTATTTAGATAAAGAATTATGTGAGCTATTTCCTTCAGACCTTTTGTTGAACATTTTTTTTTGGGCACCTTATTTGAAAAAGACCCTTCAAAATCCTTGAAATGAACCATTTTCATGAGAAATGACCCTTCAAGAAAATTATATAGGGTACTTTGTCAAGAGAAAAACCCTTTAGTTTTTTATCTATGGCACTTTATTAAAATAAATGGCCCTTCAATATTTTCATTTGGTCCGCCTTGTTGAAGACTTACCCTTAAAAAAATTTGTCTAGGACACCTTCTTGAAGAAATACCATTTGGAAATTTTACTAAGAACCTTTTCCCCAAAATAAATGACCCTTCACGAAAATTATTTAGGACACTTTGTTGAGAGAACACCCTTCAAGAAAAGTGTTTTGGCCACTTTAGTTGAAAAATATATCCTTCAAAAAGAGTGCATGGGACACTTTGCCTGACAAAATACCTTTCAAGAAAATTATTCAAATAATTTTCATGAAAGAAATGACACTTAGCTTTTTTTGATGGAGATAGTTTCTCTTAAATAAAATGGTCTTTGGGGAAATTATTATAGAATAATTTATCTGAAAGAAATAGGTCTTTGTCTTTTGCTTTAGACATTTTGTCCAAAAGAATTCATGCATTCATAAACTTTATCTTAGACAATTTGTTTAATATAATTCAAAACTACACCAAAAAAGGGTCTAAGAGAATTTAGCTTAGCAAAATAAAATATCTAAAGAATGAACATATATTTAAATAAAAGTTTTGGAATAATTCCCAAGTAAAAACTTAGTCTAAAATTTGTTTGTACTTATATATTACTTGAAATGTTTCTTGATCCTTGAAGGCCTGAAATGACTTTCAAGTGCTTGTGCAACTTATCCCTAGCCTTGAACTTCTTGGTTTCACAATGAAGCTTACTCATATTGAGTCATTATACTGGTCTTCAATCAAGATCATGTTCCTTGCATTTAATTCTTAAACTAGGCAACTTTTTAATATGTAAACTAAATTTGGCCAACATCTTTGATGACTTGGCTGGGCAGCATGCCTGCTATGCTTTAGAACTCAGATCATTTACATGACTTATGAATCATAACACATAATACATAATACATGGACCATTTACATGATTGAAAAATAAACTTTTAATTTTCAAAGATAAATATTACAACAAATAGGGAAAGAAACAAACTTGAAATGGAAATTAACCTAATAAAACAAAGGTGACTAAACTACTAAAAAACTATGCAAATAAAAGCACTTATTTGGGACAAAAAAATAAACTAATGTGCTATAAAAACACTTAGAGAAAAAATAAAAAGAACTATGTAATGGGGAATTATATTCCTTAATATAAATTCTTAAGATGTATCCCATTGACTAGGATAGGAGGTTCTTCACCACTCATCCTTATGAGCTAGAAAGCATTGTGTGACTTGTCACTACAGATTGTATGTGGACCACTCCAAAGAGAATACAATTTTGTGTGATTTATTATCTTAATTATATCATCATCCCACTTGAGGATAAAATATCCTTCTTGGAAACCTCTTGAAGAATCTCCTTTATCAAAATATATCTTTGTCATTACTTGATGGGCTTCCATAGCCAACATACTGATCTATTATCTCCTATATCTCCTTGAGCTTAGCATATCTTATTTATATTGGCTCATTCTCAAAAATTTGAAGCTGATGCATCAATTCCAAAGTAGATAAATCAAGAGAAATAAGAATTTTTGTTTCCTTAAAATATAATAGATTGTATGGATAATTGGATATGGACCTTTTAAAGGTGATTTTATCATCCCACAGAGCTAACTTTAATCTAAGATGAAATTATATTTGATTGTCTTAAACAATCCTCCTAATGATCTTTAACAAATTCTTGTTAGTGGATTCAGCAAGGCCATTCCCTTCTAGTTAATAGTTTGATGATGTACTAAGAAAAAAACTATGTTAAACTACCCATTGGCTGATCTTAGATCCTCAAAAGGCCATAACATTATCATAAATTATAATTTAAGGGACCCAAAATCTAGTAAGAAAACCTTCATAGAAGTCTAAAACATTGGTTTTGTTGGCTTCTTTTAATGTTACTTCCTTTATCCATCTAGTAAAATAATCTATGGTAGTGAGGCTCTACTTGTGTCCTAAGCTTGAATGGGAATTAATGAGACCAATAAATTCTAATCCCCATTATAAAAAAGGTTGATTTAATGAAATTGGTGGGAGAGGTAAGGCTACAAGCTTCACCTTTCCAACAAACATGGCACACTTTCTACATCTCTTGACCCATGTATGACAATCACTAAATAAAATTGGCCAATAATACCCACCTCTAATTATCTTTTAGGTTATGATCCTTAATTAATAACGTCCTCTACCATGTCCATCATATACTTACTCAAGTAACCTCTATGTTTGACTTGGTTTTATGCATCTTAGCAGTATGCCATTGATATCCCTTTTGAACAAAAAAATATCAATAAGAAGAAAAGGAATTAACTACAATATAAAATATCTTCTCTTTGAAAGGGTCAGATGAGAAGGATAATTACCATCATGTAGATAACTTACCATAGTTTGGAGCTAACTAGAAGGTGAGGCCTAATCACTTAAAACTTCTTGATCATTTAACAACATAACTATCCCATTAGACTCTTAGAATTCTAAGGTTAGATGTTCACAAAGTCCTTTGCCGCTAACCCACTTTGTGACTTTGATATCAATATCATATTCCATGACCTTGGTTATCCAACCAGCTCTCCTGTCATTTATATCCTTGTGAAGAATAAAATCATTCACACTTAGATGTGCAACCATTAGATGTATCTTATTATTGGACAACATGTACCTAAACTTTTTAAGATACCTTAAAACTAAAAGTACATTCTTCTCAAAAAAATAATACTTTGTTTCATATTCTTCTAAGTCTTAACTAAAGAAGATTATTGATTTCTCTAAAATCTCTTATTTTGATACATGAGAATACATGAAATTATGTCAATGCTAATATAGGTGTATAAGAAGAAATATTTTGTAAAGTTAGGTTTCAAGAGTGTAAGATCACTATCTATATCTTTCTTGATCTCTTCAAAGCTTATTAATCCTTCTTTAGACCAACTAAAACTTTGACCCTTCTTTAACATAGCTTTGAGTGGCTTGGCTAAAGTAGAAAAATTTTAAATGTATCTCCTTATGAAATTGATATCGCCTAAATTTTTTTCAAGGATTTCTTGTGCTTAGGTAATGAAATTGAAATAATTAACTTTATCCTATCAGGATCTATGCTTGTACCATATTTTTAAATGACATGTTGAAAAAGCCTACCTTTGTGAATAAAGAAAACACACTTTTTTGGATTCAAAGATACTAAAAATTCCTTACACCTTTAAAAAACTTGTCTGAGGTGAATCATATGATAATTTGTACTATTAGAGAATAATTTTATGTCATCCAAATAAATAAAATTAAACTTGTTGAGAAGACCCTAAAATGCCATGTCCATAGCCTTATGAAAAGTGGCTTCAGCATTAGATAAACCAAAAGGCATATTTTTGTATGTAAATTTCACCCACTTTATGGTGAAGGTTGTTTTGAATTGGTCTTCTTCTTTGACTAAAATCTAGTTGTTTCAATTGTATCCATCCAATAAGGAAAACCTTTCTTAACCTACAACTAGCTGTAAAATCTATTCCATTGATAGTAATGGGTAGTGGTCTTTAATAGAGGACTTGTTTAAGTCATGAAAGTCAACACATATCATTATTTCACCATTATTTTTATATGTTAGAACAAGGTTTTCCACCCATGTTGAGTTCTTAATTATAAATATTATAGTTAACTCAATGAACTTGTATAGTTCAACTCTCATCAAAGGTTCAATCTTTGGGTTAATAGGACTTTATCTCTATTTGACTGGCCTAGTCTCATATTATAATTCAATGGTATGTTGAGATATACTTGGGTCAAATATTTTAATTTAATTTTACTACCATGAAAAGACATATAAAATTTTTTTAAAAAACATAACTTAGTAAAAGCTTCTTTCTCTAAAGATGTGAAAACTTTGCCTAGTTTTAAACTCTTACCAATGGCAATCTCCAAATTCGTATAGTGTTCTTACTTGGTTGAAAAATCAATTTTTTTTTTTCAATTCATCATCTCTACTGAATGTGTTTTTAAGGGTGACCAACCCTTTAGGCAAATTTTTTGTCTTTAATTCTACAATCTTGTCATCATAATAATGTAAATGCTTGTTCTAGTTCCTTTAGCGGAATTCAACTTCCTATTGTAAGAATATGATAATATAACTATGATATGAAAATACTTGCCAATTGTCATGGTTGTTTGGGATAGAAGGTCTCATAACTACCTTGATATGTGATTGAACTTTTTCCCTTTTTATGTCATTTGGGATACTTAATTATGACCCAATAGAAACCAACCTATCTACATACTTGTTCTTATTTATTGATATGGCCTAAATATTGAAAGCTTGAAAGTTTTAAAATACATACCATAATATATTGTTATATGACCTAAGTAGTGGGTTTTTTTATATATTAAGTCCTCTTACTTGGTGAACTATCAGTTCACTATCTCCAAAAATTTGTAAATAATTGACCTTCATCTTTCTTGCCCATTACAAACCATGCATTAGTACTTCATATTTACTAACATTATTGGAATAACCAAACTAAATATTGAGAGAAGAGAAATACCCTTAATTGGTTTGAAAAACTAACATAATTCTAGCTCTAGTGCCATGTTTATTGCTAGATCCATCAAAATATAGCTACCATAGTCCATCACTAGGATGATCATCTTTCATCATTGTTGGAATCGGTGCATAAATTTCATGAAGAAAATAAACACCAAGTCACTCTTCTTAAATTAAATATTATGGTTCATGTTCTTGAAAATCATAGGTCCATTCAAGCTGGAAAATATATGGGATTCCATCTAGATGTGATTCAGTTTCCACCTCACTATTTTCTAATACCTGTAGACATCTAATTCTTAACACTATTTTTGTGGAAATTGTCAATATTACTCGAATTGCACTCAAATGTAAATTTTAGGTAATAATCCATAAAAAAACCCTAAATTATTTGAAATTTTTACTTATAAGTGTTAGTTTAGGTCAAAGTATCCCTAAATAGGGTAATGGGCCAACTAACTTTGACTATATCATTTTGAGTCAAAATGACAATTTTGCCATTTAGTGATCTAAATAACTCTTTTCTTATAAATTAATTAGTACGCATCATGTACCTTTTTTATTTTCTATTAAAAACATCCTAAATGGGACTATGGTTCTAATGTATCTAACATCACCTTCTAATTCATCTCCAGTCAAAATATGACCCAATAATATGGGTTTCTAACCATTTTGATTAATTGAGGACCAATTTTTGAATAATTGCACAAATGTTGATTAACCTTGTTTAAGGATAATTAATCTAAATCAAGAGATTAAGTGGATTTTACATGAGAGTTGTTGAATATTTATTTTTGAAAATTGATTCTTATTATCTGCATCACCTAGTGACATCATATATGGGGTGGCATCCATCAAGACATAAGTGCATAAAATATTAGGATTATAGGTCACCCATGCCTAGTCAATGCTTCCCATGCCTCTTTAATGCTTATTTATCTTTAGGATATTTATGGATTTAATTCTAACTATTAGGATTATCCATGGCCACACATCTCAATTTTGAGATGGAGGGTCGTGGTTGATCCTGACCAATCTCAAAAATATATAAATAGGGAGGCCATGAACATCATTTCTAAGCTATTTTCGTATAAGGTTATTATTCTCAAATATCATTAAATCTTGAAGATTTCAAAGTTATAATGCTATATTGTTTCCATAAAGCTTCATTGATAGGCTAGTTTAGTGATTTACAATCAAGAGCCTAGGTTTTATGGAGTGTTCTTGAGGCATTGGAAGAGTTTACCACCATTATTGACAAATATAAGGATGCTTGATCAAGGGAGAACATGTTTTTAAGACAAATGGGCATGGTGAATCCATTTGGGAAGGTAATATGGTATTGCTTTATTTCATTTGTTTCTTGTTATCCTTTATAATTTTTATAGGAATAGATAGGATTGGTTCGTTAGTTCTTTATGCATGTTTCATTATTTATGGACTAATGATTGACTAACTTGCTTTGTAATCCTCTCTATATCTTGGCATGCCCATTGGAACCATATGCATCCTACACCTAAATAAGATCACTTTACGACTCTAAAATATCCATTTGGACCCTTAAAAATCTTGCAAATTGATTTTCTAACATTATTTTTCTATTTTTGGTTTCCACAGTTTTCACACAGTAACTAACATAGATTGCAATAACGACATCGATGATCGACTTGACTGATGCGGATCAACAAATATAACATTGATAAGATCTTGGTTAGCTATAACCAATGTTGGTGGTATTGAAAAACATTGGTCACTATGTTTTTTTCAAAAAAATAGACTTAAGACCTACTTTTCCAAAGTTCATTATTTCAAAATCAAAATAGATTCAAAGCTAAAGGATATGCTAACAATTTTTTTGTATGAAAAAGTTTAAAATTCTCTCAAAACATGTTTAAATCACCTTTACATGCTTAAAATTTGATTAAGAACTTTGTTTTGGTGTTTAACATAAAATTTAAATTTTTTGGTGAATGTTTTCAAAGTTTACCAACTAAGACCAAGGGGTTGAATGAAAATCACCAAAAATTTCATTTGGGTTTATAAAATTGAACACACTTTTCAATTTTTGCTTACAATAATTGATTAGATTAATTTTGTTTGGCAAAAAGAAGAATGTTGTGTGTATGCTCTTACATTTTTCCCCTATAGGGAACCCTTAGAATCAAAAGTGCCATTGTTATTGCAAATATCCTAGTCCAAATATTAGAAATGATGTCATCTAAATCACACCCCAAAAACTTGTTAATGTTTGGGTGATCTTGAAAATGACCCTAAAGTCTTTCTATCTTATGCTTTCTTTATTTTCATGAAAAATTTGTCTTACAAGGGGGATGTAATTACCTCCCACAAGTTCTTTAGGGAAGCCTTGACCCAGGGTTTCACCTCCTAGCATTGAATTCACTTATTCCTTCTATGTTGCACATGGGATGTATTTACATTTGGACATCATACTACACTAAGCGAACAATAGGATGTAGTGGTTTGAAAAAGGACTAGACCTTTTTACAACTAGCTAATGCCATGGTCACCCAATTTCTATGCTTCTCTTCTACATCATTTGATGTGAAAGTCATTATGCAATTGATTCCCCTAGAATGATAAAAACCTTGCTAGTTTAGTTAACCCCATTTTACCATACCCTGGCGAGGATTTGGATGATTATACTTAGTACATTTTGGTCATTATTTGCTTGGTATGTGTTGAGGTTAATTTTTTTTTATTTGTTCATAAGCCATGTCAAAATAATGTATTTGAGTTAACAAGGGTATCGTTATGCTACCCAAATCATGTCAAACTTTTTTTGCCTTTGAATCTTTGAAACATAACAATTGACCACATCATTCGAGCATGTTCACGCCATTAGGCTGATCAATTTGTTTCAAGACTTATTTCACTCTATATCAAAAACCACTTATTTCATACCATTTTATGTAATTTGGACCTTTATTTTATGGCATCATGCTATCCGATCTTGTCTAGCTTATTTGGTCAAATCTTAGCTTTCAATGTTGAGTTTTCAATTAGACTTATTAAGTTTGGATCCCAAACATTGATTGATTTCTATTTAGGCCTCAATTCATGGCATTGGTACATAGATATTTTTATTTTAGGTTGCATAGCTTTGGTTAAATGATTACCCAATTTTAAATACTATTGATTGTTTATTTTTTCAAATGCCTATCCTCTATCAGTTTTTGTGACTTTGTTTGGGAAAACACAATCTCTCTTCAAAAACCTTTGATGTTAGATATTTGATGTTAGGTTGTTTTATGCCAAATCTTGGCACAAACTACTTTCAAGATGCAACTTCACCATTTCAACCAAAGTTAAACCTTCTATCTTTTAAACATCAATTTTTAGAATTTACAAAACTTTAAGTCTTTTTATTTTTAGAGCTTTCTTTATTAAATGTAGATATGCCTATTTACACTTATGGTGCAGTCATGGATAAACCAAATTATGATAGAATGGCTGCACAAAATGACTTTTATGACTTTAGTCAAGACCCTTATGGTTAAAATGTGGTTTTTGAGACATATTTCTATCCATGTCACAAAAATTAGTCATGGGAACACAGTCAATATCCAACTTATGATCGAACCCACTATTTGAATGTTTGGGTTTATCAGGAAGACTTGGATGCTTTAGCTTATGTAAGTAATCAAAATCCACAATGTACCAAGATTACCATTTTAGGACCTCCTCATTTGGTTTGTATGAGCAACTAAACTAAGAAGCATTTAGTTGTTACCATTTTAGGACCTCCTCCTTTGGTTTGCATGAGCAACCAAACTAAGAAGCATACAGTCATTACCATTTTAGGATCTCCTCCTTTGGTTTACATAAGCAACCAAACTAAGAAGCATCTATTTGTTGCCATTTTAGGACCTCCTCCTTTGGTTTCTATGAGTAACCAAACTAAAAAGCATCTAGTCGTTAACATTTTAGGACCTCCTCCTTTGGTTTGTATAAAAGCCCAAACTAAGAAGCATCTAGTTGTTACCGTTCTTGGCCCATAACTAGTTTTTGATGAACTTATTGTTGAATAACCTCCATTTGATGAACCAATTATTTTTTATCCCCTATTCAATAATCTAATTTTTGGAGATTCCATTATTGAACCACAAACCATTGTTCTTGCTAAACCAAATGTTCCCCACTTTATAAATTTTGTGCTGATCTTTGAGCCTAAACAAGAACCATCACTTCTTCAAAAGCCATCTTATGAGGATCAAAATTGATCTTTTGCAACCAATTTTGAGACAAAACCAACATGTTATTTTTGAAAAACCCATTTTGTGACAAGATAAATTATGATAAGTTACCTATTCATATGTTAACTATTTTTAAAGAGCCTCATCTCCTTGACAAGATAGTCTTGGTAGAGTTATCTCTTGATCTTTACCCACTCATTGGGGAGTCTCACTTTGACAGACATGATTTTGTCAAGATGTCCCATGAGTGGTTCCCTCTTTTTGAGGGAATTCACTTATATGAGTCAGTCTATGTTGAAACCTTCCAAGATGAATTAGTTTTTACTAAGCCCATTATGCCATCATAGGACATTACTTGCCAAAAATTTAGCATTCAATAGAACACTATCAAAACAACCATATCAGATGAAGAATTAATATTAGAGTCAGGTTTCATTTTTGAACCAACATTGGATTTAGCATTAGAAATAAAATCAGCATTAGTTGCGACATTGGATTCAAAGTCCCTTTCTTTGGAATCAAAGTCAAAAATAGATTATAGTATTAGTTGTTACAACATTGGTTACAATTGCCTGCAGATCAATTTGAATATGTTTGTGATCTTTCTATAGTTTTTGAGGATGAGTATTTTAGCATCGACATAGGTTCCCCTAGTATCTTCTACAAGGATTGCACTACCTTTCACCATCCCATTATTACCACCCAACATAGCCACATTATTGACATTTCACCTCCCACCAATGTCAATTGTGATTGATAGAATCATACTTTGTTAAACTACATCCATGGTGACATAGTAGTTGGAATAGGACACAGAGGCCAAGACCACATTCATAGAGTAGAACACTCTCCTACTGAAACATTTTTTGAGGCTTTAGGGGATAGAAAAGATCAAACATAGAATCTTTTAGTCACACTTTTTTAAAGACACTAGAAGACAATCAAAGCCAAATGTTAACATCTCTTTGTGAAACCTTCTTGGAGGAGCTATGGGATGATCAGAACCAATTCATTGGTGAAAAACTCATTAAGGTGACAATAGTTGAGCAACAAATTTCTTCATTATTTACTAAAGATAATATAAAAAATCAAATAAAAATAGCTTCCAATCTATAACATAATCAAATGGTAACTACTCTCAAGATCAAGCAATAAAAAAATTTGATGGTCCTACCAAGAGCATCTTCAGAGGTCACTAGCCCTACCACAACCAAAATTATGTCGAATCCAACATCAATGACATTATGTGCAACTAAAAGTTCCAATATACATTTGTTTCCACCCCATTATACATTCCATTATCATCTACCATTCCATTTCACAATCAAACTTACCATTCATTATTTGTCCTTGTTTACCATCTATAGATGTACTTTACTTTGTAGAGGCTATAAAGATACTTTGTCTTGATGTTTTAAGGAATCCAAATCAATGACCAATGAAGATCACAAAATTATTCTTGACATCCAATTCTACAAGATATTTTTGATAGAGTAGCTATTATGATGAGGTGTGGTCTAGTAATTGACATGATCAAGTATTTTGTTTATATCATTTGTTGATTAAGACATGCATCTCCCCATCATTAGGAATAATATAATCAAAAACCACACCTAGGACAAAAACATGTACCATACCATTTCATTTCCATGCCATTACCATTGTTATATATGCCTATTTTCCATTATCACAGATCCTGCTATTCACCCCATCACTTGGGGGCAACCCTCGTACCATTTTAACCTAATTATCAAAACTATCAATATCTTAAAGTAATAGCATACCAAATTATAATTTCACTCCTATCTAGACCAAAGCTTGTTTTTAGTCATCCTACCCAATCTTGTTTTGATCTTAGTTCTTTTGGTTCTTTCTACACTTTTTGTGTGGGGGATTCGAATCAAGTTTAAAAAATAAATCAAATCCATGTTTATAATGATATTCTATGAAACTAGTGTGATGGTTGATCTTGAAATATATCTTTCATACTATATCCATGTTTGTTTATGTGAGCCTAATTATAACCACCTATGGGAAAATCAGTGTCTCACTACTCTTGCTACTAATTATAACCACCTATGGGAAAATTAGTATTATTGAACTATGCCATTATGTCTTAGTTATAATTGCCTATGGAAAAACTAGGGGAAACACTTGCTTATAATGCACTACCACATCACTTTGCCATAATTTTTTTCATTTGACTAGTGATTTATCATATTTGAGAACTTCTTAGGACCTAGTTGGTTTTTTCACCACCTTTTGTGTGGATAGAATTAGTATGACTTGAGTTAATTTTAGAACTATGTAGGTCATTCTCAATTCATGTTGAGGTCCCCTCAGTCCCCCTTTTTCATATGGTGTAACCATTTTGTGAGCAACTGTTAAGTTTGAATGTTCTCACCATTTTACAAGCAAAATAACACTTGCACTAGTTCATCTTATCCCATGCACTTGCCATTTTACAAGATCATTCTATCTCATCTCATCAACTTTTTATTTTCCAGACCATTCTCATTTGTTTTTCATATCTTTCATATCTTTTATAGCATTAATCATGCTGGTCTGATCATCATTTTACTTCTATCCCATTTCTTAAGAGAATTAAATTTGGCCTAAAGTTCATGATGGAATATGCATCCATGCAACTATGTAAGCAGTGTGTACTTATCTTATACATCTAGAGTCAGCTGAACCAATCCCTTCCTTTTCTTCTCTTCCCCCATTTCTTCTATCATTATTCCTTTTTAATTAGGAAACAATTGTCATGTCATTTTTATTTGTTATGATGTGGTGGAAAGTAATTCCTCTACCACACATACATGAACATTTGTCTTTAAACTACACTAACTTGGTTTTTGTTTGTGTGTGTTTATTTGTGATTTCTTGGTGTTTTTTTGTGCTTTTGTACCTATCATTTTATTTATTCTCCTTTTTTCTTTTTATTAATTCTTAGTCTTGTGTTTCTTGGTGTCTTGTCTTTCTATTTGATTTTGCTTTTCTCTTTTATGTTTTACAACATCTTGATGATTCAAATGGATATTGATTGTTTATATCTTGATCCTATGTTATTACATTGTTCTTGGGCCATCTTATTTATTTTATTGTTATTGGTGTCTTATTTTTCTATTTGATTTTGCTTTTCTCTTTTGTGTTCAAAAATGCCTTGATGGTACACAAGGATCTTGATTATTCATATCTTGGTCACATGTCATTAAGATCTTCTCACATTTTAAACATTTTTGTTCCTACTTAGGTCTTCGTAGATCATATCTTGATTTCAATTTTAGCTGATTTATGTTTAGATTTTTCTTTGTTTTTTCTTTTTGTTTAAATGTAAATCATTGTAACTCTGGCTTTGGTCATTATTATATCATTATCCTTAGTTATATATATTCACATTTGAACTGGCTTAGTGTAATTGGAATCTTATGTCATTCTAATTTATTCATACTTATGATGCCTAATTTATTTTTCTATATCAAGCACTTTGTGTTTATGTCTCAGAATCTTAACATTAACATCAACTCTGATGAATGATTCTCAAGAACACTCCACAAAACCTAGGCTCATGATATGGAATTAGGATTCTAGGTAGCATGAATTTTAGGCTTCTTTGTCTATGATTCGATGTGAATATCTTCACATACACTATGATTGTAATCAATTCTTTGTCATTTTTCATCATTCTTCATTCCATTCTCTCCCAAACTTGGGTGACTACATTGTCCTGAAGTTCATGTTGCAACTTGAGTCTATGGAACTATGTAGATAGTGCTCAATTTATATTGAGATTAGCTCAGCTATCTCCATTCTTATTTTCATCTCTCTCATCACTTTGTGCATTCTCATGTACTTGGCTTTATATGGACTTCTAAGCTATTACCCCATTACATGTACGTTTGCACCCACTTGCTTTAACCTATCTTTTGGGTTATATCTTTGAGCTATTTTTCTAGACCATTTCCCATGTTAGGTCCCCACATCTGAACCATGTCCAAATCAAATCAGCTCTACAAGGGCAAATCATTATTTATTCTTTATCAATGATCAAGATTCCTACTAGGGTAAAACTATTTTATCATGATCAAATATGCTCTACTGAAGTACTTCTTATATTCTCTTTGGAGACCTCATTCAAGTGGTTCTTCCCTTCATGAAGTAGAATGTTATCCTTTTTCCTCTAATATCAAGCTCTCCACATTAAATCCCATGATGTTAATATTTTAGTGTGTAACTTGTCTCAAGATTGATCAATGCCATAAATGTGCAACTTGTACTCTCAAATTAGGTACATTTATAGTGTGTGCCTTACATTTATGGATTGAATCTTTTCCATTCCACCCATATTTTGGGCCTATTATACCTCTAATTATATTTTTATCATTGATGGTAATCACATGTGAAAGAATTAACTCATCTAGCTATGATATATACCATGGTTTAACCTCTCACTTTCTCTCTCTTTTCGAGAGTTCATCCTTCTCTTTCATCCTAGTATGTCCTCTTGAGGGGGAATAATGGGTCTATTCCAATTTATTCTTGACAACTCTTTCATTTGAAAATATTTTTCTTGACCTTAATGTATCACTATGCCTTCTCAAATAGGGGCAAAATGTAGACATCTAATTCTTAACACTATTTGTGTTGAAATTGTCGATCTTACTTGAATTACACACAAATGCACATTTTAGGTCAAAATCCATAATATTTCCTAAATGGTTCAAACATGTCACTTACAAGTTCCAATTTAGGTCAAAGTATCCCTAAATGGGGAAATGTATTTTATGGGCTAGCTAACTTTGATCAGATCATTTTGAGTCAAAATGATAATTTTACCACTTAATGCTCTAGGTCACTCTTTTCTTCTAAATTCATTGGTACGCATCATGTACCTTTATTATTTTCTATTAGAAACATCCTAAATGGGAATATGGTTTCAATGCATCTAGCATCACCTTCTAGTTCCTCTCAAATTAAATTATGATCTAATAATATGACTTTATCACCATTTTGATTAATTGAGGACCAATTTTTAAATAATTGCATAAATGTTGATTAACCTTGTTTAAGGCTAATTAATCCAAATCAATTGATTAAGTGGATTTTACATGATATTTGTTGAATATTTATTTTCAAAAATTGATTCATATTATCTACATCACTTAGTGACATCATTTATGGGGTGGCATCCATCAAGCCATAAGTGCATAAAATATTAGGATTATGGGTCACCCATGCCTAGTTAGTGCCTCCCATGCCTCTTTAATGATTATTTATCTTGAGGATATTTATGGATTTAATTCCAAATATTAGGATTATCCATCGCCACACATCTTAATCTTGAGATGGATAGTCATGGTTGATCTTGACCAATCTCAAAAATCTAAAAATAGAGAGGTGATGAACATCACTTCTAAGCTATTTTAGTGCAAATTTATTATGCTCAAATGTTTTCAAAACTTGAATATTGTAAAGTTATAATTCTATATTGTTTTGACAAAGCTTCATTGATAAGATAGTTTAGTGATTTACAATCAAGATTCTAGGTTTCATAGAGTTTTCATGAGGCATTGAAGGAGCTTACCACCATTATTAACAAAGACAAGGATGCTTGATCAAGGGAGAACATGTTATTGAGCCACATGGGCAAGGTAAATCCATTTGGGAAGGTAATATGGTGTTTATTTCTTTCATTTATTTCTTTTTATCCTTTGTAATTACCATATGAATAGATAGGATTGGTTAGTTAGTTCTTAATGCATGTTTTATTGTTCATGGACTAATTCTTGACTAAATTGATTTGTAATCCTCTCTATAGTAACTTATCTAAGATAAAATAATTATTATTCACCATACTTAGCATATATGGCTCTAAATGAAACCTTGCAATAGGTTCATAACATATTTTTACTTTAGTACCATACCTAGTTTTGAGTAATAAATAGGTCTAATCAGCTGACAAATATGCTCCAATCTTTGAAGTAAAGTCTCTTGAAAATCACATGGAAAAATAGGGAGGTAAGTCCATGACAACAACATCTTAGTGAATAAAAACATTGGGGAAAGCATGTAATGTTAGTTTGAGGCCTTTGATTATGCCTAATGTCTTTGTTGGTGAGCCATATAATTTCAATACTTCTTTGATATTTGGCTCATAGACATGTCTAAGTTTGTCTATAATTTGTTTGGGCATGATAGTGCTACTACCTCCATTATTTACCATACAATTATGGAATAATAAGTCACCTAATATGAAACAAATATAAAAGGAAGGGGATTTATTTGATTTAACATTGGTTTTGTCCAAATTTGTCATGTTATGTACTTGCTTATTAGGTTGCTTGATTTACTAGTTTGAATTAGCCAAGATAACTCCCTGTTTCTCAATTAGTTCTTTAGATACCTTGAGATCTAAAAGTTCTTGAATAATCATGTATTTTTAACCTATAATGGCAAGGGAATTCCACATTCTAATTCTATTTAATTTATTCATTTTTTATATAATGCTAAAAGATGCTCCACTAAATTTTGGCTGCAATGTTTGAGCCACTAGTTGTTATCTTGTTAGTGGCATTTGAGGAACTTTAACTATCTCTATATTCTAAATATTCAAAACTACAAGAATAATAACTTGATATTTAACACTCTTTAAAACAAAATTAGGGACACTATAAGTATTGATCACATATATAACTTCCTTACATGCTCTTCTTTTAGCTCTAGTCAAAGCTATCGCTTGACCATTTATGTTACTAGTTTCACCAACTAAATTAAATGTCATATGATCATCTAATTACCAATTAACATTAATAGCATCTGGCTATCATGGAACTTGTTGAGATTCTCCTTGGCATGCTAAATTCATGTCTTGATAGTGACCACCTTGAAGGGAGAACTCTTGTGTCATTTATGGCATAGTAATATCTTATGACATCAAGGCTTGATTTTGAGTGTCATTTGGATTGGTAGGCTGCCAACCTAGATCTTTCATTAATTTATTTTTAAGAAAAATAGATTTTGAACTATAAGGTAAATTAGGATCAAGGGATGCATATGGATTAGTTTAGGTTATGGCTCCTTGATTTTGATAAGGTTGCCTATTGTCTTTAAAAACTTGATAAGGTATTTGGTTATTGAAATACTAAATAGTATTTTAGTTTTGTTACTAATAAGGTCTACCTTGGTACTATTATCTCTTGATTTGAACAATCTCATTTACAAAAGCTTATAACATTATTTTTTAGATCACCAATATCACTAGATTGATTAGGAAGAGATACAACTTAGACTTTTGGAGATGGAATAGGAGCTATAGATGGAATATATAGAGCTTAAGGAGGAGAAAAAAGTTTTAATTCTAGGAATATGGGAATTAGAGGCCTTGGGTCAAGTTTACTAGGTTGTATTAAGATATTTTCTAACATTATATAAATTTTATAGGCATTTGGAAAGGTATTACCACCCATAGATTGTATCATGACACTTATATAAGAATTAAGGACCTTAAGATAATACAAAAATACATACTCTATGGATGGTCTAACCAATTTAGGGATCCTAATCCATGGCTTTTGGAATTTGAGGTTAAAATTACACATAAATTCATGCAGTACTTTGTATGGTAGTCAGTTGTTCAACTAAAGATAGATGATCAGACTTGTCTTCAAATTTCCTAACTAAGGCTACACTTAACTCATCCTAATTAGTAATGGAGGTTAAATGAAGATTTTTATACCATTGTGATGCTTTTATTTTAAGGAGGAAATAAGAAATTTGATAGCCACATTATCTTGTGTAATATTATGAAAAAAACATAGATTTGAAACATCTTGGATATGCTCAATAGCAGTAGTTTTTTCCCATTCTCTTGATATGAAAGAGATACTTTTTAGGGTAGACACATGAATGCCATCGTATTGGGATAAATTTATGGGACTACCACTATTAAATGGGATAAACACTTCATTCTTGATAACCATTTGAGCAAAAGGTATTTGGCTTGAGGATAAGGTCTTGTACAATTGAATCTTGATGTTTTATAAGAATTAGAAGGCAATTCGATAGGTTCAAAAGGAGTACCTTTAATTGATGATCTTCTTGTAACTTTTGGCATGAAAACATAGTCTGAAGGATGTTATAAGCTTTACAACTTAAAGTTTATTCAAAATTTAATGATGGTAGTTCTCTCTTGTTATTGAATTTTTTTCTTTTAAATATTTAAACTTTAATTATGCCAAAGAAATTGGGTCCCATTGCATGTACCAAAAATAATGGTGTTCTATATTTACACCCTACTAGAGTAAGGGGATTGTTCAGATATTCCTACTCAAATATAGTCCAACATGGGACTGATCTTAGGTTGTGGGTATCTTAATAGTAGATTAGACCTATATAAAAGGCCAACTTCCTTATGGATATATCACCTACACTAAACATAAGCTAGCACTTACATGGAAAAGGGAAAGAGATTTTGACAATAACTTATAAATCATATAAAATAAGTGATGCACCAATGATTTGATCACTCCTACTCACACAATACACAATATGAGACACTTTCAAGACCAAAATATCAATCTCACATAAATATTTTAGATTAAGGAATTAGTCAGTTATAAAATTAGCAAGAGAGGGAAAATATCCACTTTCAAGCTAGATAATAAACTATAAATTACACTTATAATGATCTATAATAAATACTAAACATTTATTTAAGGTGATAAAAACTCATACATAAGTAATGAGCATACATTCACTCAACCATAGTACAGGAATTTATGAAACACACTTCAATCTAGCTTAGAAAAATGATGGAATTTAGTCTTTATTAGATAAAATAGGTATCAGTAAAAATGTTGGTAGAGTCTATTCATACCGAAATATGGGATCCATTTTAAGGCTTATAATATAGTATTTATAGAAAATAGAAAGAGAGAAGTGCATTAAAAATATCCCAACCACTTTTGATGGATTAGCATTCTCAAGGATGTTGACTCATGGTCTTATCAATAAGGAATAAATTTTTGTAAAATAATTAAATGCTCATTATCCTTATCCTTAAACATGATGTCTTTTTGGAACTCCATGATATCATCTAATGATTTGTTGACAAGGATCATGTCTCGAAATAGGCAGAATTATGCCACATCTACTTTGGGTGGCCAATTGTATCCGGTCATTGAAAAGTGACCCTAATGATAGGCAAAACATGTCTCTCAATGATCATAATTATATCTAAATTTATTCCAACTCAAACTAGGGTCTATTTTATAGATAAAAAACTAATCTTAGAAAATTGGTTTTCAAATAGTCACAATATTCATAGAAAACCTACAAATCATTTGACCTTGCTTCTCAATCACTAGTCTCTTTATTAGGTATAAATGACCTAATTTACCTATATGAAGCTATAATGTTAATTATTGGTCATGTTTATTCCATCTAGATCATATTCAAGCTCTGGTTCTTTTTTATTTACATGCCTGAGTAAAAAATTACCCTATCGAATTCCATCAAAAATGTCCAAGTTCACCTTTCTTTGATTAGACATAAAAAACTAACTCAACCCATTTTATTTTGCCTATCTTTATTATTATTGGTACTATAGATTTTTATAACTTATTTACTCTAATCACACCATCAAATAAAGATGTATGAGCTCACATGCACCATAGATCTCTTCTATCCCATTTTCCTGTTAGTTCTTATGCTTCATTAGATCATTGGTATGATTGAACATTGAAAATTGATTTAATTTAAACCCATCCTTTTGTCAGTGAACATGCACCATAGGATCTTGACTTAATGATATCAAACCATTGGATATTTTCTAACTTGTATCTCTTTATGGGCTTTAACCTAGGGACCTTTTGACCTGATTGACTCTAATGTGGATCATTAGATATTATGTGTTAGTATGTAGGCTTACATGTACTATTAGATATTTATCAACTTTAAACCTATTAAGGGTCTTTTGAACTCAAATATTTACTTGTTATGGCATGAATTTCACAACCACGTGAATGTATTATTTACTTCTTGACTTCACACGTGATGCTAGATCGTTTCCTGAATTAAACACAAATAATCGATCTTGAACCCATTTGAATACAAATAGGTATTTATCATGGCTTGAAATTTGACATCTACATAATTATGTTTGACATTAATATTACTATCACTACATATTTGAAAACCAATGGTCATCTTTTGTGATTCAATTTAACACTTACAGGGCTATCCTAGACTTTTTGAATTCAAATGACTATTTTTTGTAGCCTAAAATTAATGTTTGCATAACTATCTAGATCACAAATTTTGTGGGCTATTTCCTTTAGAAATTTTGTTGTACATTTTTTTTTGGGGAACCTTCTTTGAAAAAACCCTTCATAACCCTTGAAATAGACCATTTTCATGAGAAATGACCCTTTGGGAAAATTATATAGGGCACATTGTTGAGAGAACAACCGTTCAGTTCTTTATCTATGGTAATTTATTGAAAGAAATGGCCCTTCAATATTTTCATTTGGTCCACCTTTTTGAAGACTTACCCTTCATAAATTATATCTAAGACACCTTCCTAAAGAAATACCCTTCAAAAATTTTGTTTTGGATATTTTTCCTGAAATAAATGACCCTTCGAGGAAATTATTTGGGACACTTTGTCTAGAGAACACCCTTAGGGGAAAGTTTTTTGTCCACTTTACTTGAAAAATATGTTCTTCAAAAAAAAATTTGGGACACTTTTCCTAACAAAACACCCTTCAAGAAAAATTTTTGGACAATTTTCCCAAAATAAATGACACTTATCCTTTTTTGATGCAAACAATTTCTCTTAAAGGAAAAGGTCTTCAAGGAAATTATTGCAGAATAATTTCTCTAAGGGAAATAGGTCTTCATCTTTTTCTTTAGACATTTTGTCCAAAATAATTCATGCCTTTGGAAACTTTGTCTTAGATAATTTTTTTTATAGAATTAAACACTTAGCCAAAAATGGTCCAAAAGAATTTAGCTTAGAAAAATAAAAGCCTGAAATAATGAAAACTTAGTCAAATAAAAGGTCCAAAATAATTCCCAAGAAAACGCTTAATCCAAAAAGGTTTTTTACTTAGTTTTTACTTAAACTTGTACTTGAAATGTTTCTTGATCTTTGAAGGTCTGAATTACTTTTATTTTCTTGTGAAACTTGTCTCTAATCTTGAACTACTTGGTTCCACCATGAAGCCTGCTCATATTGAATCATTGGACTAGTCTTAAATTAGGATCATACTCCTTCCACTAAAATCTTAGACTAGGCACCTTTTTGTTATGTAGACCAAATTCGGTAAATGTTATTAAAGACCAATCAATAATTATTCATACCTCTATACTGATTGACATCTTACAGATCATCTAGATCATACATGCTTCCATAAATAAAAGATGTCTATTAAGAAGCATACGTAAAGACACCCATCTATCATAGAGGGACTAAATGTCACAAAAATAAGAACACTACCACATCTCCATGCTCTCACTTGACTTATAGTCCTACCTCATCATCAATTTCACTTTGATTGATTTCTTAGCTTCATTCTTTCCTTTTAACTCACAATTCTGCTTGATCTTCTTGTCCCCTTAAGTAGATAAGGCTTTCTCTTTGAAACTTGAATTTGGACCTTGTTTTTTCATGAAAAATATTCCACTTTTAACCTATTTTTCATTCACCTCCTTGGGTCTTCATTCATTATGTCTCCTTTTATTCATGTTATGATAATCATTCTTTGAAGCAAAATACTGACAATTCCTGCAAAACCTTTTTATGTGATCTATCTCTTGACACTTGAAACAAATGAAGTTTCTATAATTGTTAATACCTTTTTCATGATCCATATGATGATTATTTAAAGTTTCATTATTGGATTCATACATCTGATCATTTGGTCTCCTAATGAGGGCATTACAAAACCTTGAAATATGACCAATCCTTTGACACCCATAACACAAGATGCCATTCTTTCATTTTGGGCTTGTTCAATATCTTGAGTGGTTATGTTATTCATGTTTGTCATTATATTTCTCATAATTCCATAAAAATCTCTTACTAGGATATTTGATTTTAAAATCAATGATCCTATGACTAAGCTGATGATAAGAGTAATAGTGGCCATTGAAGGAGTTAGCATACCTTATTGCATTAGGATGCTTGATTTGATTTGAACTTTTGTAAATTTTGAAGTTGTCATTTTTATTCAATTTGTCATCCTTCTTGTCTTTACTAACATTCTCTTTACCATGATTAGTTTCCTAATTTGTTATCACTATTTTCTCAATCTTCTTATCATTTTAACTATCTTCATAGAACCATAGGCCTAATTTTTTATTTGAGACCTTTTGACTACTCAATAGGTCATTAAGATCAATAGTACTTTCTCAAATTTTTGATATGTTTCAATCTTTATCATAGCTTGATCTAGCTTACCTTGAAAAGAGTCCATCTCTAATTCATATGTGACACATTCTTCATCCTTACTCTTTATCTCTTTAGTAAGGGTAAAAACATAAGATTAAAGATGTGGGGTGATCTCATAATTCTCTTTGACTTCATTTCTTAGCCTTTCTTCAAATAAGCTAATTTTCTCCTCATAAGACTTGATCAAAGATTTTTTATTTCTATTCTTTCCTTGTAGTATCTACATCTTTTCCAAGTTATTCATATATTGTTCTTCAAGAGTGACTTTATCATCTTCTTCCTTTGAGCTATCTCCACCCAAGAGATCTCTGCCTAAATAAAATTCACCTTCATCATCCCCAAGAGACATGAATAGTGTCTCCTTGTCCTCATCATGAGATGAATCATCATTTTCTGATGTGTTTTCTTAATTTTCAAGGTAAAGGCTTTTACTAGCTTTATATGACTCATTATTGTCATTTATTCTATTGAATAACTTTATATACTTGATTTGACACTCATATTTTTTTTTATCATTCTCATGAGATTCCTTATGAGCTTCCTTGTGTTAATATTTTCCTCTATCTAGGCACTTAGCTAGAAAATTACCAACTTTACCACATGAAAAATATTTAGAAGGATGTTTCCCTTCATACTTACCTACTCCTACATTCAAGTTTCTTACAATCATGGCTTCAAGTTGATCTTCATTGAGATCAAAATATTTAAGACTTAACTTGATCTTCTTGGATTTTGTCTCCTTGATCACTTTGAAGTCTACTTCAATCTTACAAGGTCTATCCTTGTTGACTCTCATCTCATAGGTAGTAAATATGTCATGTAATTCATCCATATTCATGAAGGTGAGATCATGAATTTATGTTATAGTAGATCCTTTTGATTCAAAATTGAGGGTGAGAGACCTTATTACTTTATGTACGAAAATATCTTCTTCAATCTCTTCTCCAAGACCTCTGATCATGTTCACTACTTCATCAACCCTTAGAAGATAGGATGCGACATTATCTGCTTCCTTCATTTTGAAGCACTCAAATTACCTTCAGTGAGTTTGTAATTTAACAAACTTAACCTTTGAATCCCATTCATAGATAGTTTGTAATTTGACACAAATTTCCTTCAAAAATTTTTACTAAATAACCTTGGTGAACTCAACCTCTAATAGACCACAAATGATAGCATTAATTTCTTTTGAATTGTTCTCACTTAACTTCTTATCAGTTACACTAGTTAGAGGAATACGAAGTGTAAAATATCCATCCATAATAGATTTCCAAATATCAAAACCTAGAGAAATGATGTATGTCCTCATCCTTGCACTCCAAAAATCATAATTATAACCATTAAGCAGTGGTGCTTGCTTTGTAGAGAAACCCTACACATGTTGACTAGCCATATTGTACCTTAGATCACCTTTAAGTGGTTAAACTTTGGAAAAGAAGGTATGCATATGATACCAATTATTAGAGATACAATCACTAAGGGGTGGGGAGAATTATTGATGTAAGTAATTCAAATCCAATTCTAAAACTTCAAACTATTAAGAACTAAATTAGAAACATTCATGAAACATATACACCATTTATAAAGAAAGCTATGCAAGATCAATGGAAAATAATACATGAAATATTTGGGAAACCCTCATGGGGTATAAAACCCACTATAAAGCCTAAAAAACATGGACTTTATTCTTATAATGAATCACAAACAAGAGACTTTTAGTGAAGCACCCACTTCACAAAGATCACCCACCCCTAAGAATGAATAAGCACCAACTTGTCCTAGATGCTAAGCACTAACACAACACCTATGGTATAAATAGATTCATAAATCTAACTTATTTTAAATCTTATGGATAAATAATTTATAACACCTCTCTTCAATCCTTCACACTCTCTCAATCCTTCACACATAAGCAATGCATCCAAAACACCATTTTAGACCACTCTATACTTATTCACTCATCTTAAATCTTTAACCCCAAATAAATAATGATATAACATAATAAATATGACCTATAGGTCATGCATACATTCCTAAACCTGATATTCTCTTCAATCGAACCACAAATCATACTCACACTTCACTATACTTCACATCTCAAATCTAGAAACCTTCACCTCTGATCTTGCTCTTTATAGAGTCTACATGATCATCACCTTCTTCGTCAGCCATATAAATTTAATTAACCCTTAATTATTTTATCACACATGTAATAATATAAAAAATACATTAATAGGTCATCCATATGTTTGATATACCACCCTCAAGAATCAACACCTTTGAATTAGGCATAAGAATCTCTTTTAGGTCCATGGAGGCCTATTCACCCTTTTAACACCTCATCGTGCAAAAATAGGAACACAAGACTAGTTAAAATAACATAGGTCCATTAAAAATGACACCTAAGCTATCCTAAAATTATTACATTCATCAAAACACACCTCTGCATATGCAAAACCTACCAAACATTTGCCTTTTATATGAAATCACAATGAATGAACCAAAAGTGAACTTATAAGCTATTATTCATATTGAATATTTATTGGTCAAACCACCAAAATCCACAAAAAAGTTCCACATAGAGTATAAAACGCTATCCCATATATAATTAACCTTGAAACATCCAAACACCATCAAAATAAACTCAAACATCCTTCTCGGGTCACTTGCAGAAGAAGGTCAAACCCTCATTCAACTTTGGATCGTAATAAATATAGGTGTATAACTAGTTAAACCTCCAAATTAATTTTCTTGGATTTAACTTGTGAATATATACGAATTTACTTTTTATACAACCATCAAATTCATCCAACATCAAAAATTATACCTAAAATAATGAGGACTGGTTTTCCTTTGTAAATTCAAATATTTGAATTCCAACAGTCACTTTTTAATGCAAATTTGGCTATGTAAAGTAGAGAAATATGCCTAGGAAAACAACTTTTCAATTCCAAAATTTTTTATGTACACCATTTCAATACCTCAAATTTGAAACGCATTATCTAGGAATAAACCTTAACAAACCCATGTGATCATTTTTATTTGGAACTTTCACATGTGTGAATGATGATGTCTTCAATCTACTCACTCAACCTAATTTGCTAAAAGACCAACTAGGTTTAGATGACCATAAGGATGAACCAAATGGAAAGCTTTCACTTCCACAAGCACTCCAATAACTCTTGATAGACCATAGGGCCTCTAAAATATGATCACTTCCTAAAAAACATCCATAGACCTACCTATCCAACTAAACAATAAAGATCTATGCATGACTATTGAAGCAAACTTTGTCATTGACTTGATATCAACCTTGACACCTCATGAACACTCTTTTCCACCTAATGGACATTTTTGGATATATTGGAGAAATCATTGACAACACCTCAAAAAATTTTAACATTAAAAATATGTCTCTTGGGATGATGATTTAGTACTTTAGACCTATAGATGTGTTGTTCCCATGACTGATATGGAATAAGAGAAAATAGGGAAGCTTTGTTCACTTGAATGTTGAATTGAATGCTTTTGGTATTTTTTATTATGATTTTTTTGGTATATTATAGGTGAAAAATGAATGAGGATATATCATGCATATATAAAAATTCTTTTGGATAATATATCACATTAAATCACTTAGGCTATCCATATGAATACATTTCATTTGTAAATTTGATGATTTTAGGGCACTGGACACTCACATTGGAATAGGGGTCTTGTGTCGATGTAGGGGTCTAATTGGGAGACAAGTGTCTAGAAATTTGTAAAATAGGCATAAGTATAGAACTTTAAGATAAATAAGATAATCATGTTTTTATCATTTTGGGTATGATATAAGGTATATATCATCTTAACAACATTGGTCAAACTAAAAGATAAGAAATACACATAAATATACAGTGTATGTGATCTTCTTGATAGTGGGAAGGTATATATGATGAATTAACATTCATGATATATATTTTCTAAGTTTACAAGAGAAAGGTGATACATAATTCATAAATACTGTCTACATTTACCCCCTTAATCTAGTAATTAAATTTTTGGTTTAAAAGAAAATAAATGCATATATGGGTGTGTATAACATATCATGTCTTTATATCAATCAAACATTAGTGATTTTATGGTGAATCTATCATGTTATAGTATATAATTAGTGCATATAATCTAAAATTTAAAGCATTTGAAATGATTGAAAGTAAAGGTAGAACAATTTAGGATTATACATGTGTGTCAATGCAATCACTTTGGATTTTATCTATTTGATTTGGAAATATGCATCATTATGAATAATTGAAATTAGTATTAGGAAAAATATAACTATGTAAAGTTTATAAATATATAAATATCAAAGGATAAAAATTACCCCAAACTTTGGAGCTAGAGGTGAGTTTCCACCTACTAGTTGAGATTACCTCAACTATGTAACCCAATCATGCTTATAACCTGGTGAGTGTGAGTGAACCAAATAAAATCACACTATAAATTTGGTGATGTGGAATGATTTAATAAATTCCAACCTATAAACCTAGAAATATTTAGTGATTTAATCACTGCAACCATACTAAAAATTAACTAATTACTCTAGTAGATTGGTTTAATATAGTCCATAATATTTCAACCTAATGGGTGATGACAATTCATAAAAGTGCTTTGAAATATGAAACTAATTTTGATTTATAAATTTAGTTTCCATTTTCATATCATATTCACTTCATATATGTCTTATGCTAAAAAATGGTTATATTAATGGTAACAATGTATATAATTTTACCACAACTATGTATCTGAATCATATAATTATGTAATTTGGCCAATTTGTAAAGTATGTTAAGTGCAGAGAACATGTTTACATAACATGATGTCATTATATATTTAAAACCAAAACTAGTTTAAGTGTGGATAATTTTTTTCTAAATCATGGTCCCATTGTATATGTGGATATGATGAATTGTGAAAAATGGGGAAGCCATGCCCCTAAGATATGCTCCCACTAATATGCCCCTCATTTTGAGGTGAGGGAAATTAAAAAAATTTAGTCAGCTTATGTCAAGAATATAATATCTATATAAAATATGTCTATGATCCTGAAATTACTTAAAAATGAAACTTTAGTGCTAAGAGTGGTATTTAAGACCACCCATCCCTAGATTAGCACTAGACCTACCTTATGGCCTAGTTTCACACTTATCTAACCTTTGTATGGGCCATCATCATCCTTAAACATCACTAAAGTAGTCTTAGACCCTCATCTTGACATCCTAGCCTATAAGGTCTTAGGTTCTACCACTTGGACACTAACATTATAATAAGGATAGTAGAACCACATAGAGATAGTGTCCCGATTTCAGCACTATTGTCCTTTCCCTCCTTTTTATACCAATTAATATATTTTCAAATCTAAGACCACCTATGGTGTACCTATACCTATTTTAAGACCCGCAAAATCACCAAAATAATATATACACACACACACACATACATACATGAATTTTAGCCCTCTAACCATTACATTGAAATCAAATGTAAATTACACATACAAACTTAGAACAAGTTATGCACAATCAATCCCTATTCTTTCCTATTTCTATGTAAAAACATCTATAACATTCCTAAGGTAAGATTACTCAAGATTCAAATCTCAAGCATATTCAAAGTGATCAAGTAAAAATTCATATTAGCTTCACTTACACTTGTACAAGCACTTAGTTGGGGAGAAATACTTTGGACTTGATCTCTCTTTAGAGTATTGGTATGTAGGTAAATATAATCGCATTGGGGAGTTGAAGATGTCCTTATTGCTCCACTAAAAACACACTTTATTACTTGTGTCAACTAAACTCCCTAATAGCATAGAGGATTAGGTTTTATATATAAAATTATTCAAAATAAGTCATATACAAATATATACAACTCATAGACATAGGAATAGGCTTCGCATAACTAGAGACAAGTGCAACTAGAAGCTTAGAATTTTTCTACATAGAGGACACTACTGCCAAAACAAGGACATTAGTGCCACACATTATGATTGTCTAAATAGGGTGATAATGTATAAGAATGGTTGTGACACTTGGATCTTATGTGTGACATTCAAACTAAACTCTATATTAGTTTATAGACTCTAGATATCCCATTTCAATATTTTACATTATTTATTATTATTTTGGAAAGGTCAAATTAATTCAATTCTATTACAGATTAGTGGTTGTATTTATTATATATTTCTAAATTATTTTACTATAATAATCCCCCTTAACAACATAGTATTTACATATGATAAGTTGTTAAAGGTTAAAACATTTCATGAACCCAAATTACTTCGAATATTGCACAAAACCTAACCCTATATTTTAGATTCCTATATTTTCTCATTTTTATTTCATATAATCATGATAATAATGATAGAAGAAGTTTATCACTTTTTAATAAATTTTTTTTTATCTTACTTTCCATGATTGTTTCCTTTCATTTTTAATGAGTTCAAAGATGACATAAACACATATGTACATGCTATTTTATATATTTTAAAATGTATGTCATACTTCATTATAAGTCTAGAATGTTATTGTTCTCTTATGTGGAATTCAATTAAGAATAAAATCCTTACATACATAGGATTAATTACAATATATTTCGAATTAATCCATAAATTTCATACCCTAAAAACCATGTTTCAAGTTTAAATGTCATAACCTATGCACAAGAAATAATCTCCTTCTCCTCCTCATCTCCATGAGGGTGATAATTACTTTCCTTCTAGCCAGGTCCATATTATCACTCTTCCACAAGATGATGAAGCCTATTATATTGTTACTAATACCCATACTTAGCCTTTCCATGCCTCCACGGCCCACCTAAAGGGCATGTTCAATGAAAATCAACTAGGTTTTGCACTTTTCAGACTCAAAGGGATCAAATTATTAGTATGAGTAAGATATTATCAGAATTACAAAATCAAAATTAGTTATTAAGTGAAAAGGTAACATTATTATAAAATCAAATTATATGTACAAAGTATTGAAAATATTTTATTTTTCATCATGTATATGCATCCACACCTAATAAAGTTATACCTAACACGCTTTCATATCAAAACCATAAAGTACAAGATGAGCAATACAATCAAGATCAAAATTATTCACAAGATGGGAATTAGGACACTCTCCCCCCATTTATAAATGAAAAATATTATTATCAATAAGGAAGATATTTTATAGAGTTTCATATATACAATTCAAGAATAATACCATGATCATGCACAACTTTTGAAAGCCATAATGTAAATAAAGAAAAAATAAAATAATGGTCAATCTTCTACTCGCCTAGATAAAAATATTATTACACCTACTTTGGGGGAAATCATCTTGTAAAATAACCTATTTTAACTTGAAAAAATTCAATAGTATCATCACCTCCTATGGGTAGTTCCTCCTCTCAATATATGCAATCCCTTATGCATTATATTCATTCTCTACATGCTAAGGTGTTACATCTTGAGCAAGGTGCTACTCAACCATCACATGCCTTGGATTATCATTTTATTTTACATACAACTTTGGCACATCACATATAAATAACTCCTTAAACATCCAAATTTTTGGCAACTAAGCTTAATTTGTATGATGGGAAGGGCGACCTAGAGAAACATCTATGAACTTGCCATGTTTCATGTTTGGACTAAACATCCAATGATTAAATCCTCACTAAGTTGTTCCCATGCAGCCTAAAGGACTATACCTTATAGTGGTTCTATGATCTTCCAAATTAGTATATCACCATGTATAATCTATTGACACATATGTTTTTAGAAAGCTTTTTTATTTAAATAAATGATAAGATCTCATAAAATACAACTAAATCAAAAATATAATGAACCTATTGCATAATAGGTAATGAGATATAAAAATATATTGGAAAATATGACTAGCCCCATGGTAGATAGAGAGCTCCAAGACATATTCATGTAGAGCCTACTACCGTCATTGCATGAAGCTATCTTGTTTGAAAAGTTTTCAACCTTCACATATATATGTGACATGGTGAAATAAAGGAAAGTCAAGATTATCTATATGGGTAAACTAAAGTACATATCTAAATCAAAGTTAAATACTAAGAGTTATAGAAAACCTCCATACAAATTAAAGGACACTAAAAATAAGAGTGATCCAAAAGTCACAATAATGAATACTTCAGATCCATCTCCTTATCTAGTTTTATCAGATCTTCCATGGAGTTTTCAAAAACCTTCCAAAATTGACAGAATGTGTTTTATACTAACTCTCAGAATGTAATGTCATATCTCTCCCTCCCTTTAATGAGTTTGATACTATGATTCTAATGATTCCAATGAATTATGTGACTATCATAAGGCCCCAATCCATACAATAAACCAATGCATCATCCTAAAACATAAGATAAAAAAATTGATAGAGGTAAACATAATTGATGTGGGCACACCCACAAAGGCACACATAGTTAAAAAAATAGAAGCTAATGTATTGAAAATACTCTTGGATCCATTTCCAAAGCATAGAACTAATGAGGTAGGGGAAAATTTAGGTGTTCACTATATGTATTAAGCACATCCCCCACTAGTATCATATCACACAATTACAAAATAAACACACCCTATAAATAATATCATTAGTGCCTATCATATTATAGTACTAGCTAGACCACTCATCACTTTGTTAGAATAGGAAATTGTTGATGATGATTCGTATTTATATACAGTCTTTTTGTGAGCCTACATAAATCATCATCATATTTAAAGTGTTAGGGTTGATATTGGGTAAAGTATTAACATGTGAACTATCACACTTCTATAATAATTATGGTATTTAGAGCAAGACATTTCTTTTACCAACACAGTCAATCATGGTTTAAGTGGCCATGTTTAGAGCTCCATTAGGGAGATTATAATTCCATTATAGGTTGGACCAACACATGTGGCAGCTAAATTCTTGGTATTACCTAGTGTAGGAATATTTGACATGTTATTGGGTAGGCCATCGATACAAAAGCTACAAGTCCTCCCATCCACCATACATAGATGCCTCAAATATATACATGTTAATCAGGTGATCATAGTTGAGGGTCTTTCATATGAGTATTATCTACTTGTCCTATAGGAAGTCATATTACAATTACCAATTACATATTGGATCATAATTCCTATTAGTAAACTAAAAAATTTAGTGGAAACACTAATGTAGGTGAGGTCTACTCCTCCAGTGTTACCACATATGCATACTCTCCCATAGAGACCATTATTAGAGAGACCATGCATTAGATATATGTTCCATATTTTAGAGGGTTTCCCTCTAATTATTTCCTTTTGATATCATCATTATTATTTATTTATTAGTGTTCTCACCATAGGGCACCTCTGCCAACTACAATATATTCTACTAGATGGGTCCCTAAGACCCCTAAAATTCACTGGATACCATAGTTAATTTCACATATTCCTAACAACATTTCACAAGAAGTTTTACTTATAGATCACTCAATATAATAGGTTATGGGACCTTAGTTACCCTTTAATTTATCATGAATGACCATTTTTCCTTTTTTTAACACAAGTCACATTGATAGTGAGTCTCTCAAGAGACTCATCAGTTAGTATTGTTCCTTCCTTCTTGTACATACTTTCTTTATTTCTTACTCCTTATATATAGTTCCATTTTCATGTTGATTTTATGTAGCTTATATATATAAAATACAAAACAATATAATATGTCAAAAACATAAAAACATTCAAACACTTATAAAATATAAATTATAGATTATATGCATTGCCATATTTTCATCTCTTATATTTTTCCAAACACTACATACATTATATATCTTAGTAGAGTCAAATTTTATCATACATAAATGCTTCACTTGTTCTTGTCAAGTGATTTTAGATGGATATAGGACTCAATTACACTACACTAATATAGTTTTCTACTACTACCCACTACAAGCGTACACATACATATATGAGTTCTTTATTAGACACATTTGCCCATTTTGGGGATTCCTATACATAGTTTAAATTACTAGGTTACATCTTTCTAAAATATACATCACAAATTTAGCATTATTATATTTAATATTTATCACCCTACATGTACTTAGATTCATTAATGGCTACTACTACTTTAGAATTAGCTTATGTACATCTTAGCTCTTATACAAATTTGTATCACATGTTCATGCACACTTTCATTCCTAGATTTCTTAGTTTAGACTTGATTATGTCTCTATGCTTATTCTATTCAAGGTCATTTAAATATGCCATTACTCTATGTCTCTATGCCATGTATTTCTATTATATGTATGATTTGTACATGTGCCCATGTAATTGCGTGTGATTTTTTTATTATGTATTAATACATTTTAACATGTCCTTCCATGTGTCTCTAAGACAAATTACTTTATATTTACATATCTAGACATTTAAACATGTCCTTGTACATTTTATGTTCTCAAATTCAGTGACATGTGCCCATGCCCTTTATATTGTGTCCACTTGGATTAATTTGTGTGCCTCATGTGTGTTTTATATATGATTTATTTTATGTGTCATGGCCATGACACTTGTATATTTATGGTTATACACTCTGATTTTATATGCCATGAGGGACCTCATGCATCTCCCCTTCCTACTTTGGTGCCACGATGGAAATCATGCCCCATCCCACTAGATAACTACTTAGGTATTACTCATATTTGATGTTCATATACATTTTTATACCTATGTTTATATCCTTATGAATGTCAGACCTAACATACATTGCAAATTATAAACTTGTGCTCAGATTATCTTACATTGTGATGTTATGAATGCATGTTATATTGGTTTGTTATGTATATATCATATATGTTCTGACTAACACACATTTTTTACAAATTTTTATTTTGATGGTATTTTTTACATAGGATAAACAACTCCACTAAAAATAAGAGGCATTCATAGGGTTTTTTCAAAGAGATCAGGCTATCCAAATGCACTCAAAGTATAATTCTTAGCAAACAAGATCAAAACATAGAAATCAAATTTAGGAAAACACAGTGGGAAATAGTGACACATAGATTAGTTATAGTTACACAAAAATTAGAATAATCAAACATTAGCACTCATATTGGGACACTAGTTTCACATAGAAATCTTGTCCAAGGTATGGCACTATTATCCAAGATATGGCATTACTATCTAATATCCTCAATTTCATAAAATTATATATTGGCCAAAAATGTATAGTAGGTATAGTATAGGTGTTCACAAATTTGGTTATAGATTACCAATTTTTGGCTTAGTTTAGGTTAGATTGATACCAATTTTTTTATATTGTGGGAATCGTGTATGGCATGATCATTCTTATTTAAATTCAGGTGCCTAGATATATATTATTATAACTTAGTCTGATATTTATCCCTTCATGTGGGCCATATTTGTCCCTCAACATCCTTAAATTAGTTCCAAACCCTAATCTTGACATCCTAGCCCATTATGCATTAGGTTCTTCCACTTATACAATATCACCATAATAGTGCTAGTATTGCCACATGGTGTTAGTGTCCCAATTTTGGCACTATTGTTCTTTCCCTCATTTTTCTACCAATAGATATATTTTCATATATAAGACCACCTAGGGTCATCCTAGACATTTTTTAAGACCTGTAAAAGGACTATAATAGTGTGTGTGTATATATATATATATATATGAATTTTATCCCTCTAAAAAATATATGGAAATAAAATACAAATTACAAATACAAACTCAAAACAAGTTGTGCATAATCAAGATTATCGATCCCTATTCTACCCTACTTCTATGTACAACAATCTATTACATTCCTAACATTAGATTACTCAGGTTTCTAGTCTCAAGAACATTCAACATACTCAATTTAACATTCGTATTAGCTTCACTTGCACTTATACAAACACTTAGGTGGGGAGAACTACATCAAGATTGATGCATTTTCAAAGTATTGGTATGTTGGTAACTCTCATAGAAATAGGTATTGAGGATTTCTATCCTACCCCACTAATAACATAATTTATTACTCATGCCAACTAGATTATATAACAACATGGAGGATTAGTTATTTCACATAAAACCAATCAAAATAGGTCATCTATAAAGATACATAGCTCATGCACACATGAACATGCTTGATAGAACTAGACATAGGTGCACCAAAAAATTTAGAATAATTTTGCACATAAGACACTACCACCAAATCAAGGACACTAACACCACATAAAACTATTTTCCAACTATGGATCTACTATTTATTAAGGGTTTTAACACCTAGATCCTATTTTTAACACTTAGACTAGCCTCTATCTCAGTTTATAGCCTCCATATCTCCCATTTCAATATTTTCCAATTAAGTACTTATTTACATTATTTATTCTTATTTTTAGAAAGGTCAAATTAAGTCAATTATAAAAAAATATATCTATATTTATTATATATTTCTACCTTAATTTACTAAACTCAGTCCCCTTAAAAATATAGGATTTACATACACTAAGTCCTAAAAGGTTAAAATAGATTTATGTAGAATATAAAAGTAACATGTCTAGGTAGATATAGAATTGAAGCAAAAAAATTATGATCAATTCAAGTTCTAAAATTTATGATGTGTATAATATCAATGCATAGATAGTAACAGTACAATCTCAATAAGCAATCAAACACACACACAAGAATGTCGGATAATAAATCCAAATACAATGGTCTAAGGAAAACTCAAATAAGGGGCATGTTCTAATTCTAAACAATCATAGGAACATTAACTCTTAAAATGTCCACAAAGAAATTACTGACATATTTAAATGTGAACATAAAAAAAACTATGACATATATAAATGTTACAATAGGAAAACATAGGCACGGGGCCAACAACCCATGAAGCATATTCAAATGCTCAAACAAGTAATACAATGCATGACAATATAAATCTAGGAAAACACTAAAGAAAGTGAAAAAAGAATAACATATACAATAAAAAACTAATATGACATAGCATATTATCCCATGGATAATATGTACTAGAAAAAAATGTTAAGTATATAGGATATCAAATACACTACAAAATATATAAACATGGATAAAGGAATGTGTAAGTACATAAGCTCAAACATCATAATTTAAAGTGATCATATAATAATAGAACCTATATGTATTAAAATCAAAGAAGTGGATGCTTCCAATGTCCACATGACATGAGTAGAGGGAAGGCCCAACATTTTAAAGTGCATAGATCATGCATATGTATATGCAATAATCACACCAAAAAGATGCATGAAACACATGTGTACATAAACAAATGATATGCTATCTACCAACATGAAACCAATAACATATATTCCCCAAAGACAATATAATATGTAAATGTTACAAATATTTTTAGGATTTTGAGGCTTTTTTCTTATTATTATTTTTTTGGTATTTTTAGAATATGTGAGACCTTTCTATCCCTAAGAGAGAGGTATTGAGTGTAGGATCACCATTAAAAATTATGTGGTGTATCCTTTTCTTTAGATCCAACTAATGATTTATGATGCCCCTACATTCTATGATATTATCAATAATAATGTGTTACATTGAAATGTTGTAAAGGTGGTAGCATGATCAATTTGTGTTGAAGTAGTAACCTTATAATATCAATTTGAATTTTATATCATTTTTCATATTTTTTAATATCAGTTATCATAAATGTGTTTTCTTTAAGATATGTTTTTTGAAATGATCCTTTATTAGTATAATATGAAAAGGTGTTACTAGCACATTTTCAATTTTGTATATGAAAATCCAGATTTTATACTGATGCATGCCATAAGTCCAAATATTTATTTAGTTTTTCTAATGTTTCTATTGACTTGCTTATAGTGGTAACTTTATATTTTGGGGCTTAAAAATAAAAATTCATAGGTTTTTTTAGTAACTCAATATTTCACTCTTAGATAGGTAGTTTAGTCCTTCTCCAAATTAAGTGAAACATTAGATTACCTCTAGGCATGTGGGTTGCCTAAAGTAGAGGTAAACCTCTAGATTGAACGGTTATATCCCTAAATTTGTCATTGATATCTGATCACCTATACTACTTTCTTTCTTGGATTAAAAGAGATATAATAAACATGAAATAATCCTAATCTAATAATATGATGCATGAAGTTCATCTCCACTTGAATACCATATACTTGAACTATGAAAGATGACTCAAAATACTAGATTCAACATCTTTGAGTGCTCTAACATAAGTATTTCAAACATGAAGCTAATATGTTGAGTAATTATCAAGGTGAGTGAATAAGAGGTCTAATTGTATACACTAATGTTATTAATTGTACTTAGAGATACACAAAAATAAATGCAATAACTAAACTTCATATGACCTGTTAAAGAGTAGATTATTTGCACAAAACATGGAAGAGTAAAGTGAACACAAGGATAGATGGTTATCATTTGCCATTATATTATTCACTACTTCACACACTTAGAAAAGAATTTATGAACTCAAAACTAGATTTTAAATATTTATTCAAAGTAAAATATAGTATTAAAACCATCAAAGCCTCACCATACTATGTTTGGATCTTATAAACTTAGCCAAAAGTGGTTACTCTTATATAGAATGGAAGAGAGAGAGAGAGAGAGAGAGAGAGAGAGAGAGAGAGAGAGAGAGAGAGAGAGAGAGAGAGAGAGAGAGAGAGAGAGAGAGAGAGAGAGAGAGAGAGAGAGAGAGAGAGAGAGAGAGAGAGAGAGAGAGAGAGAGAGAGAGAGAAGATTTAAAAATGTCCATGAGAGTTTAAAAAATATGAGGATTTATGAGACAGTCCAATAGACCTTCAAGGCTATGTGTCTCACTCCTAAAGTAGTTCCAACCTTACAAATGGCAAGGAGTTACAAACTTGTTTGACACCTTGACTAACATCTTAAAAATTATCCTTATTTACATGAAAAAAGTGAGAAATGGAACTTAAAACCATGAATTATAATTGAACTGATATGAAACAAATCAATTAAGAATTGACATACCTTAGGAAAGTCACATGACCTACCATTCCATCAATGATATACATATTTGTATTGCAACTCTGCATTTCCCACACCTAATTTGGTTCAAGTGGCCCAAAACTCAAGTGCATATTCTAGAAATAATCAAAACTAGATGAATGGTATTATAATATTTTATCAATCATGAAACATACCATTTTGGTTCTTGGATAACCTCCTAAGAACTCATTTTGCTCCTTAAACGTTCACTAGGCCTAGTTTCCTTGTATCCCTTTTTACCTATAAGCCTCATTATGTAAAAAGTTGTACGAATGATATTAACAATCTAAGGGAAAATTATAGGACCTTATATGGAATTTTCTTACATCTTAATTTCTTAATAGGTAGACTTGCTAGATTATCCATGGATATCTATAGTTGGCAACTTTAGATTTGGTTTATATTTTTGACTAAGCTTGAAATTTATGCTATTATGGGATGGTAGAAATCTCCTTAGTTATATGATGATACATGATTTATTATTATGAGTTGTTTAATGTATGTGGTTATATTTTAATCATAATAATATATTGTTTTATTTATATTATTGTCTTATGTTTATCATGTGATATGATCTAATTACTTGTGTGTTGTGAGGTGGATGTAGGAGAATTTATCCCTTGATCATGCTAAAGGGAGAGAATCATAAAAAAGGGTGATGTAGATGTAGAAATCAAAGGTCTATAGAGATCTGGTGAAACCCTACACACACATAGTAGTTATTAAATGGTAGAAATGCTTTAAAAGTAATTAATTATCATGTGTTTATTTCTTGTTTGGGATATTTATTTGTGTGGTTTGCCAATATAGGTAAATGTTACAATGAATTATCTTGTGAATGTGAGATGTATTGACATTAATTATGGAAGGAACTATTTGGAAAGGGTAAAATTTAAAATACAGCCTATTTATTAATTTTGAAATTATCATTTAGAATTATTATAATATATTTGGGTGCTAATTTAATTTAGTAAAATTTGAGAGTTTAGCATTCCAAATTTAAAAATATTAAAATATATTAAAAATAATAAATTTGAGTAGTACATATTAAAATAAAAAAAGGGGAATTATCTTAAAAATAAAAAATCTAAGAAAAAATAATTAAAATATATATTAAAATGATGAAAAAACAAAAAATATAAAAACAAAAAAAATTGAAAAAAGTAGAGTTGTGCCTATTTATATATAATAAACTTGGATAAATTAAAATAAATATGCTCTAGAGAAGAAAAGATATGTGAAGGAGGCAATGGATGTAGCAGGAAATGATTGTTCAAATAATCTAAAATAGATAAGTAAGTGGTGTCTTCAATTACTTATTTCAATGATTTTTGTTATAGAACATTATATTGATATTATATATGTACAATATTATATGTGTTTAGTAACATCATGAATTATTTTGTTTAGTCTAAAAAATAAATGTAATTTTGACCCTATAGAATGCTTGGTTAGTAAATCAGTGTGTAAGTGTTATCTATCCCTTACCATTATTTCTAGTGGCTATATAGTTTTCATTGAAGACACTTTACTGAGTTTCTTCTAGCGTTATAAAAAATTTAAAATTACAAAATTTATGTATTCTAAAAGTGCCTAGTTTTCCTAATAAATTGCCTCTATGGACAATTAAACAAAGTTTACATATATTCTTTTATGGTGAAACCAAGACCACATGAAACAAACTTATGTTTCAATACATCTCTAGGATTATATATATTTTTTAAAAACATTGATTTAATTATGGATGTGTAGAGACCCACATCTTTAGATAGTCAATTTATTCTAATTACTTAAATTATTAAATAAGGGATTTAAAAAATAGTGCAGTGCTTTGTAGTCAGAGCAGTGACATATGTAGTAAATTAAAACAAAAAATGTTGATAAAATCACTGAGTTTATATTTTAATACAATTTTTGAGTTTGAATATTAATACAACCACTGAGTTTATATTTAAATACAGTAGCTGAATTTTAATATGGTTAGAATCATTGAATTTTAACATGTTTAGAATTACTAAGTTCAAAATGGTTATAATAGTTGAGTTAAACATGATTAATTTGTTTACTATAAGTTTGAAACCATGATGTCATTTAATTAAAAAAAGAGTCCTTTAAATAAAAGAAAACTATTTTTCCTCTTTAGTGCAAGACCAAATGGTTAGTGGAGCTTTATTTATGCCTCTAATTTATATAATAAAATTTTTAACTGGGCACAGTACTGTCCATATTATGTTTCTAGTTCAAACTATGTTTCCAACCCAAGTCGTAATTGTGAGTCAAATTGCTTTTCAACTAAATGAACATGATTATTATGGGATCCTTATATTAATCATTGCACTATTTTGCTGAAATGAGAAATCAATATTAGAAATCTTTGTATATTCAGTTTAGAGTGATAAATTAATATTCAAATATTATTTAGTTAACATGCAAAAATCAAATGTTGCTTGTTAAGTAAGGTGTCACTAATTGTAAAACACTAATTTAATAATTTTAGACCATTGGGATTTAACAATAAAAATGTTGAGTTAATAGTTCATAGTGTAATAATTAAGTAATTTGAACAAGCTTGAACTCAAAAGAATATTAAGTAAATATAGCTACAAGTAATTATGGAAAATACTTCTATACTACATTATTACTTCAAGTAGTTTTCTATTTTTAGTTATGAGTTAGCAAATAAATATGATATTTGATGATGTATATTATTCAGCCCTGTAATCAATTAGTTGATGTATTCATGATCATATCCAAGATAAGTCTAAGATATAATAATGTTTTGTTGATAAAGTATCTTATAATTAATTGTCCCATATTAGGTATACTATGTTATCAGTTCATACCTAACTTATCTTCAATGCATAATGCAAATTAGTCTACGTCACTTGGACAAGTTTTGGTGTCATTCTATTGTATTATGATAAGTCTTATGGTTTTGGGATCAATTATGGATAACTAAGTGTATTATGGATATAAAACTAATATAAATATGAAATATAAAAACCATAAATTTAATGGTTTTGTTTGGGGATCACATACCAAAGCTCATGATTAATAGGGATGATTTATGCTTATGAGGATACAATATACATGTTTATTATAATCTTTATTTTTGGGGTAATAAGTATTTAGGGTAAATATAGAGAACCTGATATCATAAGATAAACTTTGGGAAATGTTTAAATCACTTGCTTATGCAAACCCTCATATGTAAATTGACGCTAAAATTAGTTATGTATTATAATTGTTGACAAAATGTTTCAAACTAAAAATAGGGGTAAAACAAGCCTAATAGCATATTTAGGAACTTAGAGTATATTATTACTATTATAATCCTTGGGTGGAACACCAAATAAAAGAGAAAGAATACTTAAAGATGACTTAGTGAATGATTTCTTAAAAACCCCTGAATATAAATTAATTGTTAAATTGGATTATTTGTATTTCAGGAAAACAAAGTTCTAGATGTTCTAGATATTAAATACAAATGAATGTTTCTATATATTTATGACTACTTCATTAGCTTGATTTTGAGGCTTAGTAGTTTTGCTTAAAAACACTAAACCAAGGTTTAGTAATTTCATAGTATTAGAGTACATACATGTGGTTTATATTATGATACACAAATGCTTGTATTTAAGGATTATACCTATGGCTGAATAGATGAATTTAATAGGTCACTAAGTTTCTTAGGAATCAAAAACTATAGTCTTTTGGAATAGTGTCCTAGAAACAAAATTAAATTGTTGTAATGAAAGGTCATAATAGATTTATGAATTTTTTGTTTCTCTGTAAATGATTGATTGGCTAGAAGTTTATATGTATTTAGTATTCAATAATTATGTGTGGCACATATTATGTAGATGATAATATGTTCTAATGGTTGGTAATTTTAGAGAGTAATAATTACATTGTGATGTTTGCTTATATGTTATATTTATATGAATTATAGTATACAATTTAGACTTAGGATATACCCAAGTGGTATATCTCTGTACTTGTTTATTTGCTATTATGTATATGTGTCACTTGATTCTTGAAATCGTAGGTCTAGATTTTTTGTTAATATATAGTTGGGAACCTATGTTAATATTGGATATCATAGAGAAATACAATATAAAATTATATTGTACTCGAATGGTATATACTATAAATGTTATGTCTAGACTTACATTTACATTTGATCGATTTTTTGTATATATGTTGATTATTGTTGTGAGTAGTGTGTTTTATAATAGTTGATAAGAATTTATGTATACATGCATGTAAGATTTATGATTTTAATGAATGTTGTATCAGTATGTTATTATGTACCATGGGAACTATGAACTGCTTCATTATACATAGTTTTTTTATTTCTATGATTTTAAGACTATGTTATATGATTGTTTCTAGGAAAATAAGTGGTTATGTCTTAGAATGGTAGACTATGATAATATTGGTTATAATTGGTGTAATATGTTTGGAAACAAATTTTGGTAGTCAAAATCTATAATTATGAATATTTTACCCAAGTGGTATAGACTTTAGTCATTAATTCTAGTATGGGATAGAAATTAAAGTAAGATTTACTCATACATTTGATGAAATAAATGCATGCTTTGGTTACTCCTATGTATAGCATATTATATGATGTATTTTATAAGTAGAATGTAAGTTAAACTAATCTTATGGTTTAATTGTGTTTGACTAATTTGCATTGCTGATATGGGGTAAGGAGTGAAATGGACTTCATTAGATTGTTAGTATAACAATGATAGATGAAAGGAGTCCGATCAAGTGGTGTGCATGAATTTGATTGATCTAGATCATTATTATTTATTATTTGTAAAAAATTAGGACAAAATATATTTAGTGAGATATTATCATTTCATGAGTGTGATTCACATGTTTGTGTGATATATTGTAATAGAATAAATTTCTATGATACAATGCATGTTTAGCTTAGAATCATACATCACATGGGTACTTGTTTGTCTCTATAGATTCCTAAATCATCACTATCTTCTCATCTATGAAGAGAGGGACATTACCTAATGGGATTAGTGTAGGGTATCATTATTTTATGGATGGTGTGTAAAATATATTGGATGATGCTCTCCCTCCCCACAATAGTACTACTTTTGAGATGACACTTGAGATTACCATAAATATTGAAGAGTCCAGGGAACTCATGTTCTAAGGAGCCAGGAATCTAAATTATGTGCATTGTATTAGATTATATATTATTATTGAGTATTGTCATGAAGAATTATAATTACTTATTATTTTTTATTAACAATAATGATTGTGAAGTTGTATCAGTCATGGCTAAGATGTCGTAATACTTTCTATATTTATTTTATGTAGAACTCTCATGAAATTAGAGATTCATGATATAAGATGTTATGTATATTCACTATTATGACTTTAGTATTTATATGATCTCTATTTATATTCTCATGGTGTAATATATCTATAGTATATATGTTTAGTTAAAAAATAATTATGTCTAACCCAATGGGCTTGTTACATGTGGTATCAGAGCTGTGGCTCAAAATCTAAGACCTAATGATTCCATTAGATTTTTCATGTGTTTTTATTCATAGGTGAAAACCTAGTGACATGAAATATTGCACTAGTATCTTAGATTTGTGGTGCCTTAGTTCAGAACCATGTATACCATGATTGGATTTTCTAGACTTATTAGATCCTCTTGTATGGATTGGTGACTTTTGTAAGTATGTGACATTTGTGGAATAGCTGTGGTATAGTCAATATGGATCCTTAGGAGATCTAGTACCCACAAATAAATTCCACAGGGTTGAATTTTTGAATGTGCCAATGGTGATGGTTGTATATGAGGATAGGGTAGATAAGTATATAATGCATTCCCTAAGTTATGAACAAATATATCTATAGTTGATAACTTAGATCGAACACCTCTAGTTTGATTACATACTTCTTATAAATCAAGCCACTTTATCCATTTGTTTTTTTGTGTTGTGAGTGTTTATAATTATGGGATGCTTCTCACTTATATATGTGATTTATTTTTTGTGTGTAATGTTCACTAATCCTAAGTATGTAAAATTCTATAAGACCAATTTTAGATTTGGTACCACCTAGTGTGGTGGGAATTTTATTGTAGTAGAGTGTTCTTTTCTCGATCAATAATTACTTTGCGTTAGGAGTTTGTTTTGGTTTGACACCCTTATGTTTATGTGGATTTGGAAGAGGTGCCACCTCTCTGAGTAGGCATAGAGGTGAGTTGTCACTCTCTCATTTTCCTTTGATCTCATTTTAATTCCATAGGTAAATTATTCTTTTCTTGATGTTGTTTTAACCTTATTTTCCTTGAGAACATGGGATCAATGTCTTCTACTTTTTGATGATAGAGAATTTGTAAAATTGGATGGAATTGATATATCTTTGCGGTTAGTATATTCATTTCCTTGATCATGGAAATATATTGAGATACTATACTTACAAAATTGGTAAGTAGATAGTATTTGACGACCTTGAGTTATGGTGTTTTCTTTTTCTCTTATGAGGTATGGAAGATTTTTTGAGATGATAGTTTTCTACTTGATCTAAATTTGATTTTAGACCATGTGGACCTCAAATTTATATTGGTTCTAAATTAAGGTGATTATAATTATAATGATATTATTTACCTTTAATTAAATTAATATTATTACCTTTTGTATAGAAAATGTTATTTTGAAGAGTTATTTTCATACCTTTCACCAGAAGTGAGTAAGGTATAGGAGGTGCATAACATATTACCAATCCAAGGGTTAAGATAAAATTTTAACTTGTATTTTAAATGAGTAATTTGGGATAAATTTTTGTGTTTTTTCTCTTATAAGGTTAAAAGGATGGTGTGATCCTTGACCTATGTATGATATGTTAATTTTAACATTATTTTCTCTTAACCATGAATATAATATTATAAGTTAAGTTGTGAAATATGATACTAGATATGATGCCTAGTGGAAATTCAATATAATTATGGATTGATTGTATGATATTTATCTTATATGTATGAAGATACATCTAGAATTATTTAGCTCATATTTTTATTTACTATGATTTGTTAGCATAGAATTGGGATTCATTAAAAATTTTACACTTTTTGAAGATCACTAGGTCATAGAGATCTAAGGGAAGAGTGGTGAATTAGCAATGTGAGTTCGAAGTAGTAAGATGGTATACTAATTAAAATAAAATTGACTTAGCTATTATTGAGTTTATATTTGATAGGCATACTTGTTGAGTCTAGGATTTGATAGATGAACTTATCAAATTCAGTCATATGGCCATACACATGTATATTATGGATGGGTATTCAATGATTTTGTATACATTGAAAAAGTATTATTTGTAATTCCTATTCATCATCATACTTGCTAGGGTATCTATGGAGTAGTGATAGTATTGACATGTTATACTTATAACAAGTTACACAGAGTAGCAATAGTAGTAAATGCATGAATCTTTCTAAGTGCCCAAATTAATTTTCTTCAAAATGATAGAAACACTCTCTAGGATAGAGAGATGTGTATAAGAATGGAATATTTTTTGGATATCTCCTTGATCATTTATTTTGGCTTATTTGATGATCTTACGTGTTTTTGGAAAGTTAGTGTAACTTTCACTGAGTGATGTATATGGGCTACTCTTGTTTGATGATTTTGGACCCCAAATTCATCATGACAAGAGTTTTAAGAGTAATTAATGCTTAAAAACCTTATTTTCATAAAAGGAAATATCATTGAGCAAGATCTTATGAGACTAATAATCTAATAATTATGTAACTTGAAGGAAATATGGTTAGTTCTATAGGTAATTTCCCATTTATTGCTTAATTTGATATTGTATATCATATTTTTGATTTGCTAAATAATGTTTTAAATTTATAACTTATGGATCATTAAGAGTCATTAGGGATGATGATTGACTTTAGGGGGAAATGATATTACATCCTAATTCCTCACCAGGCATACTTGCTAGATTATTCATGGATATCTATAGTTGGAAACTTTAAATTTAGTTTATATTTCTAAGTTTAAGCTTTATGTTATTATGGGATAGTGGAATGTTGCTTAGTTAGATGATACATTATTTATTACTATGAGTTTTTTAATTTATGTGGTTATATTTTAATCATATTAATATATTGTTTTAGTTATATTATTATCTTATGTTTATTATATGATATGACCTAATTACCTGCATGATGTGAGGTGTACTTAGGTGATTTCATCACTCAAGTAGTCAGAAAGAGAGCATCATCAGAGAGGGTGATGTAGATAGAGACATCAAAGGTCTATAGAGAGATGGTAAAACCTTACACATAAATAGTAGTTAGTACATAGTAGAAATGCATTAAAAATTATTAATTATCATATTTTTTTAATTACTTGGGATATTACTTTGTGTAGTTTGCCGGTATAGGTAGATGTTGTAATGAATTATCTTGTGAATGTGACATGTCTTGTCATTAGTTATGGAAGGAAATATTTGTCAAGGGTAAAATTTAAAGTTCATGTAATTTTTAAATTTTGAAATTACCATTTAGAATTATTACAATATATTTGGGTCTTAATTCAATTTAGTAAAATTTGAGAGTTTAACATTCCAAGTTTAAAACATATTAAAAATAAGGAATTTGAGTAGTTCATATCAAAATTCAAAAAGGATAATTATCTTAAAAATATAAAATCTAAATAATAATTAGAATATATATTAAAATGACAAAAAAAAGATAAAAACAAATAAAAAAATCTAAAAAATTAGAGTTGTGCCTATTTCTACATAATAAACTTTGAGAAAGTAAAATAGATATGCTATGGAAAATAAAATATGAGTGAAGGAGGCAAGGGACACTGCAAGAAAAGATGGTTTAGAGAATCTACAATAGATTGGATAAGTAGGTGGTGTCTTCAATTACTTATTTCAAAGATTTTTATGACATAACATTATATTAATATTATATATGTGAAATATTATACTTTTTAAAGAACATTATGAATTATTTTGTTTAGTATAAAAAATAAATATAATCTTGACCCTATGGAATGTTTGGTTGAGTAAATCATTATGTAAGTGTTGTCAGGCCTTTACCATTATTTTATGTTTCCATATAGTTTTCATTGAAGACACTTTACTGAGTTTCTTCCAACCTTATATAAAGTTTAAAATTATAACATTTAAGTATTCTAAAAGATCCTAGTTTTCCTAAGTCATTACCTCTATGGAAAACTAAACAAAGTTTACTTATACTCTTTTATGGTGAAACCAAGACCATATGTAGTGATCTTGTGTTTCAATGCAATAGTTGTATGAATATATTTATGTAAAAAAAATTATGATTTAATTATGGATGGGTAGTGACCCACTTAAATAGATACTTAATTTATTCCAATTACTTAAACTATTAATGAAGGGATTTAGTAAATAGTGTAGTACTTTATACTTAGAGAAATGACTTATGTAGTAAATAAAATATATATATGTTATTCAAATTGATATTTTTTAATTTAATATAATTGATGAGTTTGAATATTAATACAATCACTAAGTTTATATTTAAGTATAATCACTAGATTTTAACATGGTTAGAATCATTAAATTTAAACATGGTTAGAATCACTAAGTTAAACATGTTTAAAATCATTGAGTTTTACATGATTAATTTGTTGAGTATAAGTTTGAAACCATGGCATTATTTAATTAAAAAAATGGATTCCTTTAAATAACATAAAACAATGTTTCCTCTTTAGTGAAAGATTGAATGATCAGTGGAGCCTCCTCAGATTTCCATAATATGGTTTTTATTTAGGCACATTTCTAGTCATATTATGTTACTAGTTTAAACTAAATTACTAGCCCAAGCCATAGTTATGAGTCAAATTTATTTTCAACTAAAAGATCATGATTATCATGGGATCCTTATAAAAATTGTTGCACTATTTTACCTTAATCGTAAATCAATGTTAGAAAGCTCTGTATACTCGATTCAGAGTGATAGAGTAATATTTAAATATTATTAAGTTAATATATAGAAATCAAATGTTGCATGTTAAGTAAGGCATCACTGATTTCAAAACACTGATCTAATAATTTTAGACCACTAGGCTTTAATAATAAAAAGGTTGAATTAATAATTTGTATTGTAACAATTAAGAAATTTGAAGAAGAACAAACTCATAAGAATATTATGTAAATATAGATACAAGTAATTATGGAAAATACTTCTATACAACATAATTACTTTGGGTATTTTGCCATTTTTAATTTGAGGTAGTGAAGAAAAATTATATTTGATGATGTATATTATTCGGCCCCATAATTAGTTAACTAGTTTATTCACGATCATATCCAAGATAAGTCTAAGATATAATAGTGTTTTGCTAATAAAGTATCTTATAATTAATTACCCCATATTAGGTATGCTACATTACTATTTCATATGTAACTTATATTTAATGCATAATACAAGTTAATCTACATCACTTGGACAAGTTTTGGTGGCATTCTATTGTATTATGTTAAGTCTTATGTTTTGGGATCAATTATGGACAACCAAGTGTATTATGGATATAACACTAATATAAATTTAAAATATAAATACATAACTTCAATAGGTTTGTGTCGGGATCATATACCAAAGCTTATGATTAATAGCAATTATTTATGCTTATGAGGATACAATATATATGTTTATTATAATTTTTATTGTTTGGGTAACAAGTATCTAAGGTAACAAACCTAGTATTGCAAGATAAACTTTGGGAAATGTTTAAATCACTTGCTTATGCAAACCATCATATAAAATTTGATGATAAAATTAATTATGTACTATAACTATTTATAGAATGTTTTAAATTAAAAATAGGGGTAAAACAAGCCTAATAGCATATTTAGGAACTTGGAGTATATTGTTGTTGTTATAATCCTCAGTTAGAAAATCAACTGAAAGAGAAAGAATTACTCAAAGATGACTTAGCAAATGATTTCTTAAAAACCTCTAAACATAAATTGATTATTAAATTTGATTACCTGTGTTTCAAAAAAATGAAGTTTTATATGTTCTATCTATTTTAGTTGTTAAATATAAATGTATGTTTCTTTGTTCTTACAACTACTTCATTAGCTTGATTTTGAGGCTTAGTAGTTTTGGTTAAAAACACTGAACCATGGTTTAGTAATTTCATAGTATTAGAGTACGTACATGTGTTGCATATTATGATGCATAAGTGCTTGTATATAAGGATTATACCTATGGATTAATACATGAATTTAAAAGGTCACAAAGTTTATTAGGAATAAAAAATTATACTCTTTTGGAATAGTCTCTTAGAAATAATATTAAATTGTTATAATGAAAGGTCATAATAGATTTATGAATTCTATGTTTCTTTGTAAATGATTGATTAGCTATGAGTTTATATGTATTTCATATTGAATACATTTGTTCAATAGATATTATGTAGATGCTAATATGTTTTAATGGTTGGTCATTCTAGTAAGTAATAAGTTCATCATGATGTTTGCTTATATGTTATATTTGTGTAAGTACTAGTATGCAATTTAGACTTAAAATATACTTAGGTGGTATAGCTTTGTATTTGATTAGTTGTTATTATGTATGTGTGTCACTTTATTTTTGAAATCATTAGTTTGGATTATGTGTTAATATGTAGTTGGGAACCTATGATAGTATGGGATATCATAAAGAACTATAGTATAAAATTATATTGTACACAGATTGTACATACTATAAATGTTATGCTTAGACTTACATTTACATTTGACTGATTTGTTGTATGCATGTTGATTATTGTTGTGAATACAGTGTTTTATAATAGTTGTTAAGAATTTGTGTATGTGTGCATTTAAGCTTTGTGAGTGTAATGAATGTTGTATCAATATGTTATTATATTCCATGAGAACTATGAATTTTCTCATTATATATAGTTATTTATATAGTTTCTTATGTTTACATGATTTTAAGACTACTTTATATGACTATTTTAGGAAAACAAGTGGTTATGTCTTAGGATACTAGATAATGGTAATATGGTTTATCATTAGTGTAATATGTTTAGAAAAAAATTGTTGTAGTTGAAATCTATAGTTATAATATTTTATTTGGCTGTTATAGACTATATTCATTAATTCTAGTATGAGATGAAAATTAATGTAAGATTCATTCAAGCATTTAAAAGAATAAATTCATGCTTTGGTTACACATATATATACCATATTATATGATGTATTTTATAATTAGGATGTAAGTTAAATGAATATTATGGTTGAATTATATTTGATTAATCTACATTACTGATATGGGGTAAGGAGTGAGATGGACTTCACTAGCTTTCTAGTCTCATAATGATAGATGAAAGTAGTCAAATCAAGTGGTGTGTATGAATTTGATTGATCTAGATCATTATTATTTGTAAAAATTTGGGCTAAAGTAAATTTAGTGAGATTTATAATTTGATGAGTGTGATTCACATTTTTGTGTGATATATTGCAATAGAATGGATTTATATGATACAATGCATGTTTAGATTAGAATCATATAGCACACATATACTTGCTTGTCTCTATAGATTCCCACACCATCACTATCTTCTCACTCATGAAGGGAGGGCCATTCCTTGAGGGATTAGTGTAGGGGAGTGATGGTTCATGATTGGTGTGTAAAATTTCTCAGATGTTTTTTTCCCTCCCCATAATATTATTGCTTTTGAGATGACACTTGATATTGCCATAGATACTGGGGAGTCTAGGGAAGTCATGCTCTAGGGAGATAGGTACATAAATTATGTACATTGTATTAGATTATACATTATTATTGAGTATTGTCATGAAGAATTATAATTAATTATTAGTATTTATGGATAGTAATGATTACAGAGTTGTATCAGTCATGGTTGAGATGCTATATTACTTTATATATTCATTTTATGTAGCATTTTCATGATATTCAAGACTCATGACATAAGATATAATGTATATTCACTATGATCACTTGATTATATATATAATCTTTCTTTATATTATCATGGTGTAATATATTTATAATATATATGTTTAATTAAAATAAATTATGTCTAACCTATTGGGTTTATTACACCTTTTATCTCCATGTCAAATTTTATCTTCAAACTTTGAGTGGAAACCCATTTTTTTGTCTTTATCTCTCCTAAATTAGACCTCAATTATGCCTCCTTAATTTGGATTTTATTTTATTTATCCAAAATATACCACATGTATGCAATCACAAAAAGAAAATTGGATTAAATTTACCTATTCCATCATAAACCTCCATGTCAATTTTGGGGTCTTGAGACCTTATGGAAGTATGTTTTGAGCCTATTTTAGACTACCTTGAAAAATGGGCTTGGTTTGATCACCTCCAAAACCTCCTATTCACTTTTTTTACTTTAATTTCTATGACAAATTGAAAATGATGTCATACCATGATTCAGAAGCTCTCCCCTTCTTAGAACACTTGAAAAATACAAAAAATATGCAAAAATTGGGTATTTGTACCAATATATACAAGTGACATCATCATAAAAGTAAATTTAGGTAACCTAATTATAGTAATAAGTAACATACAATAGGTTTCAATATTAGACTATGTCATCAGATGTGTTTTGAGCTCTTTTTCCCATGACTTGTTACAATCAGGGTTTGAGAGAGGTTTAAGACCAATTTGGGATCTTAACAATTGTTCATAAATAATAAATCATTAAATGACATAATTAAACTTGGAAATTTTTATTATTATACCATTCAAATATTAAAAAATTCTCATACTCACATGAAAAGTGTGGGCAATGGTATGAGCATCGAAAGTTGCTCTTCGAATAGCTTGCTTAACATTCTTGAGGCTAGGTAGATGCACTTTGAGTTATCCATATTAAAATCATTTCCAATAATATTATAGGATTATACACATATTAAAAATCCATTTCCATTATTTTAAATTCATTTTCATTCTTCATAGCCCCTTTGTATGCTTAGGGTACACTGGTTAGGGTGTTTGGGTTTAAGAGTTATCTCCTTCTTGCTAGCCCTTGAGGGTACTTAGGTGGAAACCTAAGTGTGTTTCCACCTAATAAGTTTATTTAAATATATTATATTATTAATAACAAAATTAATTCCATAAATGAGGTTTGTAATGTTTGCTTCATGATTTGATTTTAATAGTATCTCTTAGGTCTCATGGTTGCCCTTTGCCAAAGACTAGGCCTAGTATGAGATAAAATAATGGATATTTACACTATATATATATATATATATATATATATATATATATATATATATATATATGTCTTTTTAATGTTAATTAATGTATCAATAAACTCATGAAAACCAATTTTACTAAATTTTAGAGTGTGGTTTCACCTATGGGACCCTCAAAACTAAATTTTTTCTCATGGTTGGACTATAACCTATGTGGAGGGTTTCTTAGGCATCTTGATTGTGTTTTGTGTTTGATCATTACATTTCTCATAATTTATCTCCTAATAATGATTTTAACTTATATGGAGTCTTATTATGTTTCAAATATATCTCAAATACACCTCTACCAACCCTTAATCAAACTTATATATTGATTTTACCCTCATACAACCACCTCTGGGTGCCTTGAGAGATTCTTGATTGTGCTTTATTGGTTTAGGTCTTCACTACTCACACAGTGAATTTTACTAATCCATGAAATTTTTTGAGATGAAAAAATTAATATAAAATAATTAAAAACATTCTTTAGTCCTTCCTTACTAAGCTTAACACCTATATATTTCTCATTAGCCACATGTAGGTGATAATCAAGGGTCATGACTATTTGTTGTATGTTTAGAGCTAGTTTTGATGCTTACCAAATGCTTGAATGATATAAAAATTGAGAAAGATTGATGTTATTACCTATAGTTTCTATCCACACATTGATGGTACCTTCAAACCAACTCTTATTTTCTCTCATATATAGTCTGTATAGGGTACTATAGATGGATATTTGCTATGTTAACTCAATTTCACTGTCACCTTCCACTTACAAGTGACCTAGTTGCTTCAATGTCTTGTAAAACTATATGACTATAATGAATTTTAGGATATTTAGGGTTAATACTTTATTTATGATGATTTTATATTGATTAAGGTTCAAAATAGGACATATAGGCTTGAGGCTTGTAGGTCTCTACTTGACCTTACCTAGGGCTACACAAAGCCACTCTTTGAGTTCTTAGACTTTTGGCACTGTCCAACCCATATACACCATTATTGTTACTTCTTCAATGATACATAAATATTAATGACAATTCTAAATACCTTTTATCCATTTTAACTCACCTTAAAGCTATTCAAATGATATGTATGGATTGCAAGTATAGTCAACCCATGTGTACGTTTTATGCAATGATAATCAGAACCTCTAGTCAATTAAAGATAAATCCATGGAGGGAATAGGGTATTCAATACCATGTATAGGTGTGAGTATATATTTCAAGTTCCTTTCATGGTTTTGGGCATCTTCAAAATGATCTACAATCCATACAACTGTAACATTTGTGAATCTTCCTTTAAAAGTGTGAATATAGGATCACTTCTTGAATTTTATTCACTTCTAATTGTGAAATGTTAACCCAAGATCTCAAACTATGATATTTTACTAGTAATTGATCATAAGTAAGCAATTAAACTCTAGTAGACTTGTTCAAAAACTATCAATGTCTCCAAAAGCAAGCATACTTGAAGAACATGGGCCAAAACACATTTAAGACAAAATAAAAATGAAACTAAGGTAGTTCCCATAATCACTATAAAACTTTGAATATCACTAAAATGAAGATAAAAATAATACTTGCATTAGAATTCACTGAAACATGTATATTGGGGAAATCTTCCTTAACACAAAAGCACTTAATGGATATGACTCAACTAATGAAACCACCATGAAATGGAGATATAATACCTCTAAAAACCACCTTCAAAATCATTCCTTTCCATATATTTATGATCTAGATAAATCAATGAATGAACAAACCCATCTCAAATGAATATGACATAGTGACCTATTATCACTCTTAATTCCTACAATGCTCATGGACAAATATTCTTCTCCTTCCATTATGCTATGGAGTCACTCTTCACTACAATCTAATATTATTATGCCTTTCAAATATTTAAAACTCACACCATACAACACAACAAGAAAGAAACACACACTTTGATCAAATAATTTAGGGAAAACATGAAAAAACTTAAATAAACATAGCTAACATGATAAATACATACCTTAAAACATGTTTAAGGTAATGGAACACTTTTTCTTTCTTCAACCAGGATAAAAAATGATATTCTTTGAGTCACAGTTGTTCCACAAGATCAAATCACTATATGATGGATGCTTGTTAATAAATAATTTATTTTTAAAATGATCAAAACACTTACCAATCATAGAACCTATTATATCTATAATTACACCATTTTAAACTCCATGGAATGGTCCTCCTAGTTCTCCATTAGGACTGATTGATAGTATAGTCTTCTTGATCTCCTTTATGTCCATTTGATACTTATAAAATTACTTCTTAGGAACCATGAAATCTTGTTCAACTTCACCTTCATGTATAAAATGATGTTCTTTATGTCTAGGATCATTAATCTAGTCTTCTTATTGATCAAACATGTCTTCAAGTGGTTGAACATCAAATTGAGGCCTAGGTTGCTCCTCAACCACAAATACTTTTTCCATGGTCTTATTGAACTCTCCCAATAATATAGCTTGCTTGATAGTGACTTGAAACTATTTTTCATGTTTAATAAGTCCATCAATAACCTTACTCTCAAACTCATTCTTTGTTTGGGAAAGGGATACCTTACTTGTTCAAACTCCTAAACTATGGCATGAAATGACCTCCATAAGTCATTTAATTCTACAAGTCTATCACATCCATTAACTTCCTCATTTTGAGAGGAAAATTTGAATTTTATTCCTAATTATCTTGATCTATCATACTTTTAAAACCATCATCATCATGCATATGAATAAGGTAGTTACCTTTAGCAAATTATTGAAAAGTATCATCAAGGCTTACCTCATAATGTTTATCACCTTCATCAAAATGATGTATGTGCCAAGGTCTATCCCTTGAATGAAATAATATGGATCATTCCCATAAGTGTCAGCACCATACTCAATTATGAAAATATTAGAGATACCTTTAAGTTCGAAAGATGATCCAAATCTATAGCACACTCTTTTTATTCATTGATAGTATGATTTAGACTACAATTTTCTTCCATATATGGCTCAATGTGAAACTTGGCCAATGACTATGTTCTAATAGTTACCTTTTCTCCATACCTTATTTGAAAGGCCTAGAAGGACCAATCAGCTGAGAGATATGCTCCTATTTTGGTAGTGAAGTCTCTTAATAGACAACTATCAAAATGTGTAGTCATATCTACCACTACTATGTCTTGTAGGATTAGAAACCTTTGGAAGTCATGAAAAAAAAATTGGAACTTTGATGAGCCCTACTAACTTAGATAGAGTCCAATCAATTTTTAACACTTCCTTTCTATATGGCTCATATGTTAATCCTAAATTGTTTGCAACAAATTTGGACATAACTAAAATACTTGCCCCACTATCCACAATGCAATTATGGATTAGTTTGTCTCCCATAATGAGGGTGAGATAAGAAGGTGGGATATTTTCATATATGGTAGAGGGTTCAACAATGTTAGTAGGAGAACTAGTTAGGGATACACCACCATGTATTGATGGTTGAGGATTGATATGGATTTGGGATATATTCTCTTGAAGTAGTTATTTTTGGCTGAGCATGTGGAGTACTTACCATAGAGATATACTAGTCTTAGCATTCTTCAAATAATACATGATATTCAAAGAATAAACACTCATATTTTATTTATTTTTTTGAGTCAAAAAATTACCTTGATCTTGAGGTAATGGAGTAATTTTAGTCACCCTTTCCACATTTTAATTTTAAAGAGATGCAAGACTTTTAGTGGTTGACACATTTGCATTCACACCTTGTGGCCTTAAAGGAGTGTTATTTGAAATTTTATTCACATATCGATCATCTAAAAAGGCTATTATATTTAACCTTATGTTGGATGAAACTAAGGTACTTTGGTTTAGGACAAGTCTATCTTCCACTTAAAAGTTTTCCAAACTCACTCTTTGGTTATCATAATCTCCATTTATTTTTGCTTGCATGAAGCTTTCATCTTCTTCTATCAATTGAGGAGTAGTTCCTCCTTGAGATAGCAGAGATTTTGCTTCACCTTAATTATAATCCATTTATCATCCTTAAGGTTTCAATTATTCTACTTGAACCAAGTTATTGTGGACTAGAATCATGGCTCTTGTATTGGAAGTAAAGTTTGGATTATAGGCATTGGGTGGAATATTGAAGTTATGTTGACATTATCCCCTCCCTTGACCATATTACTAAGTTGGGAATTTATTTTCATATGGAGGATAATATTAGGTATTTTTTTGAACTCTATATTGTAGATTTATTTTCCTAAATTAAGCCTATTAATCCTTATATCTTACTTCCCAATCAATGATATCTTATGATTTCTTTGGGGAAGCTCTAGAATTATTGCTTGAACTTGGAATTGGGGAAAGATTTGGAGGGGAAGAGGACATGTTGGGAAAAAGAGGCTTAGATAATTTTGGAGGGAGTTTACTAACTTGGATTAAATAATTCTCAGCTCTAATGGCTATGTCATAGGCTTCAAGGAAAGTGTCCCACCCATGAATTGGAACATGATAGCTCTATCAGTCCCAATAGCTCTAAGGTATGTTGGGAAAATAAAACTTGTAGGGGGTATCATGGGAGGTGGAAACCTATTCCTTTTTCTTTGAAACCTCTCATTGAAATAATACATAGTCTCCTTGGGCCCTCTTTGTATGACATTCAAGTAATGTATGAGTGATGTGTGATCACTTTTATCTTCAAACATTTGAGTCAATAACTCTCCAAACTCATCCAAAGTAGTGATAAATCCCCATAGAAATGTTCTATACCAATAAAGGGATTTTAACCTAAGATAAATGGAAAGTAATTTGACTAAAATGTTAACTTTAGTGACATTATGTAAATTACATAAATTGTATATGTCCCTAATATGCTCACTTAGGGTGATAGGACCTTCCCCATTGAAGGTCAAAACACTCTTAGTGGCATTGGGAGGGATATCATCATAGGTATTGAGGTTTATAGTGTTTTTAGTATTGAAGGTTGGGAAATCATTTTGCCTAGCCATGTTTCCCTTAAATTCATCTTTAGTCTCTTGCTCTACTTGACTTGCAAAGTCTTCTTGCTCTTCAAATGTCAAGATACGCTTAGGGTACTAAACTTCAAGAGGAAGTTTAGGTTGAGGGAGTGGATTTATAGGATAGTTAACTCTACTATAGTTTACATAGTAAGGACCATAAATAATGAACAAAAGGGATAATAAAAATTGGTCTACAACCAGATATTACCTTTAGTGGAGTCTCTAAAGGTTAATTAGAACACACTTGCATAATTGTGTTGTTATCAAGACCAACATTCACCTTGACAAGATGCTCTTGAGATAATAGTCCCAACAATCATGTCAAAACTATTGTCACTCAATTTTTCACCCTTGGAGAGTATTTAAAGCCTTATTTAAATTGAGGGAAATAATGGATTACCTCTAGGTCTATGTGTTTCCTATAATAGAGGTAAACCTCTAGATTGAAGGGTTAAATCTATAGATTTGCCTTTGATATCTTATCACCTATACTAATTACTTGATTAGAAGAAAAGAGATACAAGAAAAATGAAAGAAACCTAATATAATGAGGTGATGCACCAAGTTTATCTCCACTAGGCTACCATATATTTTCATTGAAAGATGACTCATAAGACTATTTTCAACATCTTAGATTGCTCTAACATAATTATTTCAAACATGAAAGTGATATGCTAAGTAATTCTCAAGGTGAATAAATATAATGTATGATTATAGAAACTAGTGATACTCATTACAATTATATACAAACAAAGACATTAAATACACTTCATGTGACCTGTTATAGAGCATATTACTTGCACAAAACATGGAAATGTAACATGAACATAAGGATAAATGATTATCACTTGTAATTTTACTATTCACTAATTCACACACATATACAAGAAGTTATTAACTAAAAACTAGATTATAAATATTTATTCAAAGTAATATATATTATTCAAAACAATAGGGTTTCTCCATAGTAGGTGTGGATGTTACAAACTTAGCCAAAAATGGTTGATCTTATAGCGAATGGTCAAGAGATAGAGAGAGGTGGTAGAAGAATATTTAAAAATTTCCATGAGAGTTAAAAAATAATAGGAGTTGTGAGATATTCCAAAATACTTCCAATTCCATGTGTCTCATTATTGAAGTATCTTCAACCTTCCAAATGGCATAGGAGTTACACGCTTGCTTGACACCTTTACTAGCATTTAGAAACTACCCTTGTTTGCATGAAAGAAGTGAAAAATGGAACTTAAAAACATGAATTACACTTTAAAAAATCCAAAAAAACTCAATTAACATTTTAAATACCTTAGGAAACACCTCTAACCTACCATTCAATCAATTATATGCATAGGTGTCCTATAACTCTTCATTTCCCACACCTAGTTTGGTAAAAGTGGCCCAAAAATCAATTCCATATTATATAACTCATAAAAAAAATATTAATGGTCTTAAAATATTTTATAAATCCTAAAACACACCATTTTGGGTCTTGGAACAACTCCTAAGAACTCATTTTGCTCCTTAAGCCTTCACTAGGCTTAGTTTCCTTGTAGCCTTTTTACCTATAAACCTCCTTATTTGGGGAGTTTTAAATATTATATTATTAAAATAATGGTATTTTATAGGACCGTATATTTCCTTATATATCCATGTCAAATTTCATTTTCAAACTCTGAGTGGAAGCCCATTTTTTCTACCTTTCTCTTTCTTGAATTAGGCCTCCTTGCTTTGGACCCTATTTTCTTCCTCTAGATTTATACCACACGTTTTAAATAACCAAAAATAATATAATTAACTTTTCATACTCCATCAGCAACCTCCGTGTTAATTTTTGGGTCCTAAGACCTTGTAAAAGTACGCAAAAAAAGAAATGGCCATAACACCTAGTCTCATGTTGAACCTATTTGAGATTACCTTGAAAATGGTCCAAGTTTGATCACCTAAAAAAACTATTATGAATTTTATTTACTTTAATATGTATTAAAAGTCCCAATTTACCTCATCCCATGATTTGGAATGTCTCCTCTTCTTAGAACACTTAAAAGCATCGAAAACATGCAAAAATAGGGTATTTGTACCAATATGTACAAATGATATCATCATAAAAGTAAATTTGGATAACCTAATTAGTTTCCTCAACTTCATATAATATTTTTTAAGATAAAAATATGTCATCAAATGTGATTTTGATATATTTTTCCCATGATTGGTCACTATCATGTTTTAAGAGAGATTTAAGGCTAGTTTGGGGTCTTAATGTTTTTTCATAAATAAAAATCATTAAATGAACTCATTATAATTATAAAAAATTCTTATTATTCCAATTAAACTATTCAAAAATTATTATACTCCAATTAAAAGTGTGGGAAACCTTATGAGCATCTAAAATTGCTCTTTGGGTGGCTTGCTTAGCATTCTTGAGGCTAGAGAGAGATCTACTTTGCATTCTGGGCCTTAAAATCATTCACACTACTTTGAGAGGTTCATACACATATAATAAATCCTTATCCCATATTATAAATTACTTTTAAGTCTTCATTATCCATATGTATTCTCAAGGTACACTGGTCAGTGTGTTGGGGTTTAAGATCCATCTCCTTCTTGCTAGCCCTCAAGGGAAATTGGATTGAAACCTAAGTGTTTTTACACCTAGGAATTGTATTTAAACCTATTACATTATTATTAATTCCATTATAGTTCATAAATAAGGTTTTCAATGTTTGGTTCATGTTTTTAGTCCAATAATATCTCTTAGGTCTCATGGCTGCCCTTTGCCAAAGAGTGAGCCTAGTCTAAGACAAAACAATCGATATGTCCACTATTGGAGTGGATTTTTAATGATCATGAATGTATAAATAAATTACTAAAAACCCATTTTATAATTTTTTATAGTGTGTTTACACCTATAGGACCCTTAAAACTCAAATTCTTCTCATGGATGGACTGTAGCTTGTGTGCAAGGTTTTTTAGGCATCTTGACTATGTTTTATGGTTGATCATTACCATTATCATCATTGATATGATAGTGTGTATTTGAAATTATATGGAGTCTCACTAGGTTTAAAATATGTCTCAAATACACCTCTATCAACCCTTACTCAAACTTAGAGACTAAATTTACCCTCATACATCCACCTGTAGGTGCCTTGAGAGAATGTTGATTGTGCTTTCTAGTTTTAGGTCTTCACCACTCACATAGTGACTTATCCTGATCCATGAGGGTATTTTAGATTCAAAATTAATCTCAAACACTTCCAAACATTCTTTGGTCTTTCCTTTTCTAGACTTAAGACCTATCTATTTCTCAATAGCCACCTATAAGTAGTAATCAGGGGTTACGAATGTGTGTTGTATGCTTAGACCTAGTTTTTCCACTTGAAAAATGCTTGAATGATCTAAAAATTAAGAAGGGTTTATGCCATTTCCTAAAATTTATATCAAAACACTAATGTTACTTTTAAATAAACTCATATTTTCTCTCATATATAATTTGTATATGATACTATAGGTGTATATTTATTGTGTTCACTCAATTTGACTATCACCTTTCACTTATAAGTGACCTAGTGGCTTTAATTAATTGAAATACTATATGACTACAATGAAGTTTAGTATCTTTAGGGTTAAGACTTACTTTGTGTTATTTAACATTTCTTAAGGTTTAAAATAAGACATACATGCTTAAGGTTTGTAGGTCTCTACTTGACTATCTGAGGGATACACAAAGCCACCCTTTGAGTTCATATACTTTTGGTACTATCCAACCCATATAAACCATTATTATTACTTCTTCACTAATCCAAAAAGATTCATGATAATGTTTAATACCTTGTATCCATTTAAACTCACCTTAAATCTATTCAAATGATATATATGGACTTTAAGTATAATCAACCCATGTGCATATTTTATACAATAAGAATAAAAACCTATAGTCAATTAGAGATAACTTGATGGAGGCAGTAGGGTATTCAAGACCATGTAGAGGTATGATTAGATATGTCAAGTCACCCTTATGGTTTTATGCATCTTCAAACTTTTCTATAGTCCATACACCTGAAACAACTATGGTTCTTCCTTTGAAAGTGTGCATTTGGGTTCACTTCTTGAATTTTATTCACTTATAATCGTGTAATGTTAACCTAGGACCTCAAACTATGATATGTTACTTGTAATTAACCCTAAATTAGCAATCAAACCCCAATAGACTTGTTCAAACATTGATAATGTATCCAAAAGCAAACATATTTGAAGAACATGGGCCAAAAGACATCAGAGACAATAACAATTAATTCATGAAAATAATGGATCTTACATGAAAAATGAATAACTATAAACCTCTAAATATGACATTTATGAAAATAAAATAAAGACTGACATCAAAATTCACTAAAATAGCTTATACACTAGGGAATTCTTGATTCACGTGAAATTAATTAATGAAAATTATTCAACTAATGAAACCATAATTAATTATATACATAAGACCTCTAAAAAACACCATCAAAATTATTCCTCTCCATCAATTTCTAAGCTAGAGAAATAGGTGCAAGAATAGACCCTTTTTGGATGAATAGGACATAGTGACATACTATCATTCTTAAAAATCATTCATAAATAACAGTCCACCATTATGCAAAGAAATTCCTCTTATTTAAATTTTACTTGTACCCCTAACAATGTCCATAATTTCATCTCCTAACTCTCTCTCTCTCTCTCTGTCCAGGTCATACCATTCAATGAAAATTTGCCTTCTTTAGCTTGTGAAGGTAGTGATGGAGGTAAAAAGTAGTTTGGAGTGTTATGACACAAAAAATTGGTTTATAGATGTATAATGATTTGAGGGAGCCAAAGGAACACTTATAAACCATTTTATAATGAAATTTGATCTTACAAGACCATACAAGTGATTTAAAAGTATCTTTTTTCCTAGATTATGAGTTAAACTATAGATTCTATCATAATATAACTACCCATGAACATTATTTAACTAAACTCTAACATTATGGACATTTGAAATCCTTTTTAAATGTTATTCTCATGAAAAAATATGTCCACCTCTTCTACATGGGCCAAAAAGTAGTCATAATGTGATTTTTTGCAATTAGGAGCTAAACAAAGGTTAGAGCATGATAATATGATATAAATGATGTCAAAATAACCTTTTGAAATGAATCTAAACCATATTATACCTTTTCCTATGTTTGACCATGTACTTGACCATAAGACTAGACAAGTAAACATAAGACCAAAACTTAGACAATACTAGACAAGGACACATATGAACATATGGGACCATTTAGGAATACTACAGATCATGAAAAGACCATGAGAAACATTATAAACCTCTATTAAATTTAAAAATATATGGGGTGAACCAAATTTTAATTAGGCTCAAATTTATTCAATAATGCTTTTGATTGAATATGCATACATATACTAACCAGAGAGTTAGAAAGGGTTTGTTTGTTACCTTCTTCAATCACTATAAAATGAACCGCTTTACTCCTTGAAGAAGTGATAACATGTAATTTGTTAGAGGGATGGTATTTATCACTTTCAATAAAATAAATGAGACTCCACTTTATCCATTTGAAATGTTTTAAAAATAATAATGAAGATAAGATAAGAAAGACACACAAACTCTAGGTAATAACCCATTATTTCGGTGTACAATTTAGATTTTTAAAACAAATTAATTTCTAAAACAAATTGAAGAAAACTATAAATGAGAAAAAATAGAAATATTATAGAATTCATTATGATATTTTTCATTTTTTTAGATTAGGTTCACCAAATGTTTAACCCTAAAATCTAAATTAGAGAATCTAAGGTTACAGAGGATAGAGAAAGCCTAGGGCACAAGGGTGATATCTATCTATATAGTAGTCCAATTAATTTTAAAACTTATATAAACATGTAATGAATTTATTATGATGAAATATGATAAAAAAATGTAAATTAAAACTATGTTAAATATTTTAAAATTAATGAAATGAAGATACTTAACTATTTTCATGCTCATACAGATCTAGATCTAGAATAGGAAGGAATTAAACTAGAATAACATTTATAAGTTTTCCATCAAATTATGTATTAAGAATTTATGTGACTTCTGACACTTGAATCCACACTTTTGTCTATTTTTGATGGAGGTGTCCTAAATATAATACCTATTGGATCTAGATGTGACTACCTATAATATTCTAGGTTTTGTGTCACCTTTAATCTAGTGTACTTATCTTAATATCATGGGTTGTCACTCTTTATCATATAGAAAATGTCTAGTTCTTCATCTTAATAGTGTCTATGGGAAAGATGGGTTAGTGGGTATATAGTGTTGAACTGGTCTAAAGACCCCTCTATCAATGAGCATTACATACATATCCAATACTCTAAAGAGGGACTCAAAATTATATAGTTTTCCCTTACATGTTGGCTTGAGTGTACATAGGGATGTACTGTGCAATGAGAAATTACATAGAGTGACTTATAACTTAGAAAATATGGATCTTCGGATGATTCTTCAATAATTAAAACCTATAGATGTGTTGTCCTTATAACTGATATGGAAATAAGATAAAATCAAGAAGCTTTACTCTGAATTCTTGATTTAATTCTTTTGGTATTTTTCCTTGTGTGGTATTTGGTTTGTTTTAGGTGAAGAATAGATGAAGATTAATCATGCATTTATTCCAATCCTTTTTGATAATATATTGCATTAAATAACTTAGGTCCACCATAAAAATATGTTTAATTTGTAAGTTGGATGATTTTAGGGCATTAGGTGCTTGTGTTGGAATAGGACACTGTTATCAACTTAGGTGTTTGATTTGGGTGCAAGTGTCTAAAAATATAAAAAATAAGCACATATCCAAAACTTATAGAGACATAAGATAAATAAGTTTGTAATGTTCTGGGAATGATATAAGGTTCAAGTCATTAGCATAACATTATCAAAACTAAGAGATAACATTAGACACAAAAATATAGTGTATGTGAGCTTTTTATTAGTGGGAAGGTCTAGAAATTAAAGGTACATCTATGATATGTATTTACCAATAGTATAAGACTAAGGTGATATATAATTCAAAATTAGTATCTATGGATTAAAAATATGTTGTCATTAAAATAGCATCCAAAATAATGATTATAATAGCCACATAACCTTCCAAGATGAGTATTTAAAATTTGATAAAATATTTGTAAGTTCCAAATGAATATGAGTAAATTGATTATAAAAAATATATAAAAAAATACTACATCTCTAAATCTTATCCAAAAAGTTAAGACAAAAATAAAAATTCTCAACTATTACTACCCATACTTTTGCAAAGTAATAGATAAGCACATAATATAAACCAAAAACATTACACACTTAACTAGGTAAAACATTTTTCACGTCAAATAATGCAGATAAATATATAAATGGATAAGTAGGCCTAATTAAATATGATAAAAAAGATGAAAATGGCCAGGTATCCCCATTAAAACTCAAAATTAAGAAAAACATGTTCCCATGAATTTTTTTACCCCTGTAAATACCTTCAAATTTTGTAACATAATTTAAAATTATTATTTTACCATACTAGTTTCAATTTATATGTTTGGGGAAAACTTTATTTAATTCACTTTTATCATTTCAATTGTTTGATTATGTGCCAGTTGTCAAATTTTATTAAATTATAAAATTGACTATCAATGAACATGATAAATTTTGAGCAATTTAATGATAATAAAACATGATTTATATAAACACCAAAAGATAGATGTGTAATTATGTGTTTGCATTAAAAGTGGAATACAAGATTTTTTAGTTTTTTTTATCACGTGGCAACTTATATTGATTATTTTTATAATGATAAATGATTGATATAATATTTTTTAAGTGATACACATTTTTGAGTGAATGAATACTAAGTGTCAAATTCAATGATTCATTGGCTATTCATTTTGTAAAACTTTTACAATGGTGAGTTTCAACATTGATATAATTTTTCACCATTTTTATCTCAATTATAAGATAATGAGATTATTTCTCAAGAATGGTTTGATTTCATATGTTCTTGGTCCATGTTAATTTTTAAGGCACATTGTTTGTATAAAAACTATACGATTAATATTAGTCATTTTTATTAAGGGTTAATAATTTCAAACCCTAATAATCTTATTATATTTCATGGTCTAATATCATAGGTGACTATGATATTGTATATATTTTTGAGTCATCATAAGCTTAAAAAAATAAAGGTGATGTGACATTTTAATATGAATTATTATAAATATTTTTTTGTTATTAATGACATATACATGAATTTAGTGTAAATTCTAGATGGAGTCTAATGCTAAAAGTATAGAATGGATTTAATTAAAATTATAGCCACAACAAAATGCTAAAATAAATAGAATATTATATTCAAAGGTAAAGATTTAAAATTTAATAACTCTGTGCTCATTGCTATCCTATAGGAAAGCATGGAACATGGTAAAATAAAATAAATACCACTTCACCAAGTGATCTTTATTGTGTACAATTAATGTGCCTTAGAAATAGGGTATATGTACTATTTTATTATTTGGGTAATTAATTGATGTGATTATAGTTAAGATTTCATTACATGCATTGTTATTTCAAGAATTTTTTTCAAAGATATGTTCAATCATAGGTTTTGAATTCTTAAATTATATGAATTTTCATATAAAGATAAAAGAGTTATGAAGTATTTTGTTTTGTTTTATCAAAGAAATTTTGAATATCCTAGTTTACCTAAATTAACTATTTTGAAAAAAAGTTTTTCAAAACTTGAGTATGAGTTTTGTTAAATACTTGGGTTATTTGTATTAAAAAATATGCACATAATATTAATTTTAAGTTAGAGTCAACATGATTTTGTTTCTTACAAAATTCAAAAATTGTAATGATATAGTAATTTTTTTAACAAGCATGTAAAGTTATGCTTCATAAATTTCCATGGTGACTTTCCCTACCAATTTTCGGAAAGGAAATACAATAATTTTAGATGTCAATTCTTAGCTGAATTATGAAAAGACAAGTTTTATTCTTGTGAAAGTACATTATGATTCTTTTTCAAAATTGTCATGTCACCTTCTGGGTTTGGAAAAATATGTCTTAAACATATAGTAATTTTTCATTTTATTCATCAATGAGTGTAAAAATATTTTTTGAAATGTTTAATGGTTACATGTTATTTTAATTATAAAGTAAGGTTATATTTTTAAATAATATTTGATATTTGTGCATAATCTAAACCTTAATTTATTCAAATTTTATTTTCTCTTTTGAAGCTATAGAAATATAGTTTTGAGTTCTATATTTGAATTATTAGTGGATTGTGAAAAGACAACTTAATCTTAATTACAGTGAAATAAAAAGTATATTATTTCCTTTACATTCAATAATTATTAATTATGTTATATTTGTTGCATTATAAAATTATAATTCAAAATTTTATATTAAATAAAGCATCAAAATTTATTAAATTAATAAGCAATTTTTTAAAATTAAGTTTATTTCAAAACATAGAGATCTTTTAATATTTTTTTTTTACATTCTATGTAGAATAAAATGAATGCATTTCATTTTACATATGCTGAAACATAATATGAAATCATGTCATGGTTTTTTAAGGTAAATATTTTTGGCTCGAGTAGAGGTTCTATTATATTTGACACAAATAATGTTTGGGTAGAGATATTAAACAACAACGTAATGTGCCACCTTTTTAAAAAAAATCACCTGACAAAAAATTTCAATGGTCAAAGGGTTGATGTCACATTTACGTTAAATTTTAATTGTGATACCCCAGTTTATTTGTATTTTTATGATAGTGACCATATTTTTTATTGTCTTAAATGCATTTACTCATACTACATTTAATCCTTGTAGTAATAACTCTTATGATGTAAACCAAAGATTCAATTGTATTTCTCATATAATCATATGTAATTCACCAAATATCTCTTCCCACCAAATTTACATTGCCAATAATGAAATTATTAAACATGTTCACGTCTTCCTCAAAATAGTGAAATACCTCACCTTGAACCTTCTCAATAAATTATGACTATGACCAATAATTTTAACTCCATGAGCTATAAATGTGATAGTAATCATTCTCCCTAACCTTTGGTAACACACATTATATATATATATATATATATATATATATATATATATATATATATATATATATATATATAGATATGGTAAATGATAGATCTAGAGTGATGAATAGAATTGAGATTCCAAAAAAACCTCTTGAATACATATTATACCACATAATTCAAGGGGTCCATTTGATTGATTTAGTTTTTGATGAGGAAAAAATAATTGATATTACTTCTTGTTTTAGTTGCTGATACTTTCAGATACTTCATTATTTTGACATGCATATTTTCAATTTTTTTCAGAATACTTCTAATTGTAATGGATTTGTATAGATGTATTAATCAATTTATTTTTAATGATTTGATACTTGTAGTAGACATGGAAATGATAGTGATACTTTCATTTTATGTAAGACTGATAATAAATTTGTTAATATGCAGCAAATTTTGGATAGTAATTTATCATTATTTAGTTTGATTATGCTCATAACATGCTTTCACTTCTACCTCCTTGTTTGCATTTTAGCTCAGATTATAGGTAGAATATGACACTAGTAGATGTTACTATATTTTTATAGGTTGACTATTATAGTGTTCACTTGTTTTTATTATTTTATCATTCTTTTAGAATAATAATTTATGATATTGATCATTACGATTAAAATGTGAGAGGAAAAATTTATTACAAAGACAATTATTTCCTTAGATTTTAATTATTTACAGTGATTGGTGTTCATGATGACTTGTGTTAATAATTAATTAAATTGTTAGTGAAGTAGGATGGTCCCCACCATGAGAAAGTAATGTGTTTTTGTTATAGATAATTATTTGATTCCTTTTATTAAAATCACTTAATTTTAAATAATTTATTAATTTAAACCTAAATTTTTAAAGTCTTTTATTTTTTTTTCTAAAGTTTAACTAATTTTATTTTAAGTTGACTAAAATGTATTTATCATTTAAAGTATAACCTAGGTGAAGATTTAATAAGACTTGAACAACATAATTTGAATAAGGAATGCATACATATACAAAAGAGTTGTGTTTAATATTTTATAATGTGTTTCTCTTTCATATTAATTCTTTGAGATTGAGTATTAATTGAAGTACGACTGAATAACACATTTTTTGATAGTTAAGTCTCTCATTCAGAAAGTCAAGTATATCCAAGTTGAACACTTAATTATAAACTAATTTTATAAAAATTACCAATAGTTGTAACTCTTTAATTACTACTAAATAATACAATCATATGTGCAAAATCAAAATTTTATTTTTCCTAAAATAAATAATGCTTCATATATTGTATGATAGATTGTCAAATTTTCATTATTTTTCAATATATTTTTCCTACATATATTTTAATCAGTCATGGAATATTTTATATATTTTTAATAAAATCTATATCTTCCTATATGACTTGAGTTCAAACTTTTATAATTTTCCTTAAAAACTTATACTTTTTCTTAAATTATTTTTCACTCTAATTTTATGTTCTTTAAAAAATAAAATTTTATTCTAAACTTTTAATACATAGTTTTACATATTTTGTTTTATTTTTTATCTAATATCTAGTTTATAATTAGTTCTTTGTTGATTTTTATTTATTTCTAATTTCATTTATTAACTTTTATGTATGGTTTTGTTTTGTTATTTCTTTCCTTTGTTTCATTTTATTTTCTCTTTTTCTATTTGTTTGGCATGGATCTAAAAGGAAATATAAAAATATTATTGGATAAAGGCAAATAATTTATCGAGATATTGATTAAAATATTCAAAGAGTTTGATCCTCTAAGACATAGTCTCTTTCATAGATTTTGATATATCAGATAAGATTGATAACATCTATTCTAACTTTGATATGTATGATAAAATGAATGAATTATTAGATGAAGTAGTGAATATATGGTCTATATTAAAAATAATAATTACTATAATCTTAATTTGATTTTGAATTTGAGATTGAGAGTTGATATTGCAATTCATATCTTTTATGCATGAATATAGTTTAAATTAAATAATTGATTCCTCAAAATTGATTAAGTCTATATTTTTTTAAAAATTATTCAATTAAATATCAAATACCATTTACACACCTTAAAACTAATTTATTAATTCATAGGTCCATATAACTATATTGGTGTGATTCCAATTTGACATTTATGATAGACAAACTAGTAGGCTAGTTGAGCATAATTAATATTAGTTTTATTATAAGTATTTCAAATATTATTATCATTTTCTTATTTATCTATGACTATAACATGCCTTGTACTAGTGATTTAACCTAGTCTTGATCTAATAGACTAACAAACTAATATTGTATTATATTTAATGTATTTTAGCTGGTATAACCATCCTTAAAATCTTAAAAACATACTTAGGATTATCAATTCTAAATAATATGAATCTTTAGAAATAAAAATTATATTTATTTGTAATAAACAATCAAGATCATATAACTAAGACAAATATGTGTTTAGGATTAAAAAAGAGAAAAACAAAATTTGTAAATCTTCAACCCTAAATTCGGTTTATTTCTAGTAAACCAACAAAGGATTGATAATTAATTTTAATTAATGGTAGATAAAAATAAAATAGAATCAGAGATGTAATAATTAATTTATAAGAAGATAGAGAATAAAATGAAGTTACCAATAATCAAGATTCTGACATCATGAATGTGAAAAAAATCAATCCTTATATGTGAGATAACCCAGTTGATATTATAAATCATACTTCTAACATTCATTATTGAAAATGATTATTATTATTAAGTTTTTTTGAGATTCAAGTGAGTCATTCAAAGATCATATTGATTATTGAAAACTAATTTGTTCTACTCTTAGTATTACTAATGCAAATTTTTCACTTAGATTTTTTTCTCAAACCTTAGAAGGCAAAGCCTATCAATATTTTATTAGACTACCCCAAAAAATTCATTTGTGAATGTAAATAGATATAATATTGATTGGAATTAGAATTAGATAGGATTGACTCTATGTATTTAATTAAGTCTAAATACAATGATATATTCCAATAGTCAAGTCTTTTATGTATTTATCTATATTCTAGTGTAGTTCCATAAGATGTCATGAAATTATTTTATGCCACATTAGACATTTAGGTCTGATCTATGTTTCATTATAACCATTAAATTTTGTGGGTTGTTTGCTATTAAATAATCTACCTTTGAAAACACATCAACATCATCCCCATTATTGATCCTTTGTCTCATCCACAACATAACCTAAAATAAATAATCCCATAAAATTTATACATGCTTGGTCTTTGCAAAAAAAAAAACACATATGTTTATTGATAAGGTTGGTCTCAAACAATTTCCACTATGTGAGGTAACTAGTGGCTCTTTCGGATTTCTTCTTAAATTTTATATTTTATTGATTCAATTTGATTTTATCATCAAGGATGGGATGGTTAACAACAACATTAAAATAAGTATCAATTTTCTTTGTCACTTTCTCAAACTTACCAAGAATCAATTGATAAGGTCACATGATTCTTTAAGTTATATTATTAGTTGTGATTTTTATTTCAATTTTTCCCAAAAAAATTTCACCAATTTAAAAAATATGCATCCTTTAGGTCCCCGTTTGATCTTTGGAAATGTCATACTAGGATTTTGATTGATTTAGCTATTTGTTGAGGTTGTATAAGGTTTTATTTTCCTATATTTTTTTCCCAATGGAGACCCCACTATGAAATCAAAATATTTATTGGCATCATATATTTATATATGTGGAGAAGAAATATGCATTCACACTATGTTACAGTGTTGGATATTCTCATGTAATGGTTTTGATTTTTTTTTTATGTTTTAACTTTTCTATGGAAATTTCACTAATGTTTCATCTCTTTGCCTCTAAGACCAATTTATGTTTGATAAATTTTTGTAATGTATATGTGAACCATTTTTTTGATTTGATTCAAATTATGGTGTAAACTTTGTCATCTCCTAGATGGAATCTTGTAGTGTTTCTTCTAACGCTTTACATATATGTATCCAACCATATTGCTATTTTTTATGTAATATATTTCAAAATCTATTCTTCATACAATTTTTTAATGTATAAAAAATTATGTTTTTCTCATATGGATATTATTTAGTTACACTGAGATCAAGAAGGTGGTGTTTTTTCTAGTGTAGGCTAGAATTGCTTTGATTTGAGTGAGGCAATATTGAGGTGGAATAATTAGTGTAGATGGAGTGGATTTGGAGGTATAAGTGGTGATAATATATTGATAGGATATGGAATTTGGAGTGGAAATATGTTGTTTATTAATGGGTAGTGGTAATGGTGGAGTTCGAATAAATGTTTTTTTAGAGGATTCTTCCATAGCTTTCTATCATGCTTATGCCTTCTTGTTTTTCTCTTCTTCAAAGTCTTGGGATGCTTATGTTGCTAATTTTATATTTATATAACTTCTAATTTTTATCCTTCCCTTCCTTATCATATTTATCTATTTCTTCCACCTCCTTTTTCTCCATAACCTCCTCATTTTTATCCTTTTCTTCTTTCTCATTTGCCTCTTCTTTCTATTTTTTCTCCTTCTCTTCTCTCTCATGTTTCTCTTTTTATACCTTTAACTTTGTATCCTTATCTTTATTATTCATTATCTCCCTATATATATATATATATATATATATATATATATATATATATATTATGCCACCAATTCCTAAACTAATTTTTGTTTAGAAAGGGCATCTTCTCAATCTTTTTTTATCAGCATCTACCTTTTGTTTTATTGCATCCTCTTCTTACTCCATTTCATACTCCCTCTTATTTACTTATTTTTTTTGTTTATTGATTTTATTTTTCCACCTTTTAATTATTTTCATCTTATTTCCACTTATTTATTTCTTTCAAGCATTTTACTTTTGTAACTACTTTTAGGATTTCTAGTTGTGCCTTGGCCAATATGACAATTGAGGTTTTTTTTTAGGTTTCTTATTCTTCTTCACCCTTTGTGTCTATCCATGATTCTTATGCCATATATGACCATTCTTCTTTTTCCATATTTTTATTTCAGATGTTGATAGGTGATTATTCATAAATCTAGTCTGATTTTGTTATGTAGTAATTTTTCCTTTCACTTTTATATTTTTTTTATTCTTGTTGGGTGGCATATCCTCTATTTCTAGTGTAGAAAGTGTTCTTTTATGAGTAGATAGTTTCATTATCCATGTGTCTTATATTTTTTTCATTTTAGAAGCCTATGTCCCCATCATTTGTTGTGTTTCAAATTGTATATTATTCCCATGACTTTTACTTACTTCCTCAAGTGTTATTTCTTATTATAATGCAAAGATTTTGTGAAAACAAATTGATTTATATAAAATTATCACTATCCTACACAAAATTTTAGCACATATTTAATTTGGAGATAGTTAAATAAATGTGAAATTCAAATGAAAATATTATACCTGCATTATGCCTACATCTTCACCAAATTTATGCTCTAAACAAGATTAAGACAAAAATAAGAAAAAGATGAAATATTACTAGATTTGGTTTTGGATTGATATAATAAATTCAAATTTTTGTTCAACTTATAGACTTGATGGCTTGATCAAAAGACTAATTTGGATGATAGATTTGATCATAGATTGCACATGGATTTTCCTCACATTACTTATTTATTTAAAATGGAGGGTAAGCTAGTTATTTAAGAGAGGGAAGAATGAAGATCAATGGCCAAAATTCAAAGTTGAATGTAGGAAGATCAACGGTGGAGAATTATGCAAGGAATTAAAAATTCCTTTGATGATTCTAGAGGAGGGAATGTTATAGAAGTAGAATCTTCTAAAGTGTTTTTGGAAGCCCAATGATAATTAGTAGATGATTATTTATGTAATTAGGGGGTTATAGAGAGTCTAGGGGTGTAGGAGAGGCTACTCATAGTCTAGGGTAGGTGGGAGGGAATTTTAAATTTCCTAATATTAGATAAATGGGATTAGTTAGTGGATAATAGGCAATTAGTTAAATTAATTAGTTTATATGATGTTATAAGGTTATTATGTGGCATGAAGAATGAATAGGGGGTATTATAATAAATGGTTAGAAGGGGATTAATAAGATGAATTAGATGAAATAATGTGAGATAGAAGATTATTGGAGGAAATTAGTGATAGAGGGAAGTGAGAAAATTTAGATTCATACACTTACTATATGGATTCATCTTCTTACTCCTCTTTTTTTAGTTTGTTATCAGATGTTTTTTTTGTGCATTCTAGCCAATAATGTCTCTATATTAGATTACATATATTTCATGGTGGAAATCCCTAAATTTTTTTGGAATGAGAAGATGATTGTGATGAGATTATCTATTTTGTTATATAAAAATATACATTGAAGGGGTGGAATTATTTTTTATGTGGAATATATAGGAAGATGTAGAGATGTTCAATAGTGGTGGTGAAGTAAAATTGTGTTATATTTAACAATAGTTTCTTGGGAAATTTCACAATAAACATTGAGGTTTTTTTATAACTTAACCCTCCAATCAAGAAAAGTGGCAACTTGGATTTATGAAGTCATAGTCTCTAAATGATTTTTTATTTTCTCTCCTATCGTGTGTCTTTGTCCCATTCTACTTTTATATCTCTACCTAGGAGAGTGTTTGTGTAGAACATTGATAAATAGATTAATATGGATCCTTAGTATAAATGATGCTTACCTCTATTGATATTCTAAATGTTGGCATTGAAGTTATCTAATGAGTCTTAAAAAGGTTAATTTGGTATTCATTGACATCGTATGGAATTCCACCATTACTCTCTTAGGGGTCTTGGTATATTTATTATTGATAAAATAGATTTTTTTTTGGAACTACTTTTATTACATATATGTAGGTAAGATTCTGAATGGTTACTAATTTGATGATGCATTTTCCTTTATTGGATTTTAAGTAATTGGTGACATATGCACCTTTATCAAAACCCTTATTTTTATACTTCTATATGTTTCTTCCTTCCTACATAAACTTGATTACCCTTCTAATGTCTTGGATAGTAATTTGATGACATTTATCCAAGAAGAAATTTCCTTTATACACTTGATAAAGTAGAATATCGATTATGAATTTTTTTGGCATGAAATAAGGAAATATTGTGTATACATATAGATTCATCTATGGTATGTATTTTGATTTAGGATTCCACTCCCAATTATTTTTTTCTCATACCCAATGCATGCATTCCAATAGGACTACCTCCATGCAAGTGTGATCAATTTATACCAAATGTGCATGTATATATTTGAACTTATCCTCCAAGTATGCAATGTTTTTTGGTAATTAAAAAATGATCCTTTAGGATCTAGTATTATTTATTTATATGAAACATGTTTTACCTTTAAAATTATTTGGAAGGTTATGGGATCATCAACACGTGGGATGACCTTTTTTTTATTTTCTTTATTGTAGATCAAATAGACAAAAGTGGTACTAGAAAAAATTTTACAAAGTTTTGGTGTTTGGAAGTCATTGTGAAATGGAAAGAGTTTATTTATAGATTTTGTAACATTTTTAGTTGTTTTGGGTTGATAGGGGAATAGAGTGAGATCTCTTACTTGATTTCTTGTTGATTATAAATGTGTTTTTTGTTGAACTAGTCATATATAGAGATTGGATGTGATATAAAATTTTCTTGTCCATCCCTTCCACATTGATGATCCTAGACTTATTACTTCATATTTTCTATTTTCATATTTTTGATGTCCACTGGCAAATTTTATTACTTTGTTTGATTTACTTTATTAATTTTTCATTTCATATGATTAACGTATATATTTAAGGAGTTGTGGTTGGTAAACTTACCCATTTATTTAAGGTTCTTAATTATTTTATCTAACTCTAACATATTATTCTACTTGTTCTCTTTATTCATTACTTTTATCATAAACCTAGACATAGATATTAATTGTTGACATGAAAATAATGTCAAATTATGAATTCATAGTTCTATGTTTTAAACTATGCTAATGTATAGAAAATGTATCTACCTATATTGAATTAACATATAGTATTTAAACATAATACACATTATATATGTAATTATTCAAAATTCTATATATACTTATATTTGGTATACTCAAAGTGGTTATATGAGATAGTTTAAAACATATTGAGGTGGGAAAATTGACTATATGTTCAAGTTCACTCTAGAAGGTCCTTTGGTAAATGGTGGGTCTATTTTAATTTTTAATCTTATGCCAAAATTCACTCATGTTGTTGACATGAAAATAAATTCAAACCCTGAATTAAAAGTTTGATGTTTTATACATGTTAACATCTAGATAGTAGGAGTGGACCTCACAGCTACTGTGCGTGATTTTTTTAGATCAAGTAAACTTTTAAAACAAGTTAATAATACCTTCATATTACTTGTTCCTAAAAAATCAAAACCTTCACACCTCACTAATTTTAGGCCCATTAGTCTATGCAACACTATGTATAAGTTATGTATTAAAATGCTGGTCATGAGGATTCAACCTTTTTTAGACAAAATTATTTCTCTTGCTCAAAAAGGTTTCATCCTCGGCAAGCAGATTCTTGATGCTGTGATCACCACACATGAGACTATTCACTCCATGGATAAGAGTAGAATCCCTGGGATGGCTCTCAAGCTTGATATTTCTAAATATTATGATAGAGTCTCATGGACTTTTCTATTCCAAGTGACCATAAAATTTGGGTTTAATGATAAAATTTCTCGCTTGTTATGGAACGCGGTCTCTTCTGCAAAATTCTTAGTGCTAGTTAATGGTGTTCCTAGAGGGTTTTTATCATTCTCGAGAGGAATCCATCAAGGAGACCCTCTCTCCCCATACTTATTCATCATTATGGTTGAGGCACTGGGAAGATACATACAAGCAGATATAGCCTCAAAAAATCTAGTGGGCATCAAACCTACCTCCTCCCTTCATTCTATGGTGGTACAATAGTTTGTGGATGATACCATCTTCTTTGGCATCTCATTGGTGATTGAAACTAGAAGATGGAATAATATCTTAAATATTTATGCTAGAGAGTTGAGACAAAGGATAAATTTCCATAAAATCAATGTGTATTTCTTCAACACTCCTAATGAACTTAGACATATAATCATTGATATATTAGAATGTGCTGAAGCTAGCCTACCAGCTACCTACCTAGGTCTCCCACTCTCAGTAAAAGAGGTATCTCCTAGATTTTGGAATGGAATTATGGAAAGAACACAGAGAAAACTTCTTGGTTGGAAGGGGAAACTACTCAATAGTGCTGGTAAACTGCAACTTCTTCAGGCTTTGCTGCAAGGTATTCCTACATACTTCCTATCTCTTTTTAAAATTCCTATGTATTTTATTAAGAAACTGGAATAGATCAAAAGGAAATTTTTATGTATGGGAGTGGAAGACAAATAGAGAATGTCATTAGTCAGATGGGAAAAAGTGTGTCTTCCAAAATCTCATGGTGGACTTAATATTAGGTCCATCAAGAACATGAACAAAGCCCTTCTCTCAAAATTTAGTTGGAACCTGATCCATAAAAATAATGATTGGGGGGAAATAATGTATTCCAAATACATTCATATCATTAATGATTCCAAATTTCTTTAATAGACAGGATTACCCCAGGGATTTGTGATATGGAATAAAATGCTAAAAAGTAGAAGCCTTCTCAAACAGGGAATTAGATGGAAACTTGGAAATGGCTAGAATATTAAATTTTGGGATGATATCTGGTTAAAGGACAAGGCTATCATCACACAGGGAAACTATGGAGAGATTACTAACTTGACTACCCAATTTTTTGGAGATAGGGTTAGTGATTATATGGAAAATAACAATGGGATGAGGAGCTAGAAAAATATTTTGGATTGCTATGTGCACTAGCCTAAGCTTTTCTCAAGAGTTCAGGAGATCTAGTAGTGCATTCAAGAGATCAAAATCCCTCTCTTTCCCTAAGAGGATGAACAATACTGGTGGCTAGATAAGAATGGATCGTTCTCTATCAAATCTGCTTACCATCTGCTCATTCCTAAAGCTCAGAATAAAGATGTATGGAAAAAAGTTTGGAATCATAAACTTATTCCAAAAATTAACATGTTTTGGTGGGCTACTACTCATAAAAAAATTATTACTTAGGATAACCTTCAAAAGAGAGGGTTTACTTTGGTTAATAGATGTTTCCTATGCGGTTCAAAAAAGGAATCAGTTTCACACCTCTTTATCCACTAGGAGTTTACTCGAGAATTATGGGGCACAATACTTAACAACTTTGGTATTGAATGGGTCTGAAATTCTGACCTTAAAGAAGTAATTCTTAGCTGAAACCCAACCTTCACACATCCCTAGCTTATGTAATTATGGAATCAAGCTTTGCCATGTTTGAGTTGGACTTTATGGAAAGAGCACAATCATAGAATTTTTAGGGACACTGCTAGAAATGCTTCTCAGGTGTTTAACTCCTTTACTAAGACCATTATGGAAAGTGTTACAATAGCTCATGTTCATGTTGCAAAGAAACCCCTATCTCAAATTGAAAGCCAAATTACAGCCAAATGGAAGGTTTTAAACCAGATCCCTGGGTATAATAACTCCAAAATACTACAAAGACTTAATACTAAATGGATCCCCCCTAAACCTAACTAGATGCAACTCAGCTTTGATGGGGCATCAAAGTTGGATGGTAAAGCTAGTGGAGGAGGAATTATAAGGAATGATAAAGGATGGATGTCTGTTGTCTATGCTGGTGGAATTGGATGCCAGAGCAAAAGCTATGCTAAAGCAATGGCTTTACTATGGGGATTTAAGTTAGCTATATCCCTAAGAATAAGGAACTTGAATATACAAGGAGACTCTAATATGGTCAAAGATGCCATTAATAAAGATTCAAATGTGGGAATCAAGCTAAAAGACATCATTACTGATATCTAATTTCTTTTATAAAATTTTTTTGAAGTTGAGATTTCCCATACCTACAAAGAAGGCAACAGGGTCGTTGATGCTTGTGTCAACCTTGAGCAACAATTTTCAAGTTGGAGGGTGTGGTGATAAGGTGTTAATATTACCTTAAACATTAGGGAGATCATTCAAAAGGAGACAAATTGTTAGGAATGAGGTGTATTGATGACAAGGATAGCTTTCAGAGACGGTCCACATGGAGAGGGCCATCAGGGATCTCAGAACTTGATAACCTTAGTATTGTCTTGGTAATCATTAAAAATTCATTATATATGAGGTTGAGGCATGCAAGCCTCATCATGAAAATAAAGGGGAAATTATTTTCAAGCATGGGAGTAGACAACATCATCACTGTAGGGCATTTCATAAAGGTTACTGAGGAGCAGGGTGCTGACACTATGGGAACTATTGACAATAAGGAGAAAATGTTTGTCGAGGAAGCTGGTGAGGGCACTGAGAATGAGACTGATTGGAAAAATGAAATTGGGGCCTTGAAGGACCACATTTAAAAGCTGGAGAAGGTCTTCACCAAAGGGCTTCATAATACAATTCTGCTGAACATGTCTATGCTGGAAGTGGTGGGTAATACTGGGTATGCTGACAATGCAGAGAATGAGAAACTCAATGATCTTATCAAATAAATAGTTATGTAAGGGGAGACATCTTTGACTATGGTCTTCCCGTGGCTTGTGTTTTGTTTCTATCTATTGTTCTTGATTGTGTCGTCATCTCTCTAAAGGCATTTTTTGTTTGTTTTCCTTCTTGTCTTTTTTGACTGTATAGGGTTCAACCCCTAGTTTTCCACCTTATTTTATCAAAAACATCTAGATACAGTATCAAGTTAGATTAGTTAACATTTCCTCTTAATCATATTATAAGATAATTCACATAACACATACAAGGATTTAGTATCTCATAATTATTATTTATTAAAGTCTCCAAATAGTTAAATATGATATATCATTACCAAAATATGATAAATTTGATGTTATTTCATCTATCTATTTTACTAAGTTAAAATACAATAATATACTCCAATGGTTATGTCATTTTTTTTTTCCTTTGATCTATGTAGCTCCATATCATGCCACAAGATGTAAGATATGTTATGGTAAATTAATATGTTTATAAATATGACATGGTAAAACCATATACCTTTGCAGTTTGATATTGAGTTTCCTGAATAAACACATAAACATCATCCCTAGACTCAAACTCTTATTTCATCTTTGAGACAACACAATATCAAATAATATCATGAATTTGACTAATGTGTTCATATTTGTGGAAAAAAATTATGATGTTTATGGAAAATCTTGTTATTTAAGGATTTCCATTCAATGAGGTAACTTGTGGATCATTAGGAGTTTTATTTTAAGTATATATAATCCTAAGTCAGTTCAATACTGGCATCAGGGGAAGGATGAGTTACAGTAGTACTAAATGAAGTATCTATTTACTTTGTAACATTATCCAAATTTCCCATAAAATTACTTATTAGGTATCCTAATTATTTGACCTCAATGATTAGTTTTTATCTTTTTGTTGTTACTCCTTGAAATTTTCACCTAGTGCTAAAATATTAATGTTTACTACATCTATGGAATCTTTGTAGATATTTTACAAGGACAAAACTTGGTTTAATTATTCCTTTAGGTTTTCTAAGGACATGTTTTCTTCTAGTTTTATCACTAGCCACCAAAGAGTGAAATAAAAACATGTACTATAAATTATAACTTTCTGTAGAGAACTAAAATGTTGTTTCATCCTAGTGTGATGTTGTTTATTCTCCTCCAAGGGCTTAGTAATTATTAGGTTTTAAATATTTTATTTCACCAACCTTTATTTTTTACCTCTATTCCATGGTGAGAACCTGATGTTTGATCAAAATTATAAAAATAATTATGAACAATTGAGTGATTAGTATTTTTTGATCTACTTGAAGTTATGGCCTAAATTTTGTCATCACTTGGATGGTGTCATGTAGTGATAACTATAATATTATGCATCTATTAATTCAATCATATTGTAAACTATCCTAAAACATGCTTCCCAAATTATAGTTTTGACTAGTATAAAATTAATGTAGCTTGACATTAGTTCATTGAGGTGTTATTTTAGGAAAGGTGGAAGATAAATGGATGGTGTTAATTTTTTGACATTTGGACAAAATTGATTTAATTTTGGTGAGGGAATATTTGGGATTTAGAGTGAGGGTGGATGGAATGGTGGTCAATTATTAAGTAAATGTGGAAGATGGAGTGGAAATTAGTTTCTTTGGAACAAAATGGTGGTTGTGGTGTTTGTCCAAGTGTGTTTAGCCCATTTTCTACCATGGATTTATTATTATTATTATTATTATTATTATTATTATTATTATTATTATTATTATTATTAATGCCTCATCTACTTTATATCTGGCCATGAACCCTTCTTTGTCTTTCTTTTATTTTTACCTTTGTTCAGCCTTTACCTTGGCTAAGGCTTAAATGGATTATTTTTGGGCTTTATCAAATGTGATAAATATATCTTGGTCTATATGTGTTTTTTATTCTCTCTTTGTGTTTGATGAGGTCACTAATGTGACCTATATATCATAGACATTAATAGGTGACTCTTTAAAACATGGTGTTAGGATAAATTAAAACTTAGATCTATCTCGTAATTGCATACAAGAGGAACTATGAAATGAATTAATCAAGCATACTAAAAATAAACATAAACATGCACATAAAAGGATACACCAGATTTAATGTGGTTCACCCAAGATGGGCTACATCCACCAAACTTGTCTAGTATATTATTTCTGGCAATACAAGGGAGAAACAAAATCCTGTAACAAACCCTGTTACACCTCTCTACTTTTTGGCCTCCCCTCTATGTAAAACATTTTATTATCCTTTATTCACACTCATATATCTCAATCATATATCAATACATTTTAGGGTAAAAACCTCTTAAACATAACTTCTACAATCAAATCTATAAATATTTAATTAGTGGCCTAGATTGACTATGAAATTATAATTTAACAATAAAATTTTAATAAAAATTTCTATGGGGCACATGGACCTTGGACCCACTGCTAGAGGCTCATCCCCCTAGACCCTAAAAGGGGGTCCCCCCCCCCTTGAAATCCCTTATGTCATCATGGATATAAAATAATGGGATCTAAACTTGGCTAAAATAACATTAGAATTTTAACCTCTGATCTTGGAAGACAATCAGACTCCACACCTAACACATGGATTTGAATGTGTGGGGAGGTATTTCTCCTTTGTGCTCTTGTTTTTATTTCTTTTTTGGTAAAATGCCAATTATTTTTTTTGTGGTGTTTGTTCTTTATTTTATTTTTTGAAAAAACCCACCACCCATGTGTTGTTCCCAAAATCCGTCACTTACTTTTGTGGACAACATACCAACCATTTTTGTCCTGTAGACCAAAACTCTCTATTTTTTTTCTCAAAAATGTTCTGAGTAGTTAAGTTTTTCAAATATTCAAGCCTTTTAAGCTAAGGAAGTCGCAGGTTCAATAGGTGAGCTTTCTCAAAGGGAAGCTCAAAATACTTAAGGCATTTCCTTAGTGTTTTGAGGATGGTTCAACACTGAGGTTCAATCAAAAGACTTAAAAATAGGCTTAAACCAATTAGAATGTACCATTGAACCATTGAACAATGCCTCTGAAAGGTTCAAAGGTTCAATGACTTTGGAGGACTTAAAGAAAAGAAGGCTTTGAATAGTTAACATTAAATCATTGAACATTGAACCTTGAACTTATAAAGGTTCAAAAGAGTTCAAAGGTTCAACGGGCTCAACAAAGTTTAAAATACTTAGAGAATGAAAGGATTCAAAGAGTGAAGAACGAACTATTGAACCATTTAACCTTGAACCAAAAGAGTTCAAAGGTCCAAAGGTTTAACAAGTTTAAAGAGTTTGATGGACTTAGAAAAGGAAAGGATCTAGAAAGTTTGAAGCTTCAAAATATTTAAAGAAATAGAATGAACCGTTGAACCTTGAACCAAAATGGTTCAAAAGGTTCAAAGGGTTCAAGGAGTTCAATGTTTGAAATGAAGCTTTGAGTGAATGAAGGAGGTGGAAGATTCCAGAAAGAGGTTAAAGCAAATGTTTTAACAAAATGGTTTAAAAGAATGGTTGAATTAAAGAATAAAAAGAGAGCGAACATGGCCCTTTACAAAACATTGAATCGATGAACTGTCGAACCATTTAACCATTAAACTTTCAAACCAAAAGAGGTTAAGGTTCAAGGTTCAAAGAGGTTCAAGGCAACCAATGACATCTTTACAGACATCAATTTTAGGGTAATGGAATAACCATTGGTTTTCAAAAGACCTGAGAACAAGCTCAAATTGCTAAGGAAAGACAAAACATGGCAAGGAAAGATAGAAAAACTATAGGAAATCCAAAAATATCTATAAGATAGTTATGTTCAATAGGTGGAATAGTCCACTAGGTAGACATCAAAAAGAGCAAACATTTAAAGGCTCACCCTATTTTTTTGCATTAAGTTAAGGTGAATAGACAGTTGTGTAAGTGTCATAAATAAGACCAAAAAACCCATGCCTAGAAGGAGACATTTGAGATGATTTAGAATGCTAAATTCAAGGTTGATGAACTATTCCAGCATGGCCCTTTCACATATCTTTAGTGCATTTAATTCACCATGTGCCATTTTCATGAAAATAAGCACCCAAGTCTTTCTTGTGATGCCATATATTGTAATCTCTCATTTTATATAAGGGAGATCTCCCTGTTATCAGAAGTGAAGCTCTACCCAAATTAAAAGGCAATCCTAAGACTTTGAGCTCAGACTGTTAATCATATTTTGTTAAATGAATGAGATAGCAAGTGACCTTTTAGACTTTGTGTTGAAATAGCTTGTGTCATTTAGGATATTATTCTTATGTCTATTCCCTAAATACAATCTTGTCTATTTAATCAAACAAACACAACAAGTGGAAGTAAGCTAGAAGATGTCCTGAAGCCAACTGTGGGAGACTTTGTGCTACCATAATTGTCTTCAGTTTGTGTTTTTGTGTAAATGATACTAGAGGGACTTTGAGATCTCTTTATCCTCCATAATCCTTTACTCTATTGTAGTTTTAGGTGGATAATTTGAGCTATGCTTCAAACTACTATATTCCATTGTCCTAATCAGTAGGATAGACAATGAAAGACTTTCTACTTTCATTGGTTTCTTGTGGTTTCTATTACTACCCAAGAAGAATCTTGTTGTTTGTTAAATATCACTTCTGAAAGGAGACAAGTACGTTTTCAGTAATTACACTAGAATTCTTCTCTATTTCATGAACATCATCTCTAAAAAAAGAGAGATGAATGGTATGATTTAACCCCTATGTGTATTTTTAGCATATCTATAGTATATAATAGTTTATATGGAACCTCCCCTTACTGAGAGGAGAGATTTGTCTCAATCTGGCTATGGTCACCACATCCATTTTGTTGTATAAATCTCCTTATGCTGTGGTTAATGCACCTATTTTGCTGTCAGTTAGCTTGTGAAAAAATATTCACCCAACAATTTTTGGTGACTCTTTTGGGGAAGAATAAGTAGCTTGAAGCCTCAAGCTTCAAATTGAAGCAGTTCTAGTTCTTTTCCATTTCCATTTTAGCACTCTGGTAGATCTACCATACACATGAAGCTAGAGAGCTTAAGGTATTATTGACCCTATATTTGAGCTTGTGCAGAAAAATAATTTTAATCTTTCTCTTCCACAAATTCACCTTCAATGAACTAGGATTTTTCCTCCTACAAACATTAGGTCCCTAATACTAGGCAAAGTTGCTCTTTCCTCTATTAGAAGAGCTTTGTCCATACATATCCCATAGAGATTTATTATCCCTCCCTTCAACATCCACATCATGGTAGCTCGAGGCCCCTAGGGTAATACTTTTGGTCCCTTGAATTTAACCCCACCTCTACATGAGATCCCTCATATCTCAAGGAAAAATTTCCCCAAGTTTTATGGTGATGGGAAGGTTCATCCTGATGAACATATTGTAGCCTTTTGCATAGCTTGTGGTGTAATAGGTTTTGAATATGAAGACATTATAGTCAGACTATTTGTAGAAACATTGTAAGGCATTGCTACAGACTAGTTTTATCATCTGCAAGCATAAACAGTGACTGACTAGAACACTCTCAAAGCCAAATTTGAGGCTAGGTTCAAACTTGCAAAAGATGCTCATGCCCTATTAGCCTAACTTACACAAATGAATAAGGAACCTCATAAACCCATGAGAGAATTCATTGATAAATTCAATAAGATGAGAAATAGGATTCCCATAATTGCTCAGCTGATAACTGAGAATCTTAAATGCTTCTTCATCAATTCTTAGTTTCCTGAAGTGAGTTTCCTATTGAGGTGGGCTGACCAAATAGATTTTGCTGCAGCTCAAATTTTGGTGACTGAGGTTAAAGATGATCTTATCTTGGTAGGAAAGATAAGAAGAGATCCTAACAAAGGTAAATGTTCATCATCTTCTAAATATTCTTCTATAGGCACCACTGATCTTATGGTGTAAAAGCTAGCAAATGAATTGCTAGCACTAAAAAAATAAATGGCACAAGGGATGTCTTCTCCTCCTTCTTATCAAGATATACCAAGGAGGACATTTCCCAACTAGTCATATTAGGGTAATGCTACCAAAAATCAAGGGCAACCAAATCGCCTTCCTCCCCCACTAGGGAAGCTTGCCATTGAAGCAACACTAGCTAACTCAGTAGTTGGTTATAATAAAGCTAAATCTGATTTTTCTTTCCAACTTGAGTTGAACCAAGAATATGACATTGATCTCTTTGTAGAAGGCTAATAAAAATTAGTTGGAAACTCCAATATTAGTTTCTTGAATCACCTGGATGAACCCAAAAGTAAAGGAGAAGTGTTTGATGGATCACACATAGTATTTACTAGGTTCTAGAATTAGTTAGTCAAAAATAAAATAAAGGAAAAAAAGGGGAAGAATCTCAACCAACAATTTCAATTGTTAAATGAAGAACTTCACTGCCTTTCCAATAAAAGGACCCAGTGATCACTAAAAAAGTACCTCAAATATTCCTTCACCTTATGATTCAAATTCATAGACTAGTCCTACACCTAGTAAAACCCAGATTGATGGACTGACTTCCTCTATTTTTAGTTCATTTCAATTATTTGATATAATTTACCATGCTAAGAAGACCAAAATTCAAATGTCTAAGTTCTAATTCTTGCAATCCAACCCTGAGTAGTTAGATAGATTAGTTCAATGCATCAAGAATAAAACCATCCCTACAAGACAAAATTTTTTAGGAGTAACCCCTATTCCCCCAAAGAACACACCTACCCAAAATAATCTTATGATTACTCCTCTAGCTACCCCTGGAAAGACAAAACCATTTTATGTTTCCCTATTGATAAATGGTCATCAACTGAACAATTGCATTATCAACTCAGGAGCTTTTGACAATGTCATGCCTGCCAAGGTGGTAGAATATCTTGGTCTCATGCTGACTAAGACCTTTGGGAGATGTTTCTCCATGGAAAACAAACAAGTTCCTCTATTGGAAAAAATCAAAGATGCTTAATTTGCATTTGTGGCCTTCTCAGATAAAATAATTAAAATGATAGTCCTGGTGGCTAACATCCCAGCCTCCTATGGCATTCTTCTTGGGCAAATTTTTTGTAAGGACATTGGTGGAGAATTAACCATGAACCTATCTAAGGTGAGGATTCATATCAAGGGCATTATGTAAATGCTACTTCTTAAGAAGGAACCAAAGTACATATTCACTCAAACTTTATCCCCTGAAGCTCAAATTTTGTTTGAGTCTTTAGGCATGGGTAATTACTTTTTGACTACTAAAGATGTTTCTATTTTAGCAAATGAAAATTCCATAGGTGACAATCCAAAAAATTTAGATAAGACATCAAAAAAATTAGTAGGGTGTAGTACACATGAAAAAGGATCTTCTCTTCCTGTTGAAGAAAAATTTGAAAGAAGATCAAATTTTGATGATGTTTCGATTATAGAATTTGATGGAAGCAATTCTTCTACTGGTTTTAGAGATGGAGTTATTTTAATATCTCCTCAAGGATATATTTTCCTCTATGCATATAAGTTGTAGTTCAACAATACCAACAACACTATTGAGTATGAATTTTTACTACTTGGATTAAAGGTTGTTCAAGAGAAATATGTTAAACTCTTTCATGCTAAAGGTGATGCTAAACTAGTGGTTTATCAGTTGAGAAACCTGTATCAAACCAAGAATGAGAGATTGTAACATTATTGCAATATGGTGTGGGACTGTATTGAAAGATTTGATGCTTTTAGTATTTATTTTGTGCCTAGAGAATTTAATAGTCCTATAGATGCATTGGCTATCTCTAAAACTCTCTTGGTCCCTCACCGATATTTTAAATAAGATAGGTACACTATCAAGCTGGTCTTTCAATTAAGTGTACTTGATAATGCTGACCATTGGTAGTTATTCAATGGTGACAACCAAATCATTGCTTTTTTGGAATAAATAGATAGCTTTGAAAAGCTTCAATTTGAAGGTAGTGAATCTCTACCACGGGAATCAGCTCCAGAGACAAATTCAAAAGCTGATGAAGAGTTCCTTCAGCTCAAAGGGAATAAAATTCCCAAAGGATTAGTTTCTCTTGAGAAACTATTTGACAAACATGATAGGTTTATCAAGGAACAATAAATAGATTCAAAATCCTCTAAGAATTTTGATCAAATCAATTTGAGTATAAAAGACAATCCAAAAATGGTCAACATTGGGAATTGTTGTACCCCTGATAAAAAACTCAAAATTATCACTCTGCTTCACCATTACATTGATCTTTTGGCATATTCATATGATGATCTATATTCTCTCAGACCTAAATAAATATAACATGAAATTCCTCTTAAAATTAGGTCATTGCCTCACAAGCAAAATTAAAGGCAGAACAACCCCAGGATATCAAGCATGATTTTGTCTGAGATACAAAAAATGTTGAATGCAAGGATTATTTTCCTAATACATTATTCCACCTAGATTGTGAATATAATCCCTATGAGAAAGAAGAATGGATAAATTTGCCTATGTGTTGATTTTAGAAATCTGAATTAGTCATCCTTAAAGGATAACTATCCCCTGCCCATCATGGATTAGCTGTTGCAGATAGTGACTAGCACTGAGATATTATCAATGTTAGATGGCTTTTCAAGATATAATCAAGTGGAAGTTGGTGAAGTATACCAGCATAAGACCACTTTCACAACACCTTGGGGCACTTTTACATATCGTAGAATGACTTTTAGCTTGATCAATGTTGGTGCTACTTTCTAAAAAGCAATGGATCTTACTTTCAAAAATGAAATGGGTAAGTTCATTGTGGTATACCTTGATATGACAGCCTTTTCTAAGCATCATCCTGATCATGTGTATCATATACAACAAGGTATAGAGTGATGTAAGCAGAATGTTATTTCTCTTAATCCTAAGAAATCAATTTTTGGGGTTGAAAAAGGTAAACTTCTCAATCACACACTGTCTCGAGAAGGCTTAAATATCACTCTTTCTTTGGAAAGGTGAATTTTTTTTAAGGTTCATTCCTAAATTCACAAAGAAGACTCACCACATTGTAAATATGATGAAGGGCAAAGCCACTTTTAGCTGGACTAAAAAAGGCAAATCAACATTTTGAGATATTAAGGAAGCTAACGCCTATGTCCCAATTCTAGTTTGTCCTGATTACACCAAAGACTTCATGATGTACAGCTATGCTTTTGAACACATGATTTTAACTATTTTTGTTTAGTAGAATAAAGAAGGTGTGGAATCTCCCATCTCCTTTATGAGATATCCTCTTAAAGATCATTAGCTAAAGTACTCAAACATGGAGAAGCATGCTTATGATGTGGTAAAGGTGGTAAAACACTTTTACTTTTACATCTTGAACTCACACACTGTTGCTTTGGTCCCTAATATAATAGTCAAATCCATTCTAACTCGACAAGAGTCTGGAACCAAAAGGGGAAATTGGATTAATAAAATCTAGGAGTTTGATCTTGTTATCAAACCAATGAAGCTTGTGTGGGGAAGGGGTCTCTGCCAATTAATTACTAATAACATACTAGAAGAAATAGAGCATGAAGAAATAGAAGTTGAAGACATGCCAACAATTCTTTTTATCACCACTATGAATGAGTGGTATTCAAATATTTCTCATTTCCTTACCTATGGTGAGTGTCTTACTCACCTATCTCATAAAGAAAAGAGGATTGTTAAGTTGAAATATACTAATTTTATCCTATGGGACAATGGTCTATATAAGAGGAGCCTTGATGGGGTATTCCTTCGTTGCATGAATAAAGTGTAGCTAAACAAACTTTTGGAGTCCTTCCATAATTTGGCTTGTGGAGTGAATTTTTCTATGCATGTAATTTCCCAAATATTCTACAAGCTAGGTATTATTAGCCTACTCTATTTCAAGATTCATATGCTTGGGTGCGTAGCTGCGAGTTGTGTCAATAGTTTGTTAGCAAAACTAAGTTGGCGGTGTTACCTCTCAATCCTATGGTGATAGAAGAGCCATTTCAGTAATGGGGGATTGATTTCATTAGCACTGTAAATCCATCCTCGAGTGTTGGACATGATTATGTCCTCACATCCATAGACTACTTTACCAAGTGGGTGGAAGCCATTCTAATCAAGCATGCTACTTCAGAAGTAGTGTGTAATTTCCTCAAAGAAAACATCATTTCCAGATTTGGAGTCCCAACAAAGATTGTAATAGATAATGTAGCCTATTTCTCTTCTCATGAGATTACCCAATTATACTATTATTATGGGATTATTCTCTCCCACTCATCTAACTATTATTTACAAGGAAGTGGTCAAGCAAAATCAAGCAACAAGAACCTAGTGACCATTATCAAGAAGCTGATAGATGACAATAAAAGAACCTAACATAAAGCATTGATTGACACTTTATGGGTAGATAAAATTACACCCAAGAGGGAAATTGGTATGTCCCCATTTCAACTTCTATATGGTCTCAATGCAAAGATATAAATCACTCTAGAATTACCAGCATTAAAATTAGCAAAGGCAAAGGAAGATTCAACTTTTGAAAGTTTCATCGACAAAAAGATCATGTGCTTGACTAAACTAAATGAGTAACAAATTATGGTGGTGGAATGAATCACTATGCATCAAAGTCTAGTGAAGAGACTCTTTGACCAGAAAGCAAGGATCCATGATTTTTAGGTTGAAGATCAAGTCTTGTTATTAGACAAGAGGAGAAAACCAAAAGGAATGCATGGAAAATTAGATTCCCTATGGAGAGGCCCATTTGCCATTCATCATTTAAATGGTTAAAATAGTTTCTTGTTGAAATATCAAGATGGAATGCCATTTACTCTATCTCATAGTGGTTAGCATTTGAAGCACTTCAATCCTTGAAGTATCAGATAAGTCCATTTATATATATGTATAATCTTTCTTTGTTTTGTAATTTTTGCCTATTTTTGGTGCCATTTGTTTTTGGTGCCTTTCTTTTTGGGTAGAATGACTCTGTAGCCCAATGGCATAGATGAAGGCACTGAGATTCTAGATTCTACTCCCTTCGACTACTTCAATTTCAATCAATGGAAGTTCCCCAACTGGAGCTAGTTGTTGTTCCCAAAATATATCACGTGCTTTTATGGACAACATACTGACCATTTTTGTCCTCTAGACCAAAAATCTCTCTTTTCTTTCTAAAAAATGTTATGAGTAATTAAGTTTTTCAAATATTCAAGCCTTTTCAGCTAAGGAAGTCATAGGTTCAATAGGTGAGCTTTCTTAAAGGGAAGTTCAAAACACTTAAGGCATTTCCTTAGTGTTTTGAGGATGGTTTAGCATCGAGGTTCAATCAAAAGACTTAATAGTAGGCTTCAAATAATTAGAAGGAACCATTGAACCATTGAACCCCACCTCTGAAAGGTTCAAAGGTTCAATGACTTTAGCGGACTTAAAGAAAAGAAGGCTTTAAAGAGTAAACATTGAATCATTGAACCATTGAACCTTGAACTTCTAAAGGTTCAAAAGAGTTCAAAGGGTTAATGGGTTTAACAAAGTTTAAAAGACTTAGAGAATAAAAGGCTTTGAAGAGTGAAGAATGAACCATTGAACTATTGAACCTTGAACTAAAAGAGTTCAAAGGTTTAAAGATTCAACAAGTTCAAAGAGTTTGATGGACTTAGAAAAGGAAAGGATCTAAAAAGTTTGAAGCTTCAAAAGATTCAAAGAAATAGAATGAACCATTGAACCTTGAACTAAAATGGTTCAAAAGGTTCAAAGGTTCAAAGGGTTCAAAGAGTTCAATGTTTGAAAGGAAGCTTTGAGCAAACGAAGGAGGTGGAAGATTCCAGAAAGAGGTTCAGCCAAATGGTTCAAAAGAATGGTTCAATTGAAGAAGAAAAAGAGAGTGAATGCAGCCCTTTACAAAACATTGAATCAATGAACTATTGAACCATTAAACCATTAAACCTTCAAACCAAAAGAGTTAAAGGTTCAAGGTTTAAAGAGGTTCAAGGTGACTGATGATGTCCCCACAAATGTCAATCTCAAGGTAATGGAATAACCGTTGGCTTTCAAAAGACCTGAGAACAAGCTCAGATCGCCAAGGAAAAACAAAACATGGAAAGGAAAGAGAGAAAAACTACAAGAAATCTAGAAATATCTATAAGAGAGTTATTTCCAGTATGTGGAATAGTCTACTAGGTGGACATCAGAAAGAGTAAACATTTAAAGGTGTAGCCTATTTTTCTGCATTAAGTTAAGGTGAATAGATAGCCATGTAAGCATCATAAAGAAGACCAGACAACCCATGCTTAGAAGGAGACATTTGAGATGATTTAGAATGCCAAAGTCAAGGCTGATGACCTATTCTAGTATGCCCCTTTCATAGATATTTAATGCATTTAATTTAGCATGGGCCATTTTCATGAAATGAAAACAAGCACCCAAGTCTTTCTTGTGATGCTATATATTGTAATCTCTCATTTTGTATAAGGGAGATCTCCTTGTTATCAGAAGCAAAGCTCTGCCCAAATTGAAAGGCAGTCCTGAGAATTTGAGCTTAGATTGTTAATCATATTTTGTTAAATGAATGAGAAAGCAAGTGACCTTTCATACTTTATGTTGAAATAGCCTATGTCATTTAGGAAATTGTTCTTGTGTTTGTTCCCTAAATACAGTCTTGTCCATTTAATCAAACAAGTAGAAAAAGCGGAAGTAAGATGGAAGATGTCTTGAAGCTGACTGTTGGAGACTTTATGCTACCATAATTACCTTCAGTCTGTGTTTTTGTGTAAAGAATACTAGAGAGACTTTGATCTCTCTTTATCCTTCATAATCCTTTACTCTATTGTAGTTTTAGGTGGAGAATTTGAGCTATTCTTCAAAATAATGTATTCCATTGTCCTAATCAGTAAGAGAGACAATGAAAGACTTTCTGCTTTCATTGGTTTCTTGTGGTTTCTATTACTACCCAAGAAGAATCCTATTGTTTGGTGAATATCACTTCTAAAAGAAGAGAAGTGCCTTTTTAGTAATTACACCATAATTCTCCTCTATTTCATGAACATCATCTCTAAAAACAGAGAGATGGATGGTATGATTTCACTCCTGTGTGTATTTTTAGCATATCTATAGTATATAATAGTTTATAGGGAACCTCCCCTTGTTTAGAGGAGAGATTTGTCTCAATCTGGTTGTGCTCACCACATCCATTTTGTTGTATAAATCTCCTTATGCTATGGTTGATTCACCTATTTTGCTGTCAATCAGCCAGTGACAAAATATTCACCCAACACCATGGATCCACTATTTGTTCTAATGGACTAGTCTAGATTTCCATTTTTAGGTACTTCTACATCCCCTAATACTATTGTTTATCCTATTTCTTAGAACTAAACTCATTTTATCTTAATTTTAATTGTTTCCTTAGGTTTTTTTATTTATTTTTCATCTTCATATGTGATTACATCCTCTTATGATAATTTAACACTCAAGGATTCTCATTATACTTTGGACACTAACACATCTAAAATGTATTGCATGTAAGTTGGATTGGACTTCCCCAATACTAGTGAAAAGGATCAGATGAAGGGAACAATTTGATTGATTTCATTATCATGGAATGGGAAAATAATTTTGATACATTGATCATATGAGTGGATATAGATGTAGTCGATGGTGGTAGAAAAGTAAAATCTTAATGGTGTTTTCATACTATTTGTGAGGAAATATGAAATTGTGAAATTAGGACTTGTTGTAAATTAATTACTTAGATAATCATGGCACAAACTTGTTACATGGTCATAGTATCTAGATGGTTTTTGAATTTTTATCCTATGGTCATTATTTTATCCCTTTTAATTTGTATGTTTTTTTTAGGAGGGTGTTTATATAGTACATAGTTAGGAAAAGTAATAGAGATCCATACCATAAATTATGCTTACCTTTCTTTATCTTAATATTTTAATTAAAGTTTTCCAAGAGGCCTCAGTAGATGTTGTATTTGGTATTCATTGACAACATATAAAATTTCACCATTTTTCTCTTAGGGCTAATGGCATCTTCCTTGTTGTTAAAGTATATTTTCCATGCCACTAATTTGACTACATATCTATAGGTGGCATTGGATATATTTTATATGTGAATGTTACACTTTTATTTAGTATATTTTAGATAAATATTTAGCTACTACTAATTTCAATGAAACATTTTTTCATACTTCATGTTATTATTTTATTAATTTATCAACCCAATTACTATTTCAATGTCTTAGGTATTATGACATGAGACTAGTCAAGGGAGAAAGTACCATTATGTGCCTAAGTAAAATTATGATTGTAGTATCTACTAGCATGAAGCAGGGAAATATATTCCAAACATAAAGCTTCATATGTGGAATTTATTTTTATTTAAGGTTTCAATCTCACATTTTTTTTCTACTAAATCATGTATGAGTTCTACCCAATCTATTTCCAATATTTTATGGTCAGTTTATGTTAGATGTGCATGAATATATTTGAATGTGTATTCTAGGTGAGTAACATTGTATGGTATATTTTAAAATTATCCTAGTATATATGGCATCAAATATTTTCATATAACATTCTTTCATTTTTAGAAGTTAAGTGTTTTTAGGTTTGCAAGGATTAGGTGAACATTTTTTCCTCTACTATTTTGTGTTTTAGCTCTCATAGTCTTTGATGTAGATGGTACAAATTTCATAGAGTTTCAATGCTTATAAATATTAGAGTAATAAATGAAAGTGAATTTGGATCTATTTTTATATAGTTGTCTACATTTATAGGTAGTGATGCTAGACTTAACAAAGATCATGAACAAATTTCTTAGTGGTCTTACACAACCAATCTTGTTGAGCTAGACTTTCCTTATTAGATGGACCTATCTTGTCCCTTGCATTAGTTTTTATGACTTGTTATGTGACATTAAAGGTATATTTTTATTTATTTTCCCTTTTTAATTTATTTCTTTTAGATAATTAATGCCCCACATGGAATTTTATGTTTTTAGTTTATGAGATATGATTGATTATTCTCTTATCATCATCTATGTCTATGAATGGGTATTTTTATCTAGTCAAACTATCCATTTATATTAAGTGTATGGAATCTAATACCACAACATTCATGTTTGACTCATCTATACTTACCTACTTTGCTCGATATGATTTATATAACCAAACACTACTATCCTCAATTTTTTAATTTAATACCTCAAGACACTTTACTAGATTTCAAATTGATGTCATTATTTTTATTTTATTTTTTTACCTTAAGATATCATTTACAAGTTATCTACTTGAGGGTTTTTTTTTTTGTCTTTGTCCCTCAATCCACCCTTTGTTAGTTTTAAATTTGAAGGTTCTCTTTTTTTTTAATTTATTTACTTTTTCCCTCAAACTACCTTTTAATGTTATTCAAATTGAGGGTTATATTTTATTTTTTTTTCCCTCAAGTTATCATATAACACAAATCATTATAACCCTCTTTGTGACTATTATTGTCTATTTTAATTTTTGGGATGTCATAAATCACTATCAATATTGTGAATAATGTATGCAAATGTATGATTCAACTATATGATTGTAATATTATAATATTTAGTTTTATACTCAATGAAAAAGAAAATAAAATGCATTGTTAATAGGGTTGAGTGGATCAAGGCATAACTCAACCATACAATGTTAGAGTTCATTTCCTCGATATATGACTTAACCATGCAATTGATGGACATGTATTTTGAAAAATGAGAAAAATGTACTAGCAACGTAGTTGTTGACCTTGAATATATAGACCATGTACATGATTGAAATATGAATATGGATGGATCTATTTTTCCTTCAATTCATTTCTATAACTAATTATAATATTACTATTAGAGTGTCAAAATACTCATCTTTTATTCATGACTATTCTTTCTTGTTATGTTTCATGTTTTGTTGAAAAGAGTTATAGATATTGTAAAATATATTTATATATGTCTCATGCTACATAATGATTTCAATCTTCCATGGTTTACCTTTATTCTAAATGAATAAGTCTATAGAATTTATTTTTGATAATGTTGAGTGGCTTAATGCATGAATCAACCATGCAATATTAGGGTTGATCACCTCAATATATGAATCATCTACATGATTGATGGACATGTGTTTATAAAAATTAGAACTAAAGTATTAATAGGAAAACTAAAAACATATTAATTGCATTAGGTGGTAACAAACCCTCATATATATATATATATATATATATATATATATATATATATATATATATATATATATATATATATATATATATATATTTGTCCTATTAATAATACTATTAAATGGAGTTGTGGTCAAGGTGGGGTTTATAGATCAAGAGGATTTTATTGTAAGGAATAAACCAAGGAAAACCTCTATGAACCTAAATATCTAAAACTATAAAACTACCATGTGATATTTTATTTATGTTTGAATTTTGTTCTTACTTTGTGTGTGCATGGTGTGGGGTTAGAGAAAAAAGGATTCAATATTTATCTCCCCTCTTAAGAGAATGCAAGAAAATAATGACTGCAATTATAAAATTAGAGGAGTGAGAAGGAGGAAGTATGGATTGGTAGATGTTTAATCTTAAGGTAGTAAGATATTACTTGGCATAGAGTCAAATTCCTCTATCAATCACATATGGGTAGAGGGTAGGAATCATAAGGAGCATACATAGAGAAAAGATAAATTTGGTCAATAATGGTGAGCTCAGTACATACATCCAAGAGGATATAGGAGACTCTATAGAGATAATAGGAAGTGAACTATCTATAATAGATAAATTTGGGGATGGTAATACTTTTAAGAGAGAAAGAGATGGTGTGGTAAAAAGAGGAGACAAATAGTCTCTATACTAGTATACTTTGTAGCATATATATATATATATACATATATATATATATATATATATATATATATATATACACATATATATACATATATATATATATATATATATATATATATATATATATATATATATATATATATATATATATATATATATATATATATATATATATATATATATATATATATATATATATACCCACCTCAACATAAAGGGAAGTATTAAGGGGAAGAAACAAACCAATGGATACAAGGTGATATCCCTTATTATATGGCTAGGGATATATCAGAATTTCCCCCATGTTTTAGGTTCTTCTAGGTGTACTCTATGTGAAGGACTTGCATGAGTTGGAGAAACATGGGGGATACATAGATAAAGGTTTTCAAGAGCTAAAGATATAAAAATAGTGATAGTGTTTATTACATGCATCCTTTGAGGAGGAGTTATGGCCACTTCATCAATGAATGTGCACTCGTCATGAAGGATGGAACTCATTTAGAACATGTATTTCATCATGGAGATGAGCTTGAGATAATGTGCACAAATTATAACCTTATCAATCTTGATCTTGATTTCATTTATTATTAGTTCACAAAATTTCATACACATTTAGAAATCAATGCAAGAAATTGAAGAGGAGGGTGTGGACACATCTAACCACTAAAAATGTAGAGAAGAGTGGACAATTTTAACTTGCCACTATATGATTAGAAAGTCCCTTAAAGGATAAGGAAATTAATAGAAAATAAGATAATAGTGAATGTCTTTAGCATTTTAAATGAATTTAGTGGCCATGTAATAATGCATTGTTATATTAAAAATATATTATTATTTATGTGATTGTGTATTGCTAATGGCTATGTGATAAACATTGTTATTATTATTGTCACTATATATTTTTTATGGATAAAATAATTGTCTAATGCATATTGAAAATTAATAAGAGAAATTCACAGGATAATTATTGGGTCCCTATAATTAATACATATTTATTAATTATTAATTTTGTGGGTCCCTATTCAATTAAAAATAAGGGTGTGTTGGTCTCAAAATATTCTATAATCATATAATGAAACTCTCAATTGTCACAAAAATCTAAAAATGATTAGTCAATTATAAATTAGAAAGCCAATATTATTATATTTTGCATAATGGGCATGTAAAAGAATATATTAGAATAATATAGGCAATTATCAATTAAGAAGATAATATTATTATTTTAAATAATATAAGAACACATGAAACTATTAATTAGGAAGTCAATATTATTATATTGTGTAAATTGAGAACATGCACATTCTACCCAAGAGTCAATGAATATAGTAAATAATCAATTAAGAGTCCAATATTCTCATAGACTTGTGTATAATGGACATGTTCTAATTCTACACAAAAATCTAAGAATATATGCACTCATATCAAAGGCTAAATATGAAAGTGTGTAGAAATTTAGATATGACTTATTGAGGAGAAAATTCTAATGTATTATGTTTTAACTAATTAGTTATCCCAATGCTAGGATACCCTTGGCATCCATGATAATAGACAATAATCAAACCCAGTTGTCATCAACTTTTTAAATGGTTGGTCATCCATGAAGTCTAATCATTTAACACCATCACCATGTAGTATCTAAGAATAATTAGGCAATTATCAATTATTAGGAATACAATATTCTTATCTTCTATATAATGGGAATTTAACCATTCTACAATAATATATTATGGATAATATTGTAATAAATATTTTTATCTTTTTTGACCCAATGGCTTGTTTAATTTAAAATAAGGTGATTTTGATAAAAAAAAATACAAAAAAGTGGTAAAGGTAAGGCATAAAAGAATGGTGATTTACAATAAAATTGTATTTTAAACCATTACAAGATTACTTAATATAAATTATAGTGATGAATCACATGTCATAAAAAATATATGTTGTGGGTTATTTGTAAAAAATTATAATTTTTTTAACATAAATATATTAACTTTTTATTAAAAAAAACAAGATCAATAATCAAGATTAATTAAAATAGATAACAACTCTTTCTAACTAGGCATGTACACTAACAATAACCACTTCCAAATGAAAATAATTTGAATGCTTCCACAAATATATTATAAGAATCATGCATTGTATTCTAAACTTATGTAATATACACATTGACATATTAATAATTTAGACCTCTGATGTTCATATTATTCCTATAGAATTGATTTAGAATCGGCATTTTACCATTACACACAAGTATATAATATTATTATGAATAAGTGGCCAATAATAATACATTTTTATGTTCTTATAACAATCCTATGTCAATACATTATAGATTTATGTAATAACAATCCATTCAAAAAAATTATGATCTGGTGATTAATGTATTTGAATAGTTTATTTTTGCATGTTTTAAAACATGTCGAATTTAAAATTTCATTATGATATATTTAAATAGACAAATTATGACTAACATTTTACAATATAAATTATAATGTCTATTATCGACAGTTATCCCTACCAATATATTTCAATTATTGAAGGTGGATTTGACTAGGATAAAAGAGATGAGAAGTGGTTTGTAAAAATATACTCTCATCTAACTTTAAAAATTACCTATAGTTATTACATTCTCTATCATGGGAACATCAAGCAGATGCGATAATGATAAATAAGAAATACATTTTAGAGAATGTAATAAGGGGTCAAGTGGAACACAGAAATAATGACCACTTATACCAAATTATTAAAATGGATATAGAACTTCCATTATATATAAAAAGTGCCATGGTTAGTTTATAAAAACATTAAAATGATTCTTGATATTTTTGTGGTTAGAAATTAGAACCATTTATAGATGGATACACCATTGGAGTGGAAATTGGTGAAATTATTTGTACTATAATTAAACTAGAATTCATAAGTCTTTATCAATATGCATTGACATCGTTAATCACTCACCACTTGAATATGGATAAATAATTGGGGAAGAGAAAATTTCATACAAAAATGTTTAGATGTATGATAAAGAAACTATTGGCCAAGATATAAAAATAAAATTTAGTATCATGCTTCCAAGAGTTAATGGCATTTACAAGGGAGAAAAATCTATTAAATCAAGATGAAATAAATTTAATAAAAAAATAAAACTTTAACATCTCAATAGATTCAGATTTTATTATTCAATGAAAAATAATTCAATATTAGAGTTGAATGTTACCGCCAAGATCTTAATAAATATCATTATTAATCCTTTGATCTAGGTAATGTTGATAGACTAGTTAGCTCAATGTTGTACAATATTTTTCCTCTTGAGTGGGAGGCAATATTTTAGCTATTAAAAAAAGTAACTAGTGATGTCTTGGACATTTATCTTGAGCATGAATTGTAGGGTGTCATGTCCCCTTTTTAGTGACATGTGCAGAGTAGATGATTAGCCTATTATGCGACCCTCGTAGGCTGATGAGAAGGATAGAGGGTCTTGATGGAGATGGGTCAGTTTTGATTCGGGCTCTTTCAGACATGAATTAAGGGAGATATTAATATTTGATTGATTTAATCAAATATTAATTATTTGATCTAATTTTAATTAATTATTAATTATTAATTATTAATTATTAATTAATTATTAATTAATTATTAATTATTAATTATTAATTATTGGGTCTAATTTTAGGATCCTAATTTTAATTTAAGAATTGGTCTAATTTTAAGACCCTAGTTCTAATTTAAGGAAGCCCCAGTCTAATTTAAGGGAATCTAATTTTAGTAAGCACACCTTTGGAGGTGTATAAGAATCTCTCATGGGAGAGAGTTTGTATTCATGCTTATTATTTTGATATTGATTCTTGTTAAGAAATTCTTCTGTGAAGACTGAGCCAAGGGTTCCAAGATTCCAATTGCATTGAAGAACGTCAACTCTTCATTGTGTGTGATTCAGAGGTTGTGAAAGATCAGCCGATCTATTGCCAAATTGAGAGATAACTTCACCCAGAAGTTATCATAGTATTATAGGTATTTGAGAGATAACTTCACTCAGAAGCTATCACAAGGGTTTACAGGTATTTTCATTATTTTTGGGTTTTGATTCAAGAATTATCCAAATATAGATCTTTTGTATTAGCCCATAATTCTACAGATCAGGATCAAGCATACAGGTTGTGTTATATCAGCGGCCGTACAAATTCTGTACGGATCCATGAAAATCCATATGCATCAACAGAAAGTTTAGGTACCGACATCAGCAAATAGATACTTACAGAGACTGACATCAGTCGACATACCACCGACATCGGTGAGATAACGACTACAGATCGACCGATGACGGTATTATAACCGACGTCAGCGACTGTGTTTTTTACACAGCAGGCCGAGACGAACCAGATTCAGAATTCTTTCCCAGTTTTTTGAATATTCAGGCTATTCAGACCTTACTTTCAATATTCTTTGTATTCTTGATAGAGGATCTCTATTGTAAGCTTATGAGCAAATCAATAAGAGTTTATACTGTGATTTATTTATCTATTTGAAGATATTTTTGCAAAAATTTAGATAAGCAATTCAGAGCTTTGTTTTGATATTCGAAGGGATATTACAGTGGTATCAGAGCTAAATCCTACCATCCTGAGAGGTTGACAATCTTATGCAGCCATAAGGGTTGGGATCACACAGGTATTTCACGCACAGTAGAGCTTTGCTTGAAGGCACTCAAGTTTTATAACAACCGCCAGAAGACATGGGTGATGATATTAGCAGGGCCCGTATTCCTCACCATCCTAAAGATCAAGATGATGCAGAGGTTTTACTTACTCTTAGAGAACTATGAGAAGGGCAAAGGCAGAATAATCAGGTATTACAGTAGTTGGCAGCATCACTACCAAGATTGGGTACTCCGAGGAGACATTCCCCACACCGTGAAGATGTCAGGAGTGATGCAGGATCACAGAGAGGCCATGGGACTGTTTCTTGTACAGCGAATAGGCCTACTAGGCCTATCTTTGTGAGACAGGAAGCAGAGGAGGTGATAGCAGGTGAGGAGCATGAGGAGGCATTTACAGACACACTTAGGGCAGCAACTGAAGAGTGGGAGTCATTACCACCTATGGTCAGGGAGATGATTACTTTTGATCGATTCCTCACACAAAGGAAAGAACATTACCGAGGTCAACAGAATGGGAGACCAAGACCCCAGAACAATGATCTAAAGCATGATACGAGCAGGCTCACACTAGCAACGTTTGATAGTAGTGGTAAGGTGACAGCACAAACTTGGGTTAGTAAGCTGGATACATTTCTCACATTGTGACCAATGGGTGAGGAAGATGCTATCAGATATGCAACACTACATCTTGAGGGAGTAGCTCACGATTGGTGGCACCATGGGATGGTGACACTCCATCATGATCGGATCACTTCTTATCAGGAGTTTGTGGATAGGCTAGTAGAGCATTTTGACAGGAGAGATCCAAAGTCCTATTTCTGAGAGTTGGCACAATTGCACCAAAGTGGCAGTCTAGAGTCTTATATTGGTGACTTCCAGAAGTTATCAATTACGGTTCCTGACATTTCAGAGAGGCAACTAGTAGTACTCTTCATGGAGGGATTGACAGAACCATTGAGAGGTTGGATCAAAGGCTTTGATCCTCCTTCATTACAGGAAGCTATGAAGAAGGCGTGCAGTATGGAGATGGCAGCCCCATCAAGTAGATCTAACTCTAGAGGTACTTCTTCATCTAGAGACCATAAGCACTCCAACGGGGATACAGAGAGACTAGATTTTAACATAGATAAATCCGAGGTTAAAAATGATTCAAAAGCCAATCCAGCAGCACCACCTTTGGATTGTGAGGCACTTAATGATCTACGCAGGAAGAAGCTTTGCTTTTACTGCAAAGGTCCATATGATATCCATCATGATTGCCCTTTGAGGCCTAAGGGCAAAGCAAATTGTGTGATGTGGGCGTATTATGAGGATGCAGAATCAGAAGATTCTGAATAGTAGGTTAGTTCTTAGGAGGCAGAGGCTTTAGAGCCTAAGGCAGAGGCAGATTTAGAGCTTCATATATAGGAGGCACGCCTATCTAGCATTCAGTCGAATGAGTCATTCAGACTCCGTGGAGTTTTCGCAGGGTAGAAGGTCACCACCCTTCTTGATACAGGAGCCACACATAATTTCATAGATGCTAGATTTGTGGAGAAGCGTGGACTCACTACCAAAAATTTTGAGGGCATTAGAGTTAAGGTAGCCAATGGTCACACTCTTAGGTGTGAGCGTATGATTAGAGACCTCCCATTGCACTTGAACAACTATGAGTTCAAGGATAATTATTTTGTAGTGAACATGGGGGACATAGAATTAGTCTTGGGTATGAAGTGGCTTCATTCATTTGAGGAAGTTACTCTTCATCTCAAAGACATGGAGGTTCATTTTGAGGTTGATGGGAAAACACATATTCTTAAGGCAATATGGGGCAGCAGCTTCAAACATATGTTTTTTCATCGGATGGAGATGCCTATACTACATGACATGATAGAGTGTGATGATGAGTGCACATTAGCACCAACATAGGAGAGATATGAGGATGAGCTTTGTCTTGAGGTGAGTTCAATTCAAGAGTTAGCACATGTGGTAGAGTCTCAGCTTTCTTTTATAGGTGGGTCACATGTTGATGACGATATGCGTACAGGAGACAGAGGTGATGTGACGCCATTGGATGAGAGTGGTGATGGACAGGGCCTAGAGTTTGTGTTGGTTGACAGCACTGTAGATTGAGACTTCATTTGGGATCCAGGTGGATTGATTGGTCTATCATTTAGCGATTGCTTGAGGGCAAGTAATTTCAGGAGGGGTGAATTGTCATGTCCCCTTTTTAGTGACATGTGTAGAGTAGATGATTAGCCTATTATGCGACCCTCGTAGGCTGATGAGATGGATAGAGGGTCTTGATGGAGATGGGTCAATTTTCATTCGGGCTCTTTCGGACATGAATTAAGGGAGATATTAATATTTGATTGATTTAATCAAATATTAATTATTTGATCTAATTTTAATTAATTATTAATTATTAATTAATTATTAATTATTAATTATTGGGTCTAATTTTAGGATCCTAATTCTAATTTAAGAATTGGTCTAATTTTAAGACCCTAGTTCTAATTTAAGGAAGCCCCAGTCTAATTTAAGGGAATCTAATTTTAGCAAGCACACCTTTGGAGGTGTATAAGAATCTCTCATGGGAGAGAGTTTGTATTCATGCTTATTATTTTGATATTGATTCTTGTTAAGAAATTATTCTGTGAAGACTGAGCCAAGGGTTCCAAGATTCCAATTGCATTGAAGAATGTTAACTCTTCATTGTGTGCGATTCAGAGGTTGTGAAAGATCAGCCGATCTATTGCCAAATTGAGAGATAACTTCACCCAGGAGTTATCATAGTATTACAGGTATTTGAGAAATAACTTCACTCAGAAGCTATCACAAGGGTTTACAGGTATTTTCATTATTTTTGGGTTTTGATTCAAGAATTATCCAGATATAGATCTTTTGTATTAGCCCATAATTCTACAGATCAAGATCAAGCATATAGGTTGTGTTATATTAGCGGCCATACGAATTCCGTACAGATCCATGAAAATCTGTACGCATCAACAAAAAGTTTAGGTACCGACATCGGCAAACAGATACTTACAGAGACTGACATTGGTCGACATACCACTGACATCGGTGAGATAACGACTACAGATCAACCGACGATGGTAGTATAACCGACGTCGGCGATTGTGTTTTTTACACAGCAGGCTGAGACGAACCAGATTCAGAATTCTTTCCCAGTTTGTGGAATATTTAGGCTATTCAGGCCGTACTTTCAATATTCTTTGTATACTTGACAGAGGATCTCTATTATAATCTTATGAGCAAATAAATAAGAGTTTATACTGTGATTTATTTATCTATTTGAAGATATTTTTGCATAAATTTAGATAAGCAATTCAGAGCTTTGTTTTGATATTCGAAGGGATATTACATAGGGTCCATAGACTAACTTTTACATCATCAATGGAAAAAAAAGCATTAAAGTTATGAAAAATATTTTAAAAACCATGAATTTTCTTGTTTATTTTCATGATAGATTAAAAAAATGTCTATCTCATATTACTTCTACCAAATACACAAAAAATTAGGTAATCATTATATACAAACAACAAAATATAGCCAATAAAATATAATTTTCAATAATGCTTACTAATTAGTTGTACAAAACCAAGGCATTGTGGATCATAAAAAAACCACAATGCCCCAATTTAGAAAATGAAAAGGCATACAAATTGAAGATACTTGAAATATTTATTTTAATTCAACTAATAATAACACAAATATAAAAATATTCATTTAATTACTCTATATGTTTCATTAATGTGGATTTATTTTATTTTTGTATCCAAACATTTGAAGAAGAAATTATAAATATTTTAAAAAAAATAGGCAGTCTTCGTGATAAGATATCATTTCACATTCTTACTAATGACATATGGGAAAAATGGGTTCTAATTTTTTATCTTTATAAAAATGGTGGACTAACTTGTAGCCATAAGAAAGACAATGACCAAAATTTCAAGCCAAAATCATTGTATAAATTTATAATATATTTATTTAGAGGCACAAGGGTTATTTTTTAGGAAAAATTTTATGTACTCACAAATAGAGTTAGGATTGCACATGTTTAAATGAACGATACTATTGACCTTGGTGTGACGGAATAAATTTTCAACTACCTATTACCAAAGAGTGAAGGAAACTAGAGTCCTAAGGGTGAAAATTATAAACTATTTGAATTCATGGGTTCTTGACAAAGTAGCTATGTTGAAGTGTGGTGCAGCAAATGTGAGAGAAAAATTTAGCATGCATGAAACTCAATTTTTTCAACTCCTTAAATAATTAAAAAAGGAAAAGATAAAAATTAAAAGAAATAAAATAGTGTGAGGGATCTATACCAAAACAAAAGATAATACATTATTATCCAAGAATTTAATCAACCTCTTAGAATTATATGTATCATTAGTTACTAAAAATTATCAAGGGAGGGAGGTACTTATGATTTCACATGTTAGTGTGTTTTTTCATTTATATTGGGTAGACCATTGGGAGAACTAGAATACCATATTTCTCATAGTCCATAGCTATTTGTTAAATTTTTTTGCAATTTTATAATTGATGTCACACAAAGTGATATTATAGATATACTTACCTTCATTGGGTCTAGTGAAAAAAATTATGTGTGTGTGTATTTCTTATTCTAGTGTTCAAATTTTAACTGTTTTAAAACATTTGTGCTCATCTACATGGAAAAATACAAATAAAATAATGAAATCATTTTAAAATGATGTTACGAGATTTTTAAATGAGGAAGGTGGATTCTAAGGACTATCAATGGTCTTTATCATTTATGGTGTCCATGATTCAAAACATAGGTTCAATGAATAAATGGAAATATAACATCATTTGTCACACACATATCTCTTTAATATTGTGAGGCCAACTAATATTGGGATATTATTATCAAAACATCATTCATGTATGATAGATCTATCATTTTTTGGGATCACTTCTTATCGATATGTATCATAATCTCATTTGATGTTTTATTACTTTATGGAGACACAAATGCAATATAAAATTTTATTACTTTATGGAGACACCCCTGAGAACTACATGGTTTACTAATTGTTGTGTCTCCATTTTGATAGTTTAATTAAATCCTTTGGATTGTAATTTTTAAATGTAGAATATACTACCAACTATTGAATTATACATATGCATTATTTATAAGAATGTACATCCTCTTATCTTAGATATTAGAATTATAAATTAATTTGAGAAGTAACAAGTAACCACCCATTATAAATAATTTTTAATTACCATTCTAAACTTGTATGTTTCATGTCAGTATAAATTGATAATCCATTAAAAATAATGATCAATGTATATGTTAAATTAAATGAAGAATCAACTTTAGTTCAAGGGGATAAAATTAAAGAGGTAGGGGTCACATCTAATAAACAAAATGAACTTCAATATAACATGCAATTTTTTTTGGTAAACACATCAAATACATTATGGCATACACTAACAATTATCAAACATGGCTTGCAAACAAGTATGAATTATTATTTAATAATAAACTATTGAAATCTTCATGATTACATCACACTATAATTGGTTTTATTATGTTTGTCAAGTACTATATAATTATAATTTTAAACTCTTGTGTATATTTTACTGGAGATGATAAACAAACATTACAAATTCCTAAAAATATAGGGAAACGTTGATTGGCATTTACTATAATAAAATTAAAAAATAAATTTAATGTAAAATTTAATCTCATAATTACTATTTTTTAGAGTTCCTCTAAAACAATTTAGTTCTTCTCGACATAGAAGGATTTTTAATTCGAAAAAATTCTTTGAAAAATAATAGCATAACATTCCAAGTTAACAACAAGCAGATACAACCAAGATGACGTTTGACCTAGTCTTAAATGGTTGCATCGACACAATTTAAATTAGAATTTTTATCTACATCTAATACATATGTCAATGTATAAAAAATTACAACAAAACTAATACTAAAGTATAAATTAGATTCTTGTCATTTGTTTTGTTGAGTTTTTTACTGTTGAAAAAACTGGAAATATTATTAAATTTTTGGACATGATTTGGAAGGAACCTAAAATTCTTTTTCATTTTGTAAGCACTATTGTAGTCAACTCACTAAACAAATGTGTAACTAAATAATTTTTTATCATTCTAGTGGAAGTTATTTCAAAAAAATATTTTATTACTATAAGATGGCTTATGGCAACATTGTTTACACAACTAGTCTTGATTGAAGATGCAAATGATGCAAATTTTTTTTTAAAGATGATCTAATTTTATCTATGAAAAGTGTTGAATCATGAAATAAATGAAATAGAGTTTGAATTGCTTATATAAAATAAACTTTGTGATCATTTTTCAATTTCAATTAGTATCTAATGTTATTATCGATTCTTATTTATATTATTTCATTCATATCTGGTTTAATTCTCAAATAGGCTTATTAAATATACTTTAAAATTAAATAAAAATAGTTTGATTAATTACATTTTTTTGTTAAATAGATACCATTGAAAAAATAAAAATTTCCCCAATAATTTTCATTACTCTGAGTTTCTCCCAAAACATTTTTACAACTATGAATTTATCATAAACAACTGAATCTTTAAAATACATTGTAAGATTAAAATGTGTTCAACAAAAATTTAAAGAAAAAATGTTAAGAACTTTATTTTAATAAAATATTAGTAACTATCTAGTTATTAAAAAATAATTGTATAAATTGACTATTTCATATATTACTGGTCCACTTAGAAGGAATTTGTTGATATTGGGATAAAAAAATTTGTTTTTCAGAGTTATAGGGAACACTTAATTTAGAGCATCAATCAAACACCTAGACTCTTCATATTCATTTTACCATTACTTCACTCAAACATTTAGCTTTGAATTGTTGAATATTATTAGGAAACATTTTTATATTGGCTTGTGGTTTATGTAATTTAAATCAATATTACAAAATTATTCTATTAAACACTTTGAATGGATAAAAAAATGTGTAATTTATTTTTACATATGGGATATCACAATGCAAAACTAGTTAAATTTTTATCAGATCACAAAAAATAAATATTGTACCAATATACATTAAAAAATATAAAATATTATATACAAGTAAACAAACTTGTATGGGATAGACAACATATTATTTATATTTGAGAATACGTGCTTTGTTTGTAACAAAAGAAACCTTTTTTTGGATTTCCTCCAACCTAGTAATTTGTTGGAGCATTACATTTAGATACAAAAATATTCAACCACATATGTATATGGTTAGATCATGTAGGGACACATTAAAATATGTGTTAATATTTGAAAACATTAAAAATAACAACTACTAAGTTTGATTGAGCTATATTGATACTATTACATAATCTTTATTTGTTACAACAATTTATATAAACAAACATAAAAATATTTGGTTAAATTTTATGATAAGAGATGGAATTATTTATATGTAAAAATGTGATTGGTACAAGTTATAAAATATTAATGAAGTTTCATACTTATATTTAAGTTGATTAATTTTAGAATTTATAGTTGTAATTGTTTCTTTATCTATAAACAAATGCACTTTATTTTGCCCTAACACACACACACACACACACACACCCCATTTTTTTAAATTTTTTGGGTACCCACTATTATTTGAAGATCCTTATTCAAGGTCATATAAGCCTTATATATCCATGATATTGATATCAATATGCATAATTATAATTTTTCCTTGATATCTAACTTTATAAAACTCTAAAATTATGAAAATCAAATCTTAGATATTGATTTTGATGTATTTTAAACATTCAATTTCCATAATTCTTATTGAAAATTGGCTTTATGATTTATGGACTAACTGAGTGAATGTGTCATGACCTAGTGTCTCTATGATTTTCTAATGTTCTTAGAACTATTTATAATGACTTATAAATTATCTATGTTTGGGCCCTACATTCATTATGTCCCTCAAAGATTCTAATCTCTAAGATTGGGATAAGTAGAACTATCATGGTACTTGAAACCCTTAAACATTCACAAAAGGTCTAAATTATTTCAAATTTTTAAGGATAGATGGCATTATTATGTTACTGAAAACTTAGCATAGTTAATAGAATTTGGTACCTTATCAATAGCTAGGCCCCCACAAGTCTTCCACGTGGAAACACTATATTAAAATGGAACAAATTTTACTTAAAAAAAGTTTTAAATGCTCTGAATTTGTAGAGCTTTGAGAACATGCCATGTAGTTATCTACTTCTAGATAACTTCATAATAATGCGGGTTTTACGCACACTAGGGAACCTTATGAGGTATCCTCTAAAATTTTAGGATCCATCAAGAAAGATTCACTTAAAGGCATGAATTAAAGGGTATTGGGTTTTGTAAACAACTTTTTAATGAAATAGATGTAAGAAAAATAGATGTTTAGCTTAGATGGTTTAGATATGATATGAACTTATATATAATTGAGATGAGAAGATAGATGATGGATCTAACCTAAGGTGGTCCTGAACAAAATAAATTCAAAAAAGGAAGGAAAGGTAGGGCATAAAAGAAGGTTTATGGATCAAACAAGATGAAACCTTTCTAAGATGGTTCTTGAACTAGGGTTTGGATAAGTACTCAAAAACCAATATTTGCTACAAGATACTATAATTATACCAATAGTAAAACATATTTAAGATTCCAAAATAACAAGAATATAATAAACTTTAGCATATATAATCAAGTATTTATACATTTGTGAGATTGACATTATACATATACAATTGGATATTATGATTATTACACAAAAGACATTCAAATTAGAAATAACACAAAATGAATAACTATATTAAAATAATACTCATTCAAAACCAAAATATCAAGATACCAATTTAACAAAACTTATTGCATGATTCACAAATTTAGAGAAGAATAACATTTATACATCAAGACCGATTGCAAAATAATCTATAGAATTTAATTATAATGTTAACATCTAAAACTCTACTACCTTTGTTATTGGTAGGGTTATATATCTATGTGTGTGTATAGGATTAGGGAAGATATGCCTCATCCTTCAAGTGAATTATAAATTTAAATATCTAATAATATAACTATGTATCAAAATCATGTAGATCATGCATGTACAAAAGTGTTTCCATAAATAATATCCATTGACGAAAATACTATATGTGTGTGTGCATGCATGTCAAATAAATTAGGAACCATCACTTCCAACTTAGTTTTAAACATGCAAACACATATAAATATTTAGGGTGCTATTGATGTGACACTTGTAAAAGAATTAATTGGTTGAGTGATAGTTGTGGATATTGATGTATTCATTGTATCCATTTGAAGATTTAAAACTGGCCCTATTAGATTATGCATTATTACATATAAATAAAATTTAGGACCTTGTGAGGATGTGGCTAAATTTTTAGTTGTGACATGCTTGGTAGTGATCCTAATGTTCCATTTGTGGTCCTTATTTTTTCAAATAACGCATCTAATGTTTCAAGCTCTATATTAATAATATCAAAATTTAGTAGGGAATGCTTAAATACTTTGACAGCGTTAGCCATCAACTTGGTGTGTTATACTTTTGAGATCTTAAACTCTACTCTAGGCTTCATATTTCATCACTCTATGCTTAAAAAAAGTTATCATATGTAAGATTTAATCATTAGGCTTATATATTATCTCAACCTCGTCATTGAAGCTATTTTTAGCTACTTTAAGGAGTGTGTCAAAATTAGGCTTATTTATTAGCTCTCTATTAGAGGTTTTCACCTTTGTGACTCTCATATATCTCAAAATTTATAATCTCTCATTCTCAAGGCTTGAAAAATATCACATCAAATCCTTGACTGGTGCACACTAGTTAAGGGCACCATCCCTTTTGTAATTACATAATTTAGGGCCCATGCAACATCTTGGTCGGAAATTAGGTTTAGGTGATAGAGCCAAATAAACCAAAATAGTTAATTCTTTTTCCAAATTATTTTAACGGGTACTAAGTTTAAGCACCTTTGTTCTCTCAAGATTACTTTCTCCCCTAGAGACTCAGATATTATTCAAAATAATATACAACCTCATGAATTAACTCTATACATTATCTATAATTTCCTAAGGGTATGGATAATATATCTTTGTAGTAGCTATTCCTATGCTTCCTCCTTGTTATTATACATTTCCTTGATATATTTTTTGTTTTAATCCATAAAATATCATAAATATTTTTTATATTATTTTGAGTCATTTGGAATATTTTTGTCCTTTTTAACCAAGGGAAACTTATTTTCCATTTATTCAAACTCTATTTCATCCCTTGTATTTATGTTCACCACCTTCCTCTTCTTAAACATTTAAATTATTCTAATCTACATATAAAAATTAGTGGCGAATATAGATAACTTTTCAAAGACCCAATTATATCTCTCCTCTCTTTGGACTTGTAGCTCTTTGACACACTGGGGGACAATGCATTCCCCTTATTCATCTAGTTGACTTGGGTATTAATAAGTAGAAGGTGGAGTGATAATTGGATGGGGAGTTATTTATATAGGTTTAAATGAATAATTTATTTGAATAGGGAACTAGAGGATGACTGAATAATTATTTGCCATTCTAATGTTACCTTTGAGGGGTGATTTCAGCCACATATTTATTCAAGCATAGTGTTTTCACAATTATTATTATGGTTGATTGTATAGGTGTATATTGTGGAAATTGAATATATAATTTATATGAAAACTTTTGAGGAACTAGTGTCCCTTATGGATAAAAAATAAAAACTAAAACTAAATTTTAAAAATAGACTCTTTTCTTTGGATCCCTTATTTGAGTTGATATCGAAAGAATAGAAGAGTTAATTGAAATAGAAGATGGTGGAAATGGAATGGAAAGTGTAAAATATATATCTTGAATATTTATAAAAATAACATAATAACCAATATAAGAGACTACATTATTAATGTTTTTTTATTTCCTCTTCAATAAGGATATGTTGGATTAATGCTCTAGCTAGGTAACTTCCTATAAGCTCCCCAGGCTCATTGCTTTGGCCTTTTATAGTTATGCCTCATATTAAATTATATATTAGGTTACTTACCAATTTCTCCTTGGCTCAAGTACCATCATATCTTTCACATTCCTTTCCTCCTCATATGTAGGATAATACACTAGTGATATCACATTTTCATGTTCTTCTTCCTCTACTTCTTGATAAAGGGATCCTCCTAGAGTATTAAAACATAATGATGGTCTTTTCTATAGTTTTTAGACTTTTAATGAGGTAGGAAAGACTCTATATTTCCTTTGGTATGTGACAATGGGGATGGAAGACTAGATGGGAGAAAGTGAAACTAGTGAAGGAACTATAGTAGTAGGGACTACCACTATAGGTGGTGGTGAAGGGAATAATAGATGGAGATGCACCTTATTGAGGTGCTTGAGGGAATTTATAAGTCGATGGAAGAGATTATAATTAATATTTTTTTATCTATAGGAGACTTACCTATGTAGCTTTTGTAAGTAGAGGGAGAGGCGACAAAGAGATTTTGCTCTTTTGTCTATCATGAGGAGGTGAAATCCTATCAAATGTAGTGGTTGTGCCCATGATATTATTATTTGAATGGGTAGAGGGTATATGAGGTCTAGGAATACTTATAATAATATCATTTATAATATGTATGTTCTCTAACCTTTGATTATTAGACTCTGCCTCTTATAGACTAGTCTCTCCTTCTCTAAAAGAGGGAGGGTGGCCTTGTTACTATGTTTGTTGGAAGTAGCTTAGGACTATAAAATCATAGAGTATTTATAGTTGATATGTGTATGTAACACATAGTTTTTTAATATGTATATCTCTTTTATCTTATTCTAGGAACTTTTTATAATTATGACATATACAGAAGGTGAACTATATTATTTTGTCTTATAGTGAAAGGAGGAATGCAAAGTGACATAGTCATGAGAACAATGTTATAAATATTGTTTTGATACATTATAAAGGTGTGAAAATTATAATAGTGATAAAAATATTTTATCATATGTTTATCTCATGATTTTTATTTCTTTTTATGCTATTTTTTTGTTAACATTTTTACTTTTTCATTTATACTTTATTTATAATATTATCTACTAATATGAAATAATACTTGTTTTTGGATTGTTTATATTTGTGATAATCTTTATAAGTTATTTGTAAGCATAATTGTTTCCTATAACATATGTTTTTGTATGTTATAGTTATCTGTTTAGTAATCTATATATAACAAGATATCTCCCATTAATAAGTTATAATGAACTTTATAGGAATATCTACTAATAATGGTGCAGTGAGTGTCGAACTCTTTTTTTGAAAAATGTTGTGATGGATACCAGGAAAGAGAGATGTAAACATATGGTTATATGAAATAATCTATAATTTCATAGAAGAAGAATAAAATAAAATAGGGGAAATGGTGAAATAAGTTATTAAGGAGAATATTTATGGAGAAATATATCAATGCTTTTGGTGCGAGTTAATAGGACTATAAGTTTCATGGTTGTCTAGATTGGAATATTATTATTTTCATGTATGAAGGACAAGAATTATATCTTGGATGGAAGCAGCTATAAATCATGTAAATTTTGGATGTTTTTTAGAACTGTGTGATAGATCATTGGATGTAAACTACCATCAATAATTATATTATAGAATTTGTTGTTCAAGGATACATGTATTTTGAAGCTAAAAAATACTTGTTTGTGAGATGGATTTGAAGTAAATTTATTGAGTAAATACATAATAGTATTAATATGCTAGTTTTGGAAAAGGCTATAGTTCCTACCCTTACTAACATGGAGTATTTTCTTAGGGCATAAGGTAGTTGCATGTGATGTAAAATTGGATGATGAAGAACTAAGCAAAATAAGTTGAATTTGAACCTAAACTTAGAATATGGATGACATATATAGATAGAGTGAGAAGAATATTTTTTTATTAGAACGGGAACAATGACAACAAAAAAGGTGGAATAAAAGGGATAATCTTAATGTAATTACAATTAGGAGTAGGACTAGATTAGAATATGAATAGGAAGTAGAAAATGAATATGGAAATGATGAAGAGGGGGAGAGAGATAATGGGATATGAAAAAAGAGTGACGAGAAAGAAAAAGATAGATTACAAGTAGAACATGTAGGATTAAAGGGTAGAGTGCATTTATATGGAAGGATAATATTTGGACTAGATAAACAACATTTTTAGAAGAAATAATGTTGAATCATAGAAATGTTGTAGGTCTAAATTTAAAATAAGTAAAAGGTAAATATAAGGATCATTCATTTATATTTTATGCATTATTTATAACTAATTTATCATTTGAAAAAGGATATTAAAATGCATGACTTAAATTATGATATTAGTTTGATTCAATTACATAAAATTTTAGAAGGCAAAGTGAGGAGACTAAAAAAATGATAGCAATGAAGTTAATTGAAAAAGATGGGTTCATTTTTATAGAAATTTTTAAAACACCAAAACATTTAGGATCAAAAATTTTAGAAGTCTCAGTAGTACAATAACCAGTAGCCTCATTTTCACAATAATGTCCCATATTAGTTATCTAGCAATCAGTTAGACTAACTACAAGAATTCAAAATATTTTACTCAACATATGATATTTTATCACTCTAATACCATATGATGGGTCCTATGACCTTGAAAAATACCTACTCACATGTGATATGAAGTGGCAAGTGAAGAAGGTGATCTTAAAAGATGTGAAAAAGTGTGAGCTTATTGGAGCTCTAATGATTCAAGCATTAGAATTTTTGTATAAATGAGATAGATGCATTATTTAAAAAATGATCAAATGCAAGATGAGAATAAACACAATTTGGGTTTATGGTGAATAGAATATGGTAGATAAGTGCATCATAAGAATGATTACCCAAAAATTAAAATAGAGTTATATGATATTTACAAAGTCATAGGGCATATGACATCTAAATATTACTTATTATATTAGTACACCTAAAAATGTAGATTTTATACTAAAATATTTTCAATTCCCCAAATCATGATGACAAACATTGTAAATCTCTACAAGAACTCAAGGAATAAATCACTATTTCTTTTTGAATTTTCTACATAAAATATACTTTTAGTTAAGCCATGAGTTCCATAACTAGATATAGAAATGACTAGTGTGCCATATTATCAACCATAAACTCTAGTTAGATGGATACCTTCATTTGTATAGTGTTAATATATAACATCATGGAATATTGTGATTCCCTAACCTCAACAAGAATTTTGGGCTCCATCCTCTCCTCAAAGATAATATTGTGGGTATAATGTTCAAAAATAATAATAGGAGTGAGTTTCCCCATAGAATCAAGGAGGATTTGGTGTGAAATAGTCACAACAAACACCATTCAGGTTTCCAATAAAACAAAGATGTGTATAGAGGAGTATATCATTAAGGATATCAAGGAGGTCACTTAAATAATGACCATAAAGTTTGTTAACCCATACAATGTTATTTGTATGTTTATTATAATCATTTCTAATGGAATTTTCCACTAAATCCACAAAGATGATCATATTGTGCATATTTCAAAATCTCAAACCAACACCATACTAAATATTATCTACTTATTTAAAAATAGAGGAAGGAGAAACTAATGTGCAATATGAACATGGTTACTTCATAACCAAAATAAAACACTTTTATGTAAGCTATGATAAGGTAGCAACATGCAAATCAAGGATTTCCTCTCATAAGAATGCCTCAAGATCAAGGCATTAGGAAGGTGAAATGTGTTAAATATCTTGATCATAATATATAAAAGATATTAATGTATCAATCTACTTAGGTTATTCATGATATACAATAATAGAATACATCAAAAGGTGTAACCATAATTATTAATTCAAAAAACATATGGATAGATTGTGAAAATTATGAGTTAAGAAGGTGTTGTGATTGCTTTGAAATATTTGTTGGAATTTATAAATAATCTATGAAATGAATAATTTTCATAGGACATTACCAATATATTTCATAATCTGTTAGAGTACACGCAATGAGAAAACATCATACCAACAAGGTCATGTGGTATGTCAAAAATAATAAGCCCTAGTATTTTTACTCATTTTAGGACATTGAACTCAGAGGGTACGAGATTCTTATTACAATATTTGATTTTGGAAGTAATATCAACATGATTCCTAGATCTACTTAGGAATATATTGGTTAACCAATATTTAGTTATATTCCTATTACTCTTAGTCTTATAGACTATGGGATAGTAGAGCCAATTGGTCACTTGGAAGATGTGGGGATTAAATTTTTTGATTTTAGTCTATGAGAATATTTTGAAGTCATTGACATGAAAATATATGAGATCCATTATCTTGCCTTTATTAGTAAGAAATGGGATTTATATGTTAGAATGACTATTAATACAATGTGTAATAAATTAGAGGAACACAAGGGGATAAAATAATTAATATACCACTGAATAAACCAAATCATAATCCCTATGTGATTCCAAAAGAACTAGAGTTTCCTTAGGCATGTAGGGAGAATAATTTGTTCAAAGTCAATGAAGATATAAATAAAATTCCTTTACGAGCTGATAAATATTATTTTTTAATTCACAACTTGAGAAACATATATAGTCACAAACAATAGAGTAACCAATCTTCAAGTAAATGCTAACAAATACTCCATCTCATTAGTTTAAAATTCAAGCATGTACCTCTCTTTCTATGAAATTTTAAACCAAGTCTAAGTTATATTCCTTATTTAATATAGGTGAGGTATCCATGTATTATATAAAGCATACACAATAAGGTATTACACCTTGAGACACAACATATTATATTAATGGTGACTTGGACACACAAAGGTTGAATTGGGTTTCGAGATACCATGAGGTATGACCTCTGCAAATGGTATTCATGAAATAATGCCAATTAACAAAATATTTTGTGACTAAAGACCTCAAAAAATTTAAATTTAAGCTAGAGCACCATGTACCTTATGTATATTAGAGATTCAATGTGCATATTTATGCTTTGAAGGGATCTTCCTAAGACATGGTGGGTAGCTCATAAAATATCAGAGTTATAAAGGGAAAAAGTGTGTGAATTTCTACAAGCATAATTTTCACTACCACAAATAATTAGAATAGAGTGGCCATTCTTTTAATAATGCTAATGTTCAAAGTTGCATGTTGATAAATATGTAGATATGTGGTCTATGTAGGGTGTTGAGCCAAGATACCAAGTGCATATTTTGAGTCACACTTTAGAACCACTTCTAACTATGGTATATGCATTAGGATCATAGGAGGGAAACTAAAAATTGGGAACAAGTGAAAAAATGTTGTATCCAAACTTTTTTTTTGAAGATGAAAAACCTATAGTGTATAGTGTGTTACAAAAATTGAAAAAATTTCTATGTACGGTCTAGTGGAAGATTTGGGAACTATGATAGGCTCATCATCACAACAAGATGTAACTTGAGATTTGAATATAGTGATTCATAACCAAAAGGATACTAAACAACATTAGTCTCTTTTTAAACATTTTAATATAATTATATATGAGTTTATAGAATCTAATGAAAATGATGGGGATATGGATAAACAAGGATTCTTCAAATCAGAATGAGAAATAGAGCCAACAAAATTTCAAAGCACGAAACAAGTTGAGGAATAGAGACTTTAAAATTTAAACATTTTGGAACAAGAAAGAGAATGAACTCTATGAAAGTCCTTATCCAGTAGATATAAGAGATTATATAAAGAACCATTGAATAAAATTGAGGAAAATATCAGAACAAAGTCTGTGCCTCAAATTTGTGAATTTTGGATATTATTGAACTTAGAATAAGATTTTAGAGTTAATGCAACTATTAAGAGATTATTAATATGTATTTCTAACTAGGTTCATATAAGTTAAAGGTGTAAATCCCTCATTGTGTGAGATGCATATTAAATTGAAAGAGTGAACTAGAACAATTAAAAACACCCATATAGGTTGAATCCAAACATGAATTTTTTTTTCAAATCTAAATAAATGGTTTTTCCACACCTTTTGATGTTTTGTTGGGTGACATCATATGTAGTGATGGAATCCTAGGTGACTAGGCTAAAATTGTAGATGTAGTGGGTATGCCACCTCTAATTAGTTTCATAAAAGTGTGAACATTTCTAGGCTGCATGGTATATTATATAAAGTTCATTAAGGGATACATAAACATATCTATAACACTATAAAAACTAATATGTAAAGATATAAATATTGAATAGACACATGAATGTCAAACAATGTTTAGTGAACTCAAACAAAGGTTAGTGATGACTCCTATTTTAGTTTTTATAGATTGGAAGAGTCCATTCCATGTACAAGTGGATTCTTTAGGTATCATAATAGGATTTATATTAACACATATAGGAGATGGTTGATTGGATCACCCTATATATTTCATAAGCAAAAACTTATCCACCATAAAGAAAAACTACATGAACAAAGAAAGAGAAGCCTTAACAATGGTGTTTTATCTACAAAAATTCAAGAAATTCCTTTTGTCCACACCATTCAATATTTTTATATATCACCACTCCTTGTGATACTTGGTTAGCAAACCTATTTTGGGTAGAAGTATCTCGAGATGGTTGATGTTATTTCAATAATTCTAGTTCATGATCGATGTGAATATAGGAAGTGAGAATGTGGGACCTGATAATAGTAGATTATAGAGTTGTGAAGAACTAAAATATAGGTAAGATGAATCTATAAATGCACAATTTTTCATAACTTATGTGATACATGACAATATGGAGGAAAATTTGAACTTTCTAGAACAAAAAAATTTTCATGTGCACTATGTTGAAATAGATAAGATATAATTATATGAATTATATCCCTATGCATTTCATTGAATTTTAGTCATCCAAGTGATAAATGTGTGCATCCTTGATTCATATTGTCATTAGTATTTTTCTAATTTTCAAAACAACTATTATGGACTGATCATAGCTTATAATTCACTTGTAAGACTTGTAGAAGGAGGTTATGGGTATCAATATCATTATATGTCAAGCTAAGTATAATGATCCTAACCCATTTAAGATTATATATGTCACATAAGTAAACAATTTTACCCTATATCAAACATAAGTGGCTTGAGAGATATCCCTAGCCTTCCAACATCTTTTGCAAGGATCTGATGAAGAAAGGTTAATAAATTTACCTACATTTGGATATATTGATGAACTTGTCATGATTTTATTAAGTAGATATATTGAGAGTGAGATTCACCTATCAGAGGATGTTATGGTTCATTTTAATATATCTATAATGGTAAAAGTGATAATAATTCCATCACATGTCTAATCTCTCTTGCCATATAAATCAAAATCATGCCCAATTCATGAGCATACAATGGATATCTATGTTAGGGAATCCATGGGGATTATGATGACCTCAATCATATATATTCCAATGTGAATATTGGTTAAACTTATTACCAAGAGATTTTTATATATAACAAAGAGAATAAAATAAATAACCAAGATAGTCATTGATATTTTGAATCACATGATTCATATAAAATAAGATTAAAAATGGATATAATTCTTGGTTTATAATCTTCTTACTAACATCAAGACAATTTTCAAAGGTCTAACCTAGATAATCCAGTATACATTTTTAATACTAATTATGTGTTTTACACAATGGAAATATTTTACAGGCATCATCAATCTAAACATTGATTTTTGGCCTATACAATTGTTCACATACCTAATTTGGAATAAATAAGGGTATTATAATGTACAATTGGGCAAGTTTAATATTTAGTCGTTAGAGTTGTAACAACTCATAGAATATCACAGTAGAGTTCTCAATAATTTTAGTATATGGGATAATATGTGTAAGTGACATTGCTTCTTAGTGATATCAAGATTCAAACTTTTGAGCTTAGAAAGGCTCCCATCACACCAATATTATTATTTTATTCAATATAGGAATCAAAATTTATGGTGAGATAGAATAAATATATCATAATCATAGAGGTACAGAATCTATGATCCACACCTCCTTGAATGGTCATACCAGTATAACACCATACATCAACACAATAACAAACACAACCTTAGGATACATCAAAATTAGTTGTTATCCTATCATATGTTAAATAAGGAAAATAAAGGAAACTAAGTTCACAAAATGATAACTACCACAAAATAAGAGAACACACAACACCAAATCCTAGTTGGAGGATTTATTAGTACCTAAAATTGCCACATAATGTGATTTCCTAGAGATGGGATTAGATGAACTATAGGTATATCAGTCTCTCATTGATGATATGGAAAAATATGTATATCATGAGGAGTTATAAAAAGGACATTTATTTTAGAAATAAATTTTCACATGCCAATTGAAAAATCAAGTGTAATAATATATATTGGTAGACATACCCCCTCCTACATCTATAGTTGTAAGTATTATGACATAAGAGGTTGAGCACAAATGACAAACTACCAAATAATTTAGAATATACCCATGTTTAATGTCTACACATATGAAGTATATCTCATTGTAACTAGATATCATATAATAAATATTGATAAGGAATAGGAAAATTCATATAAAAATAAGAGTGTCTTTCATAATCTTAGAATGCATGGTTCACTTCTCTGATGTATAGCCTACAAAACTATCTTTAGCCTCACAATTGCTAGAAACCACTAAGGTTTTCATGTGGTTGAAAAATATACTTACAAATTCAACATGAAAAAATAATAATGTATAAAATGAATCTATAATAAAGTATTTTGACTCTTCTTATTCACAAAAAGAAGACTATATCATAGTACATAGCAATTAGAGTCAAAGAGTTTAGATAAATATGAGGATGTTATAGTACAAGAATAAGATACAAAGTAAAAATTCAATGAGGAACAAGAATATAAATGTTTTAAATACAATTGACATCGATGTCAAAAGGGAGATTATTGGCATTATGGATATCATTGATGCTCAAGGACGAATATGGTGATAATAAGATATGCAAGCAATCCTATCATAGGTCAAGTATGATTGAATTTATTGTGTGCATGAGTGGAATTCATCTAGTTCTTCATATTGATGATCTATACATTTAAGGTCTATGATAGGAAAATTTGAGAACATAGTTTGATGACATTGCCATTACCACGTATGGATAAGTATGCGGGAATTAGTCATAGGGTTATGATCACATTATTCCCTAGTTGTTATGCACTAGATTTGAAGTCATGCAATGAAGTGCAATATAATATATGAGGATTAAAATTTGTCTACTTAGAAAAAATTCACTAAGTTTATATAATTAGCCAAATTTACAAAAGTGTTCAAGTAGAGCCAAGTAAGCATGTTGTTGAGCTTAGCATTTACACACATGAAGGTATTAGGATAACATTATAATATGGTTTTTCTCAATCATTTCCTAGTTTATATCCATTAAATATTAGGTCACATGATGTATCATGACAAAAGATATTCATGAGAAAAGCTGGGCTCTTAAGCATTTTGACAGTGTTTTCTCACACTTAATCAACTTTATAGATGGTACAATAAAGATGAGTAGTAATTTTTATGATGTCATATCTTTCATGTTAGACCAAATGAATATATGGATGGAATCCCATATGTGAGAGTATTTTACATTCTTAATTTCAAGTCATGCAACTAAGAAAAACAAAATTTATGCATGGATAAAGTTAGCCTTCTAGGCAATTCTATGCATTGTTGAATTTCTGGTAGAATAATCTGAGTGATAATTTTAATGGAATTATATCTCATAGACATGAAATATTAAGGAATAAATGAGAATATGGGTTTGTTCATTATCATGCCTAGTTTATAATGTACAAATTTTAGAATAAGTAGATGAGTGAAGAAAAAGATATGAAGGTGCGAAATTATCCTTCAAGGCATATTGATATGGTCCCCATACTTAGTCAAATCTACATAAGGTAAAGTTTGAGCTTGTTAGAAGATATAATGGTTAGTGATTAATTGTACATTGAATATCCAATGATGCACAACAAAGTCAATTAGTCAATGATCAATATGAGGATGCTAAGTGTCTCAATAACATGAACTAACAACAATGTGTAGAAGGAATGTGCTAAGGCAAAGTGTTACATTCACAAGAGCTCGTTAGAGATAAAGATTGAGCTTGTTAGAAGATCGAACAGTGAGCAATTGATTATGTAATTAATATATAATAGAGTAAGTAGATTTATTGGGATAAAGTTCTTGATATTTAATGACATAAAGGTGATTTAAAGACTAAGCTAGTTTGACAAGATCGATGGAGCATATTAATTCCAAATATTGAGGATTCAATGAGATGAGTATAAGTGGTTGATGTTTAACCATAGACAAAGATAATTTTTGGGAAACTTTGAAGATCTAATGGCATGCAGGAGCTCAGATCAAGAAGATCAATAGAAATTTTTTAAATTTGAAATAGTTAAAGTCCAAAAGTGTATAAAGGTCGAATGAAGCATGTGAACATGTCAAAGATCAATCGAATGGATGCATTTTAAAAGTTTGAAATTTGAATAAAGACCATTATATTGTGGTTCCAAACATAAGATCAATGGTCGATATTTAAATATATGATCATCCTAATGGTCAAGCATAGAAATATACAGGAATATACATGTAAGCCATAAATTATGATATAGATAATGAGATTGATTGTTGTAATTGATCAAATTTTTAAATATGCATGTGCATCAAAACTAGAGTATAGTAAATAATAGAAATAGTAATCAAACCAAGAATCATAGAAGTGTATCATGCGTTCAAGACATGGGAAACTTGTATTTAAAGACATGAACTAAGTGTTGAACAAATTTGGTCTACATACCAACAATGTGCTTAATCCAAGAATCCAATGGATGGAGTAGGATCTTGATTGAAGAGTGACCTAATGTCACAGGAGTAGGTATAGAGTTTTAGATCCCCATGAGGTGTTAAAATATCTTTTAATAGATATGGAAGTACATGGAGTTGATTTAGTTCTTCATTGAGTCTATCTTGAAATTCGAGTATAGTGGAAGAAAGTCCAAATAGGTAGTTTACTGATGTCATTCTCACACTTGTGGAAGTTGCATCAGAAAATGATCACATGGATTTACTGATTTTAGTCCCTAGTTTCTATTATCCAAGTTCTAGGTCCTCCATAGAAGTACAAAAGAAGATACACATATGCAAATTTGTCTTCCCAAGCATTTTTACTAGGTTTTCCATACTTAGCCAAATAAGCTAGAATGTCACCAGGATGTCATGTAAACTAGATATGGACTAGTCAACTTGAACATTTTATATCCTCATTTAGATGAATTTTGAGACTAGTGGATTAAAATGGTTTGTCCTTTTTGACCTTAAGAACACCTCCAAAAAATTTATCCCCTCCATGATTATTTAATTTCAATATATAAATTGTCAATGTTGATCAAATAATGACTAATAGTCATGTGAGAGTTAAACTAAAGACACTATAAAAATCCATAAGTTTAAATTTGATGGTTTGTGGAACATCAAATACATCTATGCAGACGTCAAATTATGTTAGCATGAACATCAATTTTAGTCAAGACAAGTAACCATTTGGGTTCAAAAGGCCCTTAATACATTTGAAGTTGGTCAAGATCTAATGGTCCACTAGAGCTCTCATACTGACACATAAGATCTAATGATTCACATGGAGTCAACCAAGTCAAAATATCCCCAATTTAAATCCTTTAAAGATCTAAAATTTGGACATAATCAATTAATTTGAGATAATCAAGCCAAGATATAATGGAGTGAAATCACTAACAAAAGGATGGGTCCAAGATAAATCAAGGGCTCACATTTAATCATACTAATAATCTGATGGAGAGAAATAACTAACAAGAAAGTGGGACTATTGAGATCTATGGTGTGTATGAACTCATACATCTTGATCAGATGGAGTGAAGTGAGTCAAAGAGGTTAGTGAATCCAAAAAGATAATGAGTCAAAAATAAGTGGAATAAGCATGTTCAGTTGGCAAAAAATTGCTGGATCATGGAAGTCTATGTAGAGGCAAATCAATGGAGTGAACAAGAGTTACAAAAGTTAAGGGTCTGAGTTAGCATTTAACAACTAATTGGAGAAAAAGTGAGCCCAAGGTTTTCAATGAGAGTTGAGAGGCTATTTTCAACCATGGACAATAGGGATTTGTAGGGTCATCCCAATGCCATTGAAGCTATTTCAAACACCATAGAGTGGTCTAACTGATATATTCAAGTATGAAGAATATAAAGGGACTACCATTGGATCTTAATGTATACCTTTGGTTTGATGTTCTTTGTCTTGTAGGGTTTGCTCTAGTAACTAGTTCATCATTTCAAAATAAGTATCTATATACAATGAACTCTTAGATCATGTAGAGATAAAGTGGAACTTTTTAGATCCAATGGGATCTAAGAGGTGATATATGGTCTATAGGTCTAATTGAATATAAGGAGTATAAGAAAACCAATGACCTTACATTGGTTTTCCATCTGTAGTAAACCCATGGAAATGGAGTAGATATGGGTGTTTTATGCAAAGGGTCTCATCAGTTAATGTGGCCCTATTTTCAACAAAAGAGGTACATCAAGCCATTTAAAAATTAACTGAGACTTTGTTATTTCTAAGGCATAAAGGATTGGTCCTTTTCAGTGGATAATTAGATGATATCATGGAGTTCCAAAAAAGTATCTGAAACTTGGATAAGGGTAGTGAGTGATAATCCCCATAAATGTCCTATTATTGTGTCCATCTATTGTACTCATCTTTCTTGTTTACCATGATTTTGAACACTTTTCCATCTAGTTTCCTACTTTCATAAACCATATAGCATTATGTTCTAAAACACTTTTGAATTATTATAATTATGTATTGAAATTAAATATATGATGGTTATCTATTACTTTAAGATGATTTTTCTATGAATGTGTTTTTAATATGTTTTAGAGAAATAGGTACAGAGCACAGAGCATCCTACAACAAATGGAATCTCATTATAGAGACCATTATGCAACCAATTCATGAACAAAACCATAGATGAACAAATTTTGATTCTCTTATAATTGACTCATATAAATGACTCTAACCTATATGGAGCTCAATAAGGAAGTGGTTGAAGAATAAAATAGCCTTGTTTTTCCTACATTAAAGTCACAAGATTCACATGAAGGACATCTTTAGTGAAAGGAAAAAAAATTATTTATCCCAATTTGAATGTATATTAGAATAGAATGTATATAGTTTTTTACATTAATCAATATCCTCTATGGTATATAAATTTCTAGCAACAGAGTTGAGAGATATAGAAAATAGTATATGTTTAATAGAGATTACCAGAAGTATATTGTGTTAAGAAATTATGATTGTAAGTTCATGAAATAATTCATTGATTCAATTTTGACTAATATGAGTGAAAAATTATGAGTTCAATTTAATTTTGTAGGAGGAAGGGTTGAAGTTGGAGTTGAAAGGAGGAAGTTCCCCCTTTAGAAGGCTACAATAGTAATCCAACCTATTTGATTAAGCTAAGCATGTAATTTGATTTCCTTAAGAATTATGTTATTTGAATCCTTGTTTAAGGTTTATTTTAGAAAGCTTCCCATGCATAAGAATTTATTTGAATGTACTTTTTTTATGTTTCATTTCATGCATTTCACTTACTACACTTCAACATCTTAGATACAATTAGCAGAATGTCAAATTAGAGATTGAGTGTCCACATACAGTGACAACACCCTATCAAGTATACATCCCTAGGTTGACATTTAAGTGAGGTAAATGGTATATATCCATGGTTACTCTCCTTATTAATTTTTATCAAGATAATTATATTCGATTATGAATCATTTGCTAGTCATTTTTAGCACCGTTGTCAGGGAAGAGTGTCACACACTTGTAATATTCAATCTTGATAGAAATTATTTTTAGATGTTTATTATTATTTTTCCAAACCTTATTATAGATTAAATATTTCCCACTTTCATAGTTTAAATTTTCCTTTTTTAATGTAGGATAGTGGAAATTTCAAAAACCCCATATTATTAACCCTATGCAGGTAGGGTGGGAAAAAATTTTAAAAAAAGTGGTTGATGTATGCAAAGTGAAGGGGACTATATAGGAAGATTTTTACCTATATCATCTAAAAAAATTTCAAGATCTAAAATACATCTTTCAATAATTGTGAAACATGAAGGAATTCTTGAAGATCACTCAAAGTTGTCAATAGAAGAAGTTGAGAAAGAAGAATTTTTGTTTAGACGGTTAACACAAGCTAGATATCTTGAAGAGGTTCATACCCCTAGAATAGAACCATATGTAATACCTATAATAATTCTCACCTTATCACCTCATACTTAGGAATCTAAAGTTCACTTCCATCTGTCACCCAAATTACTTACTAAGGAGGCATTCAAATCTATTCTTGCCCCTAGAAGAAACACTGGGCCAATAAAATATTTTAGTTTAGAGAGAATATATGCCAAGAAACTATTGGAATCTTTTGAAACCTCCAAAACATCCCCATTGTATATGAATCCATAAATTCCTAAGGAAAATGATAAATTCTCCATCTTATACACCCTAAGAAATAAAAGAATTGATAGGAATTTTGAGAGTTAAGTAGCATTAAACTCTCATCTACCAATATAAAGATTATTCATCACTAAGAAGAAAACACTACCAATGATTTTACTGTATTCAAATTTCCTATCCTCATTCTTGATGGAAATTCACCCATGAAGAATAGCCCTCACTCTACCCTCGCTACATTTAGAGGAAAAGCATCTGAGGATCCAAATACATTTATTTTTGAGTTTGACATCCTATGTTGTAGTTATGATTATAATCAATATACTCAAAAACTTAAACTATTTATAGAAATAATCAAAGATGAAACACTTATATCATTCATGGGACTTGTAAAAGATGTCATTTCTACTTGGGAAGAAATGAAGGAGAAGTTTCTAATGAAATATCAAGACTATTTTAGAGGTATAAACTATATGAGAGATGACATCTTCTGAATGACACAAGCTGATGATGAGTAATTGGAAGAATATATGGAAATATTTGTGTTTAGCTTGCTAAAATCTAAGAAAACTATAATGTACAATGAATCAATTAAGCTAATATTTTTTAAAGGAATCAAAGATGATTATCTAGAGGCACTAAATATAATATCTAGTGGGATGTTTCTATACTACCATTCAATGAACTAATAGTTATATGTAAGAACTACTCCAAATCAACCATGAACAAAAGTAGGGGTAGAACCCTTCCTACAACATCTATTGTAGGACTATCTAAAGGTGAAGTTAGTGACCTAATCTAGGATATGAAGTAGGACATCATCAGTCACCTAACTACTCAAATTGATACATTACATACACTATAGAAGCAAGAAGAATCTAAGAAAGCCTTATCCTCCTATTACCCTAAATGTAGAAAGAAGAAGGTGGATTGTACATGCCATTCCATGAAAGCTCAGGTAGCCTATATCATTGAGGAAAATCATGAGGTAGTAGACCTACATGCCATAAGAGAAGATGAAAACCATGTGTTTTTCATGGCTCAATGGAAATCATGGGTACAAAGATTAAGTATGCCATTAAACTCTATGTTTTCATATTCTCAATTCTCAAATAATCCTCAATATGGTTCTTGGATGAATATACCCAATCTAAATTATTCCCAAATAAATTGGTAGCTACCCTAGACTCATTTATGGATGTAACAAAATGGACAACCTCAATAAGGACAATTCCAAAACCAATAATGGTTATATCCCTCTAATCTATAGTAACAACAATAAAAACGAAATTAAGGCTTTCCCTAATAAATGAAACAACCACAAGAGTAGGCCATAATGCCAAATAATCAAAAACCTATTTGAATCACTCAATTATCTACACAACCCATCCCCAATCATGAAAATGAGTTGATTCAACTGATACAATCCACTAAAATATTAAAATATCCAGCATACACATTAGATATTAATCAAGTTCAACATTTCTCAAGTCATTTTATTTCACAACCCACCTCACCCATAATCACAAAACACTTTGAAATAGCTCTACTCTATACTAATCCATAACCACCTATATCCAATCCTAAGCCAAGTTCATCAAAAAATCAAAAATAAACTAACAATCCACCTTTTTCAAAGAGATTGAGCATATCACGTCCTAAACAAGAGCCTAAATTTGATATTTTTTAGGATAACTCAAGAATTTATTCATCAAAATCCCACTCTTTCAAGAATAAAGGATATTATTATCTACAATAAATTTGTTCAAGAGTTATGTTTGAAAAAAACAAGAAGAAAGAATAAGGATCCTAAAATAATCTAGGTTATATGCTAATTAGAAGATATTATGTTTGGAAATATAGTTCCCCCAAAATATTCTAATCTGAGAAGCCCTATAGTTAATGTTAGCATTCATGATCAACCCATGTCCAATACTTTAATTGGCTTGGGTGTAGCCATTAACATGATAACCATGGAAACCATGCAATAAAATATAGATTACCACTCTCTGTCCAACACCTATCATCCTCTTGATGGTTTATAGATCAATTGTTAAGTCTGAAGGAACTATTGAGGACCTTTTTATCACTATGGATTTTTTGGAAATATCTAGCATACTTTATTATCCTACAACCAAAGATCAATTTGGGTGTTATCCTCTCATCTTAGTCACCCATGGTTGGATACCATTGATTACTTTATTGGCTACAAGTTAGGTAAAATGCTAATTTACAATGGAAATGACACTAAGAAATTGGTGTTGTATCCACTAGCTCAGCTTTCCCCAAATGATGGACCAATCCCTTAGATTGATGACTTTGAAGAAGTTGTCTCTTTATAGACTCTATACACAACTGATCATATTCCATATCTATAGGCCCAATAAGAAGACATTTTCCTTACTGGTATCCTATAAAACACATATCAACAAGATCCTATAGCCACCAACCTGTTATAAGTACACCATGCCCTCTTCAAAATACCTTTCTTGAGAAGGATTTTGCTAAAAATTTAAGAGATATTTGAACATTCCATCAATTAATTCCCTATCAATATAGCTATGTTCCTTTAATCACCAATGCAAATACCATGCTTTTTTTAACAAAGTAAGTAGACCTCCTCCCAAATAAACCTCTCAACATCAGCACTTATTTAACACCCCAACAAGAAAGTTAGTTACTTACAATAATAAGAAGACACACAACAAAATTTTCTTGGGATTATCATGACATGAGAGGAAAACTCCTATATTTATACATACATCACATTTACATTAAATAAGAATACAAACCTTTTCACCAACCCTGATGAGAAATAAATCTTATAGTCAAAGACATTATCAAAATTGAGTTACAAAAACTCTTAGATGTAGGATTTATTTATCCTATCTCAGATAGATAGTGGGTCTATCCCCTGGTCATTATCCCTAAGAAAGGAGGTAAATGTCATATTTATATTGACTACTGAGAGTCGAATATTACTACCAGGAAGGATCATTTTCCCCTTCCATTTATTGATCAATTTTTAGATATGTTAACAAGGAAGAGGTGTTTTTCATTCCTAGATGGCTATAGTGGTTATAGTCAGATATGAATTGCTCTAAAAAACCAAGACAAAACCAATTTTACTTGCCCTTGGGGAACCTATGCCTATGCCATCTTGCCATTTAGTCTTTGAATTATCCCATATACTTTTCAAAGGTCTATATTAAGCATATTTTCTAACCTCTCCCATGACTATGTTGAAATCTACATGGATCATTTCACTATATATGGGTAGAAATTTGAAGAAATTCTGACCAACCTAGATGTTCTTCAATGCTACTAGGACCATCAATTATCTTTGATTAATGATAAGTGTTACGTGCTTATGAATAAAAAGATTGTGTTGGGACATCACATATCCCCTGCTAGAATTCAAGTTGACCTAACAAAGATAAGTATTATTAAGGATCTACCCACACCAAAGAAGAATAAAGATGTTATAAGTTTTTAAGGACATGTTGGTTATTATAGATGATTCATAAAACATTTTAATAAAATTACCACCCTATTATTTAGGGTACTTAATGAAGATGTTGAATTTGTTTTGACTGATGATTGTTAAACTATATTTTAGTAACTCAAAGACCTACTAATAAAAACTCCTATTATAAGAGTACCTAACTAGAAGAAGCCTTTTCACATTCATATAGATGAATTTGACACCACTTTAGGAGCTATCTTTTTCCAAAAAGATGAATCTTTGAGCTATACAATATATTTTATTAGCAAGAATATTTAAGGGGATGAACTTAATTACATTGTAATAGAGAAGGAATTTTTGGCCATCTTCTATGCCATCAAATAATTTCAATACTACATTATAGATTACCAAGTATTCATCCACACTAATCATATATTAATAAAGTATTTAATGAACAAACCTGCTATAATAATTAGGATAATTCATTGGTCACTTTTACTATAAGAATTTGATATTACCATTATGGACAAACCTCGTAAGGATAATGTAGTAGAAAATTTTCTATCTCTATTTCAAAATTATGATGATATTACTATTGTTGATGATTCTTTTCTTGATGAACATTTATTTTATATAATAATTCAATCTCCTTAGTTCATAGATATTGCTAACTATCTTATTTTTGGATCACTACCATAACATTTCTCACCTAGAGATAAATAACACTTGATCCAAAAGAGCATACATTATTCCTAGATTATATGATACCTCTTTATCACTAGACCAAACTTAGTTATGCGAAGATGTATCTGAGAAGATGAAGCTTATGACATTCTCAGAGCCTACCATGATGAGCCTTGTGGGGGTCATTTTACTGGAAAATGAACTACCATGAAAGTACTCACTATTGGATATTATTGGCCTTATTTGCATAAGTATGCCATGATGTACACCCATAAATGTTATCAATGTCAATGTATGGGAAAACCCACTTGCTCTAATGAAATGCCATTACAGCCACAATTGGTTCTATAACCCTTTGACAAATGAGGATTAGATTTTTTAGGTCCCATTGATCCTAAATCCAATAACAAATAATACATATTGATGTGCACTAATTTTGTCACCAAATGGGTAGAGGTCAAATCCTCAACCCATGCCCAAGATGATAAGGTAGCTCAGTTCCTCTATGAAGAAATCTTCACCCACTATGGAGTACCAAGGGAAATAGTTAGAGGCTATGGCCCATAATTCACATCAGACCTCATAGCTTCCTTGGTAAAATAATATGAAATCAAACACAATAAATCTAACCCCTACCATCCTTAGTCAAATGGTTAGGTAGAAGTGACAAACTGATAATTGGAAAATATCCTCACTAAGACTATCAACTTGCATAGAAAATATTGGTCAACTTGTCTTTTATAAGTAGTTTGAGCTTATAGAATCACTTGGAAAACTACAATAGGTTTCACTCTATATGAACTAGTTTATGGTAAAAAACATATTTTATCCATTGAGTTTGAACATAAGACATTAAGGAAAACACTTTATTTGGGCTTAAATCTTTCCCAAGCTCAATAAGACAAAATCATGTAGTTGAATGCACTTGATGAACTAAGAAAGGAAGCACTTCATCATACTAAAATAGTGTAAAGACAACATGTAGGATGGCATGATGGGAACATCAAGACTAAGAATTTCCAACCAGGAGATTGGGAACTCATTTTTTACTCTAAATACAAGGATCATAAAGGAAAGTTGTAGTCAAGATGGCTTGGGCCTTATGAGATCAAACAATGTTTTGACAATAGAGCTATAAAGCTCATGACCATTGACTCTATTCAGTTCCAATTGATTGTTAATGGCCACAAGCTCAAGATATATAAGAAACCATTTTCTAAGGAAACTCTCACTAGCCAACTTTTTGAAGAAAAATATCCATCTCTTTTTCATGAAGCCAATCAACTTATTCTTGTAGCCAAAGGGTATTTTTGTCAACCCTTCTCTAATATTTTTCAAGAGTAATAAAGCTTCTTGTAGCCAAGAACAAGTCATTCAAAATTACTTGGTTCAAGCTGAATAAAATCCTACCATCTATATTATTATGATTTCAGTTGATTTTTGACCAAAAAATTTAAAAATAAATAAATAAATCAGAAAATTTAGCAATGAAAACCTTTGGGTATTGCTAATGGATGTTGTCTCAAAAAACTAGGTCACTAGCTAATCGACATTCATTATAAAAAATGAAAAAGAGAAAAGGCACTACTATAATTAAAATATTTTTTCCCTTGTTTTCTTGTAGATTCATTCCCTTGGAGTATAAATATATTTTCCTTCTTACTATAGGATGGATAACTTGTCATTACAAGTGAAAAACTTATTAACACAAGATAAAAACATACTGCTACAAGATAACACCTATTGCTATAAGAGGCATATCTTGCTACAAGATGTATTCCTATATTCCATCTTACATCAATAATTTTATCCCGCTCAAATTTTAGTGTATGACATGATCACCACTTCAAATCATCATTTGCACATTTATGAGATGTATTTCTCTAGGTGATATAGTAATTATTCTATATTTATTTCCTATCATACATTTTAATTATTTTTAAAATATTGTGAGACTTAATTCTATTAATGTACCACCATATCCTATCCTTCTCATGCATGCTTACCATCTCATTTATTTATATGACTATTGCCACAACTATTAATACCACCCCTTACTTTTACCATAAGTGTTTTGTGTATGCCAGCTTTGTCCCTTGAGGATGAGTGATAAATTAAGTTGGGGGATAGATTTTCCATTAATTTAAAAGGATTATTTCACCTCTCAAATAAAAACTCACAAATCATTCTACCATTGCCCAAAATCCTTGTTGGAAGCACCAAGACCTGTAACTCGCATAATTTGGGAGGAAATTTGTTGAAACATGAACCATTGGACATCACCCCCTTGACCAACAACTTTGAAATCTTGGCCTTGTTCTATCATATAGGATGGGTGTATTATTTCAAAAAAATATAGTCCTTAGATGAAGGAATTATAGAGGAATTTGTTAGTACATTGCATAATAGCTTGGCAATGATAAAGGGGATGGAAATCAAGTTGACAAAAATAATCATCAGTAGAGTAATGGGATTACCAAGAGTAGGGGAGGAATGGCAAGACAAATATGATGTTGAGGTTGAGAGATGAAAGTTTAAAAGAGTAAATGAATGCCTATAAACCTCAAATCAGGGCACTGCAAGGTTGTCTTTACTAATAAAATGGGCTAAGGTTGTTGAGTTTATCTCTAGATATTTCATTTATGAAAGAAGGTATTCTATGTTGCATGGCCTACACTTCAAGTTCCTAAATAATTTATGACATGTAATAGGAATAAACATTCCCAAAAAATTTCTTCATATGATCACCAAAATGTTGAAGACTTTTCAAAAAAGTAATTCTAAATCTCTCTCCCACCATTGTTTCATCCAGTTATTTGTTCAAGACTATTTTCAAAGAACTAGACCTAACATCAATTGGGAAGATTTTATCCAAGTACCAAGAATTGAAGAGAGTGATAGAGAAGGAAATTAATTAAAAGAAGAATTAGAGGTTGAAGAAAAAAGATAAAAATAAGAAGAAGCCCTCCCTATATAACCACAAGAACCTGTGGTAGAAAACCTTCCTACAACCACACAAGAACTTGTGGAAGAAGGTATTATTTTAGAAAAACAAGAACTTACAGCAAGGTCTGAGGGAAAAAAAGAGGAAACTCATTCTCTATCATGATTTAGATGAGTCTAAGGAGGAATTCCTATCTTCTTCCAATAATACAAAAGTAACCCCTACTCCTCATAGATCTTGTAGATTGAGGAGAAAGATGAGAGCTAAAATTTCTTCTATTATTCAAATAAATGAAGAATATAGGGAATAATAGACTGCTAGTAGTAATGAATATTTAAATATTGAAATAGACAATGAAGAATATTATATAGTATTATATAAGGAAGAAGTAGAATAATTTGAGCATAGTTTTGAATAATTCCATGAGAAGCTAATATAGGAAGAAGCAAAACAAATTGAGCAGAGTCTTAAAGAATTACATCAAGAGGAAGAACAAGTTGAACATAATTTTGAAGAATTATATGAGGAAATAGTATAGGAAGAAGTAGAATAAGAGTTTCATGGAACCAGTACATGAAGAAGTAGAATAATTGTAGCAACATGCTGCACAAATTGAATATTCTAATCTTAATCAAGTTGTGAAAGAAATTGAGAAAATAAGGAAGTAGCTACAAGATCAATCTAGTGGAGGTCTAGATGAAATTACTTTATCAACTTGTTAGTTGCATCCCTAAATTGAAGATCATCCTACAACTAGCATTCCATAACCTTTTGTAGAGGTCAATCAACAAGAGGAACGTAAAGCTTCCCCTGAGGTTAGGTATCACTCTTGTTTTGAAATATATTGTAAACTATTGAGTTAGATAGATAATCAATTTAAATATTTGAAGGAACTAAGGAAAGAAAATAGGAAATTGAAAGAGGAAAATACGTTGAAGGAAGAGATCATCACCAAACTGAAATAGAAAGTTGAGGACATGGTTGGTATAATGCAAGAGCTCCTTCATTACAAGCCTCCTACAAAAGTTTATTCTCTTTATCTTGAAGAACAATATCACAAGTTTAGATTTATGAGAATTTATTGTGATATGCTCCATGACGTAATTTATCCCCTTTCCTTATTTTCTATTTATAAAGTAAGTTCATAGGAAAAACAAGCACAATTGTGGAGTTATACTCATAGAATTATGTTGTTCTATATGATAAAAAATGGAATCCCAATTTATATGCTACAAATGTCAAATTTTAAGAATTTACATCATACTTGTTGAATGAATAAAGAAGAGGAAGAAAAATAGCATAATACAAGAAAAAGGAAAATGAAACCTAGTTACTTATCAGGAGTGAATCAATGACACTTAATGTTGTATTAGATGAATGGGATGATATTATATTGAAGACTGAAGAAAGAAATTAGTTTGAAAAGAAATGTGATGAGGTCCAAGATTTTTATTTAAATTTGAGAACTTCTACTGGTCTTAATGCAAGAGTAACATTCACTAAATGGTGGAATGAGCTCACCTCAGCACTGAGATGGAGAGATTCCTATTCCCATTTTAATTTAAATATAGCATTTACTAGGACCACAAAATGCATTATTCTTGTAGGTGACATGGGATTTCAATTGCTAAACCTAAAGTTCCAAGCACCCCTATTATGGTATCTTATTCCATATTGGAAAGACAAAAAACCAATGGATGAATCCATAGAAGCCAAAATTTGGCAACTATTTGAACAAAGGCATGGATTCTATGCTCACCTTTCTAGTAGTGCTATAGACCTTGTGGATTTTAGATTTTTTTTCGAATTAGGAATGAACAAGTATGGTGCTTGAGGGCGAGTAAGATCTTAGATTGGGGGATGTGATGAGCCCCATAAATTTCCTATTATTATGTCCATCTATTGTACTCATCTTTCTTGTTTACCATGATTTTGAAAACTTTTCCATATAGTTTCCTACTTTCTTAAACTATATAGCATTATGTTTTAAAACTCTTTTGAATGGTTAGAATTATGCATTGAAATTAAATATGTGATGGTTATCTATTTATTTAGGATGATTTTTCTATGAATGTGTTTTGAAGTGTTCTAGAGAAATAGTTATATATCACAAAACATCCTACAACAAAAATGAATCTTGTTACATAGACCATCATGTAGCTAATGTGTGACCAAAACTATCAATGAATAGATTTTTATTCTCTTCTAACTGACTTATATAAATGACTCTAACCTCCATAGAGCTCAATAATGAAGCAGTTAAAGAACAAAATAGCCTCATTTATCTTGCAACAAAGTCACAAGATTCACATGAAGAATGTGTTTAGAGAAAGGAAACAATTTTGGTTATCCCAATTCAAATGTATCTTAGAATAGAATGTATATATTATTCTATATAAAACAATGACCTATATAGTATATAAATATGTAACAATAGAGTTGAGATATATAGAAAATAGTATATGTTGAATAGAGATTATTAGAATTATATTGTGTTACGAAATGATGATTGTAACTTCATGCAATAATTTGTTACTACACTTTTGATTAATATAAGTGAGAAATTCTGAGTTTAATTTAATGTTATGATAGGAAGGGTTGAAATTGGAGTTGGAAGGGGCCCCTTTGGAAGGCTTCAGCAACAATCCAACCTATTTGATTAAGCTAAGAATATTATTTGATTTACTCAAGCATTATGTATTTCATTTCTAAATTGTGTGATTTTCATTCTTGTTCAAGATTTGTTTTAGGAAGCTTCCCATGCATAAGCATTTATTTTATTGCACTTTTTTTGTTTCATTTTACATATTTCATTTATTGCACTTTAGCATCTTAGATATAATTAGTAGAATGTCAAATTAGAGATTGAATGTGCACATATAGTGGTATCATCCTCTCAAGTCTACATCCCTAGGTTGACATTTAAATGAGGTAGATGGTATATATCCATGCTTACTCTCCTTGTTTATTTTGATCAAGAGAATTTTATCTGATTATGAATCAGCTGCTAGTTAGTAAGCATTCAATTATTTTGCAAGGCCTTTGAAATTATGCTTTCTTGATAAGATCCTAACTTAGTCACATACTTTAATTCGTGCTAATATATCCTAAGTGGTTGGTAATTTTATAATGTATAGTTCCCTCTCTTTCCTTATTTTTCTATAAATATAGGCTTCTAAGCCTTGAAAATAGTTGTTATCTTGATAATCCCTCTCTTGGGCATGACTAGACTCTACCTAGATTTAATCTTTGTAACCTCTTAAGATAAATAAGGGACTCCTTTTTAGATTTCATGATTCTAGTATAGTGTGTTAATGTTAGATTTATATTCATATGAGGTAGAAATCTCTCCCTTGTCAAATCTTGATCTCACCTACCTACTAGATTAGATTATTTTGTAGGTCATGTTTAGTGTCAAATATCATTTGATTAAGGCTAGTAAATGGATAAATTGATTGGTTAGTGCCTTAAACTAGGCCTCTACATTAATTCCCTTAGGTTTGATCATTTAGTGAGCCTTTACATGAAATACTTATACATAAATATCCATTTGAATTTGTAGATCCACTCTCATTAGTGTTTGTTAGAAGTTCAGATAGAGTGGATAAATAATCACATTACTAGTGCATCACCTCTTTGACATGTTTTTTTACCCATTTATCTCTCCCTTTTCCTAGTCAATTTTAACTTAGGTGATAGATCTAGAAATAATATAGCTTTATTCAGAGGTCTGATCTATTATTAGGATACCCACAACCTAAGATCAGTCCTATGTTGGTCTAAATTTGAGCAAATGACCTAAACAACCCCCTTGCTTAGCTAGGATACAATCTAGAACCCCAATAGTTTTATTACACCTAATGGGACAAATCAATCAAAATTAGCCAATAGTTTTGGCATGCCTGGTGGGATAAATCAATAAATATTATCCAATAGTTTTGACACCCCTAGTGGGACAAATCAATAAAAAATAGCCAATTGTTTTGACATGATTGATGGGGTGATATTAGATCTTTTCTTGGTAGAATTGCAATTAGAATAGTGTTCTTCATTAAGAATTTGGTGATTCCAAACTCAAATAATTACTTCTAATAGTCTAGGTAGTTTCCAAGTAAGTTCATTTTCATTACACTATCCTTATGTTATTTTTATAGCTATTTATGAAGGAAATCCCTATGTTATACTCTTTATCAGACTTATGATGATTCTTAATATCCTTGTCATGATCTATATGCTCCTTGTTAAGAGCCTAATCAGCCTTATGATGAAGTTTATCAGATCTATGATGAGATTTATCAAGTTTCTCATAATCCTTATTACCAAGAGAATGAATCTTACCTTCCTTATGAACCATATCAATTTTAAGACTAGATTTCACCTTTCCCATCTGGATATGATGTTACATATGATCAACCTTGTCTCTAAGAGAGAATGAATAAAATATAACTTAAATTTATAGCATATGCAAGAAAATTATGTTTAGATTCTTAGTGTGAGGAAGTGAATGAGCAATTTTTTTTAGAATGTGTCTAATGATCTAGAGGAGAGGCTTATGTTTTATATATCTGTATTATAAAAAGTATAGGATTGTGATAGGTATAAAATTTAGTTGGATAAATTATCTTAAAAACCCTCTTTTATTCCTTACCAGCCTTCTTATATTCCTTATTCTCATAAAGTTCTAGACCATGTTCAGTGTGAGCCAATGGAGATTCCTAGTTGGAGTCAGGAACCTATTCAAGAATATATTCATATGCAAATTCAAGATCCTATTCAAGAGTTAAAACCTTATTATTATTACCTTTCTTCACCACTTACCTCTCAATATCAGGTTTTCCATAATGACAAAAAAGTTTCAGACCTTGATGAAGTAATGGTCAAGTGGAAGGAGAAGAATATAGAAGTTCTAAAATGTTTCTCTTTCCATCCTCTTCAAGATTCCCTATACGATTATATTACCTTGAAGGTCTTAAAATCTGATCCTGATCAACCTCCCATGCTTCATAATTACTCTGAAAAAAATTAATGTCATCACCCTCCCACCATCTCCCTTCTTCAAGAGGAGCCTATTCTATGGGAAATAGAGAAAGAGGTTATAGCTACAAATAAAGTTCTTTAAGAATGTGAAGAAGATGCTTCAAGTGTGTATGATGAAGATTTATTCATTGATATTCCACTTGAAATTTAAGTTGAAACTAAGATTGTAGTTGATATTGAATAAGTTATCTCAGGTATGCAGAAGAATGGTCTTAATTTAGAGGAAATCCATGAGAAATTGATACAATCTAATGTCATAAATGATGCCGAGATCTCTCCACTAGAGGAAGATCAAGATACCTTTCAAAATGATCTTATTAAGGTTGATTAAAATGAAGAGCAAAAATATGATTGGTAGCTATATTTTGAATATTTAGAAGAGATTGAAGAGCTTTGTAATGATATGTTTCCCACTGAAGAGCATGTTATTAAAGAATTTGATCGAGAATCACCTATTCAAGATCATGATATAGCTTGGTTTGACTATTCAGATCTCCTTGAAGATCTGGATGAACTTGTATTAGTTGATAAGAAGGATAAGGTCATCCAAAAATCATGCATAGTGTGATCTAAGAAGTTGACTCAAGAGAGGATGGTTAGTATTGTGTTAGTTTCAAAATGAAAATAAAATGTAATAAACATACTAAATAACATAACATCTCTAGGCCTAGACACTAGGGAGAGCTTCATTAACAAACATGAATAAAACACACAACTAGAATGCAAAAGAAACCCTCTTTTAACTTCCTTGGTTGCTTCAAAATGCTTATTGTAGTGGCTTACTTAACTTGTGCTCATGAAGTCCTTGGCAATGGAAGCTTGTCTACCTCCATCTCTCCTTGGCACCTTGTGGCTTTGGCTTGGCTTATCTTGGAATCAATTTGGCATGGTAACACTAATTACAATGGATTTTGGAATCATTTTTACATTACAAATTTTCATTATCAAGACTTTGAAGATATTTGAGCATAATAACTATATACTAAAATAGCTTAAAAATGATGTTCATGGCCTCTTTATTTATAGATTTTTTGAGGTTGATCAGAATCAACATAAACCATCCATCTCAAGATTGAGATGTGTTGCTAAGGATTAAACTAATTTTTGAATTAAAATTGATAAATTAGCTCATTAATATTTGGGATAGAGGATCAATTAAGAGGCATGGAGGGATTTGATGAGGTATGGGAGGCATGAATCTTGATATTTATGGAATTTATGGCCTAGGGATGTCTTTCAAAGAAATGAAGTCACTTGATGATGCAGATATTCAATATTCATTTCAAAAAATAAGTATTCAACAAGTTTCCATAGAATTATTTATTAGACTCTATTTTGGTTTGATTAGCTCTTAAGCATGATGAAGTACTTTGTGCACAAATTACTTAAATTGATGAAAATGCCTTATTATTGGTCAAAAAAATTACTGGATTGGAATTGGAAGGTAATGTCAGATGCATTGGATCCATTATCCCATTTAGGATGTTATCAATAGTAAATAACAAAGGCATGTGTCTTGTGTAAAATATATTATAAGAAAGATAAATTTAGAGCACTTAGGTGCAAAATTGGCATTTTGACTCAGAATGATCTGATCAAAGTTAACTAGCCCATATATTACATTGCCCCATTTATTGATACCTTGGCTAAAATTGGCAAATAAATATGTTAGTTTTACAACATTTAGTATGTTTTAGTATTTTTAGGCCAAATTATGTATTTTAGGTGGAAATTGTTCAAAATCTTGGTTGGAGGTCATTGGTCACTAGATTTAGTTGTCTATAGTTTTCCCCTATTTGGGAAGATGTTGCAAACCATAGGTAAAAAAAATTCTTCTCAAATAATGAGAGATGTCATGTATGGAAAAAAGAAGATGATGGATGAAGAACAAAGCTCCAAATGATTTTGGGAAGCCTATGATGATGCCCCTTCGAGGGAGTGGTCATCACATTTATTGATGGGTAGTCCCTTGAAAAGAAAAAAGAAGAAAGGTGGAAATTGACCAATGGTTGAAATTAATCCAAATAAGAAAATTCTTACATGCATTGATGTAAAAAGGATACTAATTTTCACAAAGGTAGTTATAATCAGGATTAAATGTCAAAATAATGATTTACCTATAGGCAGTTTTAATCATTAAGTAGACTTGGATTGGGTAAAATTGATGGTACCCCAGTTAGGGATGATTAGCAAACATAACTCAAGGATATAAACTAAAATATAGATTAAAGATGAGTGGGCATAAAATGATGAAATAGATGAATAGAAGAATAAGATTGATCATTGTGAATGATTCAGTTGTACTTATCAATGAGGATATGCTCATCTTGATTAACAATGATACAACTATGATGGCTAATGGTTTGATTGATCAAGGTGGGTGGGAGGATTTTCCAAGGTGCCAAGGCAAAACTTATGTGGATCCATTAATTTTAGACCTTCTTGAAGCTAAATTTTGCTATAGCATGTGATGGTAGGCATCATGAAGACTTGGCCAAAAAATGCATAAGGAATGACTCTTAATATCCAATAAACACTCAAAAATAATACACTAATGATAAAAACCATGATGATAATATTGATTTATGAATATGGATAAACTCAAGAATAATGTGCTTAAGGAATCACCCAATGAACATGTATAGACTGAGTTGAGGCAATAGTACTAAAAGCAAACAAATAGGCAAGTGAACAAATAAACAAACAACTTGAAATAAATAAGCAAACAAAAAGCCTAAAAATAAAAGAAAAATAATGTATTCTAATAATGACCATGCCCCAATAAGGCAGATTGAGGATAATTGACTAAGCTTAGACAAGAGTAATATTTTTGAGTTTTTGAAATATTTGAATATTTTTTGGATTTTGAGGGTATCTTAACTTGCTAGAGAATGACAAGATGCCTGCTACAAAAATAGTGAGAGCATTTATCTTAGGTTTCTCACAAAGTAGTGAGAGCATATGGAAAGGGGGATTGAGGTGACCTCAACATAAATTGAGCATGACCCACATAGTCCTAAAAATACCTCATGTCATAGTAATTCTATCCACCTAAAAGGTGAGGAAAAACTAAGTCCCAACAAGTTCTCAAAATTGGTAAATGGCCAATCAAATGAAAAAATTAATGGCAAATTGATGTGATAATCCATGATAAACAAGTGTTGACCCTAGTTTACCCATAAGTAGCTATAACTATGATACAATGGCATAAGTCAACAATAATATTTTTCCTATAGGTGGTTATAATTAGTAGCAAGACTGGTGAGACACTAATTTTCCCATAGGTAGTTATTATCAAGCTCACATAAATAAACATGGATAGAATGATAGATATCTTTCCATATCAACTGTCACACTACTTTCATAGAATATAATTTAAACATAAACTAGACTGATTGTTAAAAGTTGTTCAAAGTCCTCTCAAAAAAGGTGCAGGAAGAACCAAATGAACTAAGATCAAAACAAGATTGGGTAGGATGACTAAAATGGTATTTTGTCTAGATAGGAATGGAATGCTAACATGGTATGATCTTGTTAAGGATTATGATGGTTTGATAAATTGGATAAAATGGTAAGAAGGTTTCCCCCAAGTGATGGGGTGAATGGTAGGAATCTACAATAATAGAATATGGATATGTAATAATGGTAATGCCATGGAAATGAAATGGCATGGTACATGTTGTTGGCCTAGGTGTGGTTTTTAATTATATTATTCCTAATAATGGGGAGATGCACATCCTAATCAATAAATGATACAAAAAAATACTCAATCATGTTAATTGTTATCCCACACCTCATCTAAATAACTACTCTGTCAAGAACTAGATATATATTTGGTTGTCAAGAATGCTTTTGTGATCGTCAGTCAAACTAATTTTGATTCCTTCAAATGTCAAGACAAGGTATCTTTGTAGCCTCTATAAAGGAAAGTGAGACCATAAATGGTAAACAAGGACAAATAATGGATGGTAGGTTTGATTTTGAAATGAAATGGTAGATGATAATGGAATGTGGAATGGTGGGAAAATAAATGAAGATCAGGACATTTAATCATGTGTAATGTTGTCAATGCTAAATTCAACATATCTTTGGTTGTGGTGGGGTCTAAGACTTGTTCTCTCAATAAGATCACCATATGTTTTATTTAATATTGAGAGTAGCTATCATCTGATTAGGCTATAGATTGGATGCTATTTTGATTTGATCTTTGATTTTGTCTTCATCAAGTAGTGAAGAAATTTTATGCTCAACTATTGGTGCCTCAAATATTTTTTCACTAATGAAGTTGTCTTGATTGTCCTATAGCACCTTCAATAAGGTTTCACTAAGGAATGTTGACTTTTGACTTTGATTGTCTTTTAGCACTTCTAAAAAAGTTTCATTAGAAGATGCTAAGTTGGAACTTTGATTATATCCTCGTGCCTTTGAAAAGGTTTCACTAGGAGAGTGGTCTTCTACTACATGAATGTTGTCTTAGCCTCCTTGCTCTTGTTCAATTACTATGTCACCATGGATGTAGTTTAACAAAGTGTGATTCTATAGATCTCAATCAACACTTGTGGGAAATGGAATGTCAATGATATGGATATTTTGGTTAATGGTAATAGCATGTGGAATTGTAATGGAATGGGGAGATGTTTCACAATCCTTGTAGAAGATATTAGGATAACGTATGTTGAAACTAAATTAATCATCCTCAAAAACTTTAGAAGGATCATAAATGTATTCAAATTGATTTGTAAGGCATGTGTAATCAATTTTATAATAATCATGAACATATTATTCTTTTGAATCTGATTCTAACTCAAGGGACTCTGAATCCAATGTTGAGACTGATGTTGATTCATATTCTAATGGTAAATTTGATGTTAGTCTAAGAATATAACCTGACTCTAACTTTGATTCTTCATCTGATGGGTACTCTATTATAATGATTCATTATTGAATATTTGGTTTTGGATAAGTAATAGCTTGTGATGGCATAATGGGCTCCACAAAAATGAGGTTGTTAAAGTGAGACTCCTCTAGGATGGGAAATAGGTCAAGAGACAACTCCTTAGAGACTAGCTTGTCAATAAGAGGCTCTTAAAAAATAGTCACATGGTCGAGGTAATGATTTGCCCAAAGGTAGTTATAATCATTAAGAAGTGACTCAACAAAGACTAACTCATTAGAGTGAGACTTCTTGAAAACTAGTATAGGATCAATAGGCAATTCATCATAGGTTGACTTATCACAAATGGTTGGTTCAAAAAAAACATCTTGGATTGGTTGGTTATTTTGGCCTTAGTTTCCATTCAATTAGAAAATACTAATTTTTAACACAACTTGATATTCTAATGATTTGATGGGTTGAGGTTTGGATAGGATTGGTATTAGATGATGAATGGTCTATGATTGGGTAATGGTAGGGTCTTGGGAAGCATGATTGATTGGATGAGCTAAAGGACAAAGTCTTGATATGGTAATGATATGGAAGTGTGGAGCATGATTTATCACACAAACTAGAGGACTAGGTCTTGGAATGATGAAGGGGCATTATGGAGCTTGATTGCTTACACAAACCAAAGGATGAGGTCCTAATATAGAAATGGTTAGGTGTTATGGATCTTGGTTTCTTGCACAAACCAAAGGATGAGGTATAGGAATGCTAATGGTATTCCTTGGATATTTTAGAGCTTGGTAGCTCATATAATCTAAAGGAGGGTTAGGGGTAGTTGATGATTAGATAATAAAATGACATTATGGAACTTGATTGCCTACACAAGTTAAAGCATCCAAGTCTTCCTCATAAACCATATCATCCCAGTCATGAGTTGGCTCATAAGCTAGTTCTTGACTATGTTCCATGTACTAATTATTATAAAGAGGGTATGAATCCATATCCCAAACAACATTATCTCTAGTTAGGTCTTCAAATTTTTCCTCACAAGCCTCTTTATGCCAATCAATGTCATGATTTGGATTTTGTGGATTTTGACTATGTTCACCATATGGAGTATTATAGGGAGAATAATAAAACTCCTTAGAAAATCTTTCTCTATAGGGGTTCTTAGTGGGATTTTGTGTGACCATTCTATCACAATTTGGATTATACATGACACCACCATAAGTGTATCTATAAATATCCACATAAATTATGAAATCTCCAAAAATGAAAAGGCTTAGAGTTCTATAAACTCTAAAAATTCATCGAAAGGACAAATGGTTCAAACTTGGTCCAACTTGGTCAAAGGGATGGAGTTGTATCTCTAATGTGGTTTGAAAGTGGAGTAGTATCTTCAAAATGGTTTATGCTAAGACTTGGCATAAAATATCCTAACATCAAATGTCTAATATCAAATGTCATATGCATAACAGGTTAAATGTCCAAATAAAAATTGACATGTCAAAGGTATAGGTCCAAGTATTCCAAACAAGGTCTAAAATAGGAAAGGGAAAACTTGAGTGACTAGGTCTTTTGTCCAAATGTGGAGTCAAAAGTTAGGCTCAAACAAATATACATATGCTAGGACTTTTGTCTAAATGACGTCAAAAGCTAGGCTCAAACAAATATACATATGCTAGGACTTTTGGCTAAATGACGTCAAAAGCTAGACTTAAAATAAATGATGATGTGATTTGATTTCATCTAACAAGTTTGGAAACAAATTTGACATAGACCTAACACATGGAATCAAACATAAACATGATCAGCTGGCATAAGGCATAAGACAAAAGGATATTTGAAGAAAGAGTGTGTTTTCCCAAATAAAGGTACAAACAATGATAAAGATAGGTATTTAACAAATAAAGCATCAATAGTTTTCAAAATTAGGTAACTGATTAACTAAAGTTATGCAACCCAAAAGAGAAAGATAAGTGTATTAGCCCCATGAATTAAGGCCTAAACAAAAATCTATCAATGTTTGAATCCAAACTTGACAAGGCTAATTGAAAACTCAACATTTGAAAACTAAGATTTGACCAAATAAGCTAGACAAGATTAGATAGCATGATGGCACAAGATAAAAGTCCAAATGGTATACATTGCATGGTTTGAAACAAATGGTTTTTTATACAAGGTAAATAAGTATTGAAATAAATTAAGTAGTCTAACTATGTAAGCATACTTGAATAATGTGGTCAATGTTATTTTTAAAAGAGTACCAAGGTTTAAAATGTTCTAACATGATTTTGGCAACATAATGCTACCCTTCACAACTCAAATGACACACACACAAACAAGTTTAGAAAAAAATTCAAATCACAAGAGTGGTGTAAAATAGATAGCATCATGCCTCTTTATACAAAAGAGTGATGTATATAAAAATTGGTTTTGACATGGCTTTATGAAAAAATAAGCAAGTTTTAGTCTTAAAACACCAAGCAAAAATGACTAAAATACAAAAAGTATAATCATCCAAATCCTATCAAGGGTATGAAAAAATGGGGTTGACTAACTATCAAGTTTTGAACATCTATAGGGGAATCAATCACATAATGAATTTCATGTCAAAAAATAAAAAAATATAAGCATGAAAATTGGGTGACTATGATATTGGCTAGTTTTAAAAAGGTCTAGTCCTTTTTACAACCACTAGATCCTATTCTTCGCTTAGTGTAGTGTGATGTCTAAATACATATACATCCTGTGTGCAACTATAAAGGAGTAAGTGAAGTCAATGTTGGGAGATGAAACCTTGAGTCAGAGCTTCCCTAAATAACTCATGGTAGGTAATGATGTTCCCCCTGCAAGCCAAGTTTGCATGAAAATAAAGAAAGCATGAAATAGAAAGACTTAAGGGTCATTTTCAAGGTCACCCAAACTTTGACATGTTTTTGGGGAGTACTTTAGATGAAATTATTTCTAAGCCTTGGACTAGGCTTTATGCAATAAGAATGATGCTTTTTATTTCAAGGGTTCCCTAAAGGGGACAAATGGAAGAGCATACATGCAACATCCCTCTTTTTTATAAAAGAAATTTAATTTAAATGACTAAGTGAATTAAAAAAATTGAAAAGGTGAGTTCATTTTTAAGTCCAAATGTAAAATGAAGTGGTGTTCATTTGACCCCTTAAAAACTTTGAAAACATTCACCATAAACATCTAATTTTTTTTTAAACACCAAAACAAGGTTTCTAATTGATTTTTAAGCATGCATAAGGTGATCTAAAACATGTTTTTAGTAAATATCAAGCTTAGTCCTATATCAAAAATGTTAGCATGTCATTTATCCTTGAAGCTCTTTTAGGTTTGAAATAATGAACATTAAAAAAAGAGCTCTCAAGTCTATGTTTTAATAAAAATATAATGACTGACATCAGTTATATAATTGATGATGGTTATATTTGCTAACTAATGACAGTAATTTAACTAGCATAGGTTATACCAATGTGACCGATGATAACTATCCAACTGATGTCAATTTTACTAACTGATGTCAGTTGCTATGTAAACCTGTGGCAAAAAAAATTGGTAAAACAAAGTTAGAAAATCAATTTTCAATAGTTTTAATGATCCAAATGAATATTTTAAAGCTATAAAATGATATTCTTCATGTGTGGGATGCATCTAGTCCCACCAGACATGCCATTATGTGATCTAAGAATTTGAATCAAGAGAATATGTTTAGTATCTTCTAAGTTTCAAAATGAAAACAAAATGAAATAAACACACTAACTAGCATAACATCTCTAGGCCTAGACACTACACAGAGCTTAGTTAACAAAGATGAATAAAACACACAACTAGAATGCAAAAGAAACCATCTTTTACCTTTATCATATACTCCAAATGCTTGTTGTAGTGGCTTTCGTAGGCTGTGTTCATGAATTCCTTAGCAATGGAAGATTTTCTACCTTCATCTCTCCTTGGCACCTTATGGCTTTGGCTTGGCTTGGCTTGGATTCAATTTGGCATGGTAACATTGATTGAAATGGATTTTAGAATCATTTATGCCTTATAAATTTGCATTATCAAGACTTTGAAGATATTTGAACATAATAACTTTGTAGAAAAATGGCTTTAAAATGATGTTCATGGCCTCTCTATTTATAATTTTTTTTGAGATTCATCAGAATCAACGTGAACCATCCATCTCAAGATTGAGATGTGTGGCTAAGGATTAATCCAATTTTGCAATTAAAATTGACAAATAGGCTCATTAATATTTTGGATAGAGGAGAAATTAAAAGGAATGGAGGGATTTTATGAGGCGTGGGAGGCATGAATCTTGATATTTGTGGCATTTATGGCTTAGGGATGTTTTCCTAAAACATGAGGTCACCTAATGATGCAGATATTCAAAATTTATTTCCAAAAATAAGTATTCAACAAGTTTCCATGGAATTATTTATTAGGATCTAATTTATTTTAATTATCTCTTAAGAATGATTAAGCACTTTGTGTACAAATTACTCAAATTGATCAGACTGCCTTGTTATTGGTCTAAAATTTGACTTGATTTGAGTTGGAAGGCAATGTTAGATGTGTTGGATTCATTATCCCATTTAGGATGTTATTAATAAAAAATAACAAAGGCATGTGTCTTGTGTAAAAAAATTGATAAGAAAGAGCAATTCAAAGCACCTAGGTTCAAAATTGGCATTTTGATTCAAAATGATCTGATCAAAGTTAGCTAGACCATAAATTACATTACCCTATTTAATGATACCTTGGCCAAAATCAACACTTGAATATGTCAGTTTCACATCATTTAGCATGTTTTAGTTTTTTTTAGGATAAATTGTACATTTTAGGTGGAAATTGGTCAATATCCTAGTTGGAGGTCATTGGTGACTAGATTTAGGTGTCTACACATAGATGAGATGTCATTTGACAAGGTTGTAATTGACAAGTAGCATAAAGAAAATCTAGAAGTGAAAGATGAATTTGTTTTTGTTGGTGATTGGTTTACTATCAATGGCTCATTTCAGGATATTTTAAGACAAAAAATTGGAAAAAAGAGTGCCTCTTCAAAGGTCTTGTTTAATAAACCCCCTACTTTACAACTTATACCTTATCTTAGAATGAGTAAGTTCATGAGTTTCCCTTTTGATCTAGGTGGATAATGTTTTTTCGTGGTTAATTAAGTTAATTTGTTTATATTTTATCCTAGATAAGTTCTTTATTTACATATTTATTTAATTAGGATAGTTTTACATACCTTCTTTTATTTTCTTCCCTATTTTGGTGGAGTCCATTATCTTTTCCAATCAAAAGGTTTTCTACAGTCATGGATCAGACTTGTTATCTATTATAAGACAAAGGTCATGTCAATGGTCTAAGTTCAAGCATAGTAGGTATGTTACCCAACCAAGTTACTAAAGATGTTGACCAAATTTGGTCTACATGCCAAAAATGGGCCTAGTCCAAGAATCTAATGGACAGAGTAAGATTCCAATTGAAGAGTGACCTAATGTCATAAGTAGAAAGTCTATAGTTCCAAATACCCTTTAGGTGTTAAGAGTGCTTAGAGAAGATATGGAAATACATGGATTTCATTTTGTTCTTTATTAAGTCCATCTTGACATTTGAGTATAGTGATATAAAGTCTAAATAGGTATTTTATTGATGTTATATATCACAAATGTGGTAGTTGCATGAGAAAATGATCACATGGGTTCACTCATTTTAGTCCCTGGTTTCTATGAGATATGTTTTAGGTACTTTTCCAAAGCAAAAAATAATATACACACATGCAAAGTTGCCTTTCTAAGAATTTTCACTAGGTTTTCCATACTTAACCAAATAAACTAGAACATTGCCAAGACATCATGCAAACTAGATATGGACCAGTTAGCTTGAACATTTTATATCTTCACTTAAAATTATTTTGAGAATAATGGATCAAAAGGGTTTTTTCCTTTTGACCTCAAAAATATCTCTAGAAAATTTATCCCCTTCATTATTCTTGCATTTCAAGATATAAATTGTCAAAGTTGATCAAATAATGAATGACAGTCATGCGAGAGTCAAAATAAAGACTAAAAAAATTCATATGAGTTTAAATTTTATGGTTTTTATAATTTTAAATACATATACATGGATGTCAAATGACATTATCACAAACATCAATTTTAATCAAGGCAAGTAACCATTTGGGTTCAAAAGGCCCTTAAAAGGTTTGAATTTGGGCACAATATAAGGGTCCACAAGAGCCCTCATACCAACACATAAGATATAATGATCCACACTAATTCAACCAAGTCAAAAGGTACCAAGGTTATATTCTTTAAATATCTACAAGTTGGACATAATACAATGGTGCGAGATAATCAAGCCAATATCCAATAGAGCAAAATCACTAACAAAATGATTGGTCCAAGCTAAATCAAAGGCTTATATCCAATCATACCAATGATATAATATATAAAAATAACTAATAAAAAATTAGGACTAGGGATATCTATGGTACATGTAAACTCTTATATCTTGATTTGATGGAGTGAAGTGAGTCAAAGAGGTTAGCAAGTCTAAGGAGCTAATGAGTCAAAGACAAGTGGTATATTCATGTTTATTTGGATAAAACTTTATAGCTCATAGGAATATATACATAGAAAATAAATGGAGATAATAAGAGTTAGAAAATTCAAGTGTCTGAGTCATCAATCGACAACCAATTACAGAAAAAGTGAGCCCATGTTTTTTTATGAGAGTTGAGAGTATATTTTTTACCATGGAAAATAGGGTTTTGTAGGGTCATCATGATTCCATTGAATCTATTTAAAACACCATAAAGTAGTATAATTGATATAGTTAAGTATGAATAATATAAAGGGACAACTATTAGAGCTTAATGTGGACCTCTAGTTTGATGTTGTATGGCTTGTAGGGTTCATTCTGGTAACTAGTTCACCATTTCTAAAGAAAGATCTATATATAATGAACTCTTGGATCCTATAGAGATAAAGTGGATATTTTTAGACCCAATGGGATTTAGGAGGTGTTATATGGTCGGTAGGCCTATTTTAATATAAGGACTATGGGAAAACTAATGACCTTAGATAGGTTTCCTATCTAGATTTGATGCATGGAAATGGAGTAGATATTGGTTGTTTAGGGTGATCTCCTAATGGTAACTCATATTAGGTATATAGATGTAGTGATGGTCCATGAGATTGGTGGTGTACCATCTATTTTGTGCCTTTCTCAGTTGTGCTAGCCACATTTAAGTAATAACTTAGGTACTATCAGCCCCACATGGCTCAAACTGATGGGCCCCCTATTTCCCTATCTCTATATAGGCTAGAGTTTGGGGACTTATACTATTGCTATGCCTACCATATTATATTATCTTGAAAAGTGTCTTATCTATTAATGTGGTCCTATTTTTAACAAAACAAGTAAATTTTAGACATTCAAAATAGACTAAGCAAGACTTTGTCAATTCCAAGGCATAAAGCATTTGTCCTTGTTAGTGGATCATTAGATGATATCATGGAATTTCAAGAAAATATATAGTGGTTGGATAAGGGTAGTGAGCATTTAATTATTTTTTAAGGCATTTGAAATTGTGCCTTCTTGATAATATCTTGACTCAACCACATCCTTAAATTGTTGTTAATCCATCATAAGTGGTTGGTTATTTTTCAATGTACAGCTCCCTCTTTCTCCTTCTTTTTCTATAAATACAAGATTCTAAGCCTTTAAAATAGTTTTTTTCTTGATAATCCCTCTCTTGGGAATGATTATAATCTACCTATATTTTATCTTTGTAACCTCTTGAGATAAATAAAGGACACTTTTTTAGATTTCATGATTCTAGTATAGTGTGTTAATGTCAAATTGATTTGCCTATGTGATATAAATCTCTCCCTTATCAAATATTGATCTCACCTAGTTACTAGATTATATTATTTTATAGGTCATGTTTACTATCAAATGTCATTTTATTAAGGCTAGTAAGTGGATACATTGACTAGTTAGTGCCTTGAACTAGGCATCCCCATCAATTCCTTCAGGTTTTGATCATTTGGTGAACTTTTGCATGAAATACTAATGTATAAAAAATTATTTAGAGTTTTATATCTGATCTTATTAGTGTTTTTTAGTAGTTAATATAGAGTGGATGAACAATCACATTACTGGTGTATCACCTCCTTTACATGTTCTCATTCTTTGTTACACATTTCCCTCTCCCTTTTCCTAGTTAGTTTTAGTTTATGTGATAGATCTAGAAGGAATTTATCCTTCTCCAAAGGTATAATCCATTATTAGGATACCCATAGCCTAGGATTAGTCTCATGTTAGTCTAGATATGAGCAGAGGACCTGAAGAATCCCCTTGTTCAACTAGGGTTCAATCTAGAACCCTAACACTAAGTCTAATGTAACTGAGTGTGATGTGTTAGCAAACTAGTATGAATATAGATAATATACAAAACCTTATATCAAATCATTATATATATTATCATTTGATCGAAGGTTTTGTATATATATTCCATCTAAGATATGAGTAGATGTTATTGGATGTATTGTTATTACCAATAAGTAGATTCAAATTGAGAGAAAGAGAGAGAGATAGGGAGCAAGAGAAATTGATGAAGTGTCTCAAATAAATAAATATTAGAGACACAGAACCAAAGGAGCATAGAAAAGAGAAGAGAAGAGAATGCGTAGAGTATGAGTAGTTACAAACTATACCTATAATAAATAATTGAGATCATATTATTTTATGAATAAAAATTATAATTTGGAGTTGTAACTCCATATTAAATTAGATTGATTGGTGACATTAGATAAGTTAAGTTGGTACTTAGTTAGGGAGTGGGTGTTTCTTTAAAGTTAAAAATATTAAATTATGGGATTGGTGTCTCCTTAGGGTTGGTGCCCTTAAATATTGTAACCAATGAGGTTTTGAATATGAGGCTAGATTATAATAGTAAATTCTATCATCTATTTTCACAATGGTTTTTTCCATATTAGGCTTTCCATGTATACATATATTGTCATGTGAATTTGTGTGTGTATAATCTCTACATATTTTTTTAATCTACATATAATTTTTAATCTATTTTAAAAGGTATTATAAAAGGACTAATTTATTTAATATACTAATTCACCCTCTCTCAATATATAGTTGTGCTCCAATAATTAGTATCATAGCCCTAGTTCCTTAGAAGAAGCTTAATTAGCTTAGGTAGATCTTGGATGGTGAACATAAATGGCTAGTCAAAAAGGCTCTTCATCAAACAAGGAACCTCTTTTTAATGGATCAAACTATGCATTTTAGAGCATAAGAATGAAAGCATATTTATCTTCATTAGGTTTTGATGTATGGATGTCTTTTTTAAATGGATATATATCTCCTGCTATAACTCCTATTGATTAGGTTGCCAAGAATTCATATGAGAACAATGCCAAGGCTAAGAATGCTATTTTATGTGGATTGTATAATTCAAAGTTTGTCAAAGTGATGTAATGTACAAATTCATAAGATACATGGAACAAATTGAAAAGCATATATGAAGGTGATGACAAGGTAAAGCAAGCTAACCTAAAAATACTCAAAGGCAAGTTTGAAAGACTTAAAATGAATGAATAAGAGAAAATTATAAACTACCTCCCCATAGTAGATGAAATAGTCAATATAATTAGAGGCCTTGGAGAAAAGATGAAATATCCAGTCATTGTTAAGAAGGTCCTAAGATCTCTACCATCAATATATCAATTAAAAATATCCATAATAGAGGAAGCAAGAGATATGGATAAACTCATTTTTGATGAATTTGAATGGAACTTTCACAACCTATGAGATGAGAATGAGAGAGATAGATAATTTAAAGAGAGAATCTACATTCAAAACATCTACACTAGTGAAGGAAAAATAACCTACATCTATATCTGAGGATACTGATGAAGAAGAAGCTAACTTTATTAGAAGATTTAGAAGAAGGTATGGAAAGTACAAAGGTAATCCACCCTTAAAATGCTTTAACTATGGAAAAGTAGGACATTTTTATACTAAACACCCTTATAAAAATAAGGATAACCATTATTAATAAGAGAATAATAAAAAGGTGAAACCTCACCATTCTAAAAATAAGAACTTCATCAAAAACAAGAAAGGCCTATACACAAATGAAGATAATGATTCAATGGAAGATAGTGATAGTTTTGACAATGATCATGACTATAATTTTATGGCTAAGGAAAAGTAAGTCCTATTTATGATAATAGGATTAAAATTTATGGATCAAGAAGAAGTTGAAGACTAAGATGAATAAGAATAAGAAGGATAAGTGGATCTAGAGTGTGAACTCATTTTTGCTTTAAAGTAAATTGACAAGATGAGAAAAGAGAGATCAAAATAGAATAATCTTGGACAAAATGAAATTGAGGAAATGTCCAAAATTATTGAGAAATTTTATCAAATGGTGGTTAGCATAAAGACATAAGTTGAAGAGTATAATATAATAGAAGATGTAGTCAAACTTGAACTATAATCTAAATTTGATAAGTGCATGAATTTATAAGTAGAGATAGTGGCTTTAAGAAAATATATTGAGAAAGCTAAAGGATAACTAGATAAAGGTATAAAGTTGATAAGAGGATCAAACATTCTTGATGAATTGATCAATTCTCAAAATCCTTAAAAAGAGAGATCAGGTCTTGGTTATGAAAAAGGAAAAAATTCCATAACTAGTACATTTGCTAACCTATATGACAACTTCAAAGTAGAAGGAGAATCAAGAGAAAAGAATCAAAAATATTACAAAGATAAAAAGATATACTCAAACATATTTGATATGAATAAATATGAAGGAGAAAAGAAACCTAAATAAAATAAGAAGACAAAGGTAGTTGATGCAAATGGATACACAAAAGTGAGAGACTTGAAGAAGCCAGGATTAGGAGAGATCTTCATAGTACTCAAAGAAATTCTATGACCATGTATTCCTCATATTTCTATGGATATTTTTATGCCTATAATTAGTTTAGTAATAGATCTATTGATTATATAGTTTTATCCAAAATCTAAACAAATTATTATATATATATATATATATATTCATTTTCTCCCTTGTTAAATACAAATTTAATATGTTATAATTGCAATAACTTTGGTCACATAGATAAAAAATGTAGAATAAACTTTATAAGACCAAAAACATAAATTAAAAAGAAAGGCATGCCTCCCAATGTGAACAAAGGTTCAAAAGTCTCTGAAAAGGATACAAATAAGACAAATAAGAAACCCAAGGATGTGTGGAGGGTGAAAGATCAATTTATGATTTCTCAAACTACACTCCATGCCAAGGAGCATAATTTGTGGGTAATAGATTGTGGTTTTCTCAAAACATATGATTGGTGATAAGATCAAGTTCATCAAATTGAAAAAATCTAAAGAATGATCTATTAGCTTGGGAGATAACATTATAGTAAATATCAGAGGTAAAATAACCTTGAACATAGATGGAAAACTTCCTACACATGATGTCCTTTATGTTTAAAGATTGAAGCATAATCTTCTAAGTCACAGCCAAATGTGTGACAATGGATATAAGGTCATATTTAATGTCTAAGGATTCAAGTTAAAGATATTTGGAACACAATTTATATAAGGGAAAAGAGCTAAAATAAATATCTATAATCTTGTTGAAGTAAATGGTAATAGCTACCTTAAATGAATAATTGACGAGAGTTGGTTATAGCATATAAGAATGGGTCATATTAACTTTGACAACCTAGTCAAAGTGAACTCAAATGAGTGTGTTAGACACATTCCTAAGATAACCAAAACTGAAAATACTACTTGAAATAAATGTCAAATAACCAAGCAAACAAGAGTTAGATCTCAAACAAAGGAGTATGCAACAACAATGTTTGTAGAATTAGTTCATACTAATCTTTGTGGTCCTACTAAGATAAGAGGATCTAAAGGATAAAGATACTTCATGTTATTTATAGATGATTACTCAATAATGACATGGGTAACCTTTTTAAATGACAAGTCACAAGCATTTGAGAGATTCAAGATCTTCAAGGCCATGGTGGAGAATGAGATTAGATGAAAAATCAAATGCTTAACATATGATAAGGGTGGAGAATTCACCTGAAATGAGTTTATAGAGTATTTTGAGAAGCATAGAATCAAAAGACATTACTCTATAGTAGAATGGAGTTGTTGAGAGAAAGAATAAAATTGTCAAGGAGATGTCCAAAACAATGTTAAAAGAGGAAATTTTACCTAATGGATATTAGAGATACGTAGTCTAAATAGTAGTATATATCTTGGATGGAGTTCAAATAAGGCTAAATAGTGATAAAAATCCTTATGAACTATGGTATGGAAAACTTGTCTCTATGAAATATTTTAGTGTTTGGTATAAAATGCTACATCAGGAGAAAGGAGGAAAAATTAAGAAGCTTTAAGTTAAGATGTGATAAAGGAATATTTCTTGGTTATTCCACTCAAATCAAATCCTATGTATGTTACAATAAAAGTCTATAAAATATTGTAGAGATCATCAATTTCAAGGTTTAAGAAGGCTTGAAACATGTTGAACTTGAAAAATAAATATGTATTAAAGTATCAGATCTTAAATAAGAAGAAAATAATGAATAGGTTAAGGAAATGAATGAAAAGGCACCTACAATATTTTTTCAAAAGGACTATCCTATAGAGTAAATAATTAGCAATAAGAATTAAGGAGTTAAGATAAGGAAAAGAGTTACACAAAATAAGGAGAATGTAAGTTTTGATCTAATATCTGAAAATGAGCCTAAGAGATATGTTGAAGAAATAAAGGATGAGAATTGGATAAAATCCATGGAAGAAGAACTGAGCCAAATTGAAAATAAAAAAACTTGGAAATTAGTTCTAAGACATTCAAATAAGAATGTGATAGGTATAAAGTGGGTCTTTAGAAATAATCTCAATGAGGATGGAGTTGTTATAATATATAAATCAAGATTAGCCTGCAAGGGATATGCATAAGGTGAGGGCATATATTTTGAGGAAACATTTACTCCAATTTCAAGATTGGAAGATATAAGAATGTTTATAGCATGATTTATTTACAAGAAATTCAATGTCTATCAAATGGATGTTAAGTTTGCTTTCTTGAATGGGAACCTAGAAGAGGAAGTTTACATAGAAAAACCTAAAGGTTTTTAGTTGTCAGAACAAGATGATTATGTATGTAGACTATAGAAAGATCTATATGGTCTAAAATAGGCACCTAGTGCATGGTATTCAAGATTAGACCAATATATACAACAACAAGGATTCAATAAAGGATGTGTATATATCAATCTATACTTCAAATAAAAATATGAGCATATGTTGATTATTGTTATTTATGTACATGACATCATAATTTATGGTAGAAATAAAAAAATGTGTAAAGAATTTGCTACAAAAATGTAAAGTGAGTTTAAGATGTATATGATTGGATAATTTTATTTCTTCCTTGGTTAACAAATAACACAAATAGATGACGGGATATTTATATCCCAAACTAAGTATGAAAAGGAAATGCTCGAGAAGTTTAGAATGGAAGATACTAAACTAGTTAGTACTCTCATGATAATTGGATGTAAGTTGATCAAAGAGGATGAGTCCCTTAATGACAATCATACTATGTATATATCAATGATAGGTAGCTTTTTATACCTAACTACATCAAGACTTGATATCATGCAATTAGTGTGCATGGTTAGAAGATTTCAAGTTACTCTTAAAAAGTCACATGTTAGTGTAGTGAAAAGGATCTTTAGATACATCAAGAGCATAATTGACTATGGCTTATGGTACCTTACAAGGGAAAATTTTATATTGACAACACATACAAATGATAAATGGGTAGGAAGTGTGGATTATAAAACAAGAACTAGTGGTGGTGAATTTTTCCTTGGAAACATACTTATTTCACAGATGAGCAAAAAACAATATTCAATTACTCTTTATACAACATAAGTAGAGTATGTAGTAGTAGATACATGTTGCACTCAAGTACTACGGATGAAGTAAACACTCAAAGACATCAAGGTAGAGTAAAAGTCACCTATCTCTATTCTTTTTGATAATTCAAGTGATATTAATATATCAAAGAATCTATTGATGCATTCAAAAACCAAACACATATAAATCAATTATCACTTCTTAAGAGAAAATTTTGTATATCAAGAGGCTACAATGGAGTATGTGCCAACTCAAGATTAAATTGTAGACATATTTACCAAACCTCTTCCTAAGGAATAATTTGAGTATCTGAGACAAAATTTGGAAGTGGTGGCTCCTACATCACATCATTAGATCCTAGTTATAGTGCATGAGTATAGGGGGAGTCTAATATAATCTTTGTTAATCCCTGGGAGAAGAAAAAAAAAGTCAACTTAGGTATGCATACTTTTTAAAATTTCTAATGAGTGGAAGATTGTAGGTTCTTGGACACACTCCTTTATTTGATAAATGGGTGGAAACATTTACACAAATAATGATAAAGAATACTTTTTCCATTGATGTCAAAGGGGGAGAAAAAGTGTAAATGATAAATAAGATCAGAGCATGTGTCCAAGTTGACTTTAGGCAAATGTGTCATTGCCTAAGGGGGAACAAGTTTAGTATGAGTAGCTTCAGTTCATACTCATTATAAACTAATGTAAGTAATTCTATAGAAGGAGTAGAATATTAGAATATTAGAGAATTTAGTTTGCCATGAATGATAAAGGGGGAAATTGTTGGCAATATGATTGTCAATAATTTCATAAGGGAGGTTATTATCATTATATATATCATTGATGCTCATGGATGAATATGGTGATTAGAGGATATAAAAGGGATCATATTAGAGATCAAGAATTATTGGAGTGCTTGTGTGCATGTAATTCATCTAGTTCTTCATATTGATCATCTAGACATTTTAGGTCTATAATAGGAAAATTTGAGAAGGTAGTTCGCTAACATTATCATTACCATGTATGGATGAGTCTAGGGGATTTGGTCATATGGTTATGATCACATTAGTCCATAGTTATTATGATCGCAATTTTAACTCATGTCATGAAGTTTAGTAGAATATATGGGGATGAAAATTTGGATACTAAAACAAAATTCACTAAGTTTCTATACTTAGCTAAATTTAAAAAAGGGTTCAAGCAGAGCCAACTAAACATGTTGATGAGGTCAGCATTTGCACACATAAAGGTGTTAGGACAAAATGATCATCTGGTTGTTTTAGTTTTTATGCCTAGTTTCTATGTGCTAAATATTAGTTCACATTATGTAGTGTGACAAAAAATATGAATGAGCAAAGTTGGACACCTAGGCATTTTGATAGTGTTTTCCCACACTTAGTCAAAGTTACAGATGGAAAGATAAATTTGACTAGGAATTTTTATGATGTCATATCTTGCACTTATGAAGGTTTTTGGATTATATGAATATATGGATGGAATCACATATGTGAGAGAATTTTATACACCTAATTTTAATTTATGTGACTAAGTACAACAAAATTTATGTAGGAACAAAGTTGGCCTTCCAGGTAGTTTTACGCATAGTTGAGTATCTGGAAGAATAATCTAAGTGAGTAGATTAATATAATTATATGTCATATGTATAAAGGATTTAGGAAAAATTGAGCACATGTATTTTTTCATTATAATGCCTAGATTATGTGGTTCAAATTTTAGAACAGTCAGATGAGCGAAGAAAAATATATGAAGGTGCAAAGTTAGCCTTTCAAACATATTAAGATGGTACCCATACTTAGTCAAATATACATAAGGTAAAGTTTTAGATTATTAAAATATATAATAATTATCACTTAATCATATGTTGAAGATCCAAAAATGCGTATAATATTCAATTAGTTAATGATCAATGCAAGTATGCCAAGTGTCGCAATATCAAGAACTGCCAATAATGTGCAGAAGGCACACACTAATGACAAGTGTCACATTTAAGAGATCTCATTAGAGATAAAGATAAATTTTGTTAGAAGATTTAATGGTAAGTGATTTATTGTGAAATTAAGATATAATGGAGTGAATAAAATCAATGGGATAAAGTGCTTGATGTTTAATGACATAGAGGTGAGTTAAAGACCGATCTAGTTTAATAAGATTAATGAAGGTATGCATTCCAAAGAATGAGGATGAAATGAGATGAGGACAAGTGGTTGATGTTTAACCATAGATAGAGATAACATTTTTGCAACTATGAATATATAATATCATGAAGGAGATTGAATAAGAAATATCGATCGATGCATCTTAAAGGTGAAATAGTTAAAGTTTGAAAACATACAAATATTGAATGGATCACATGAGATTTTTAGAGATCAATTAAATGGATGCATTTTAAAGTTGAAAAAAAGGAATAAATACCATAATATCATGGTTTCAAACTTAATATCAATGTTTGATATTTAAATATATGATCATCCTAATGTTCAAGTACAAGAACATGCATGAAATCCATAAATTATGATACATACAATGAGATTGATTGTTGTAATTGATCAAATTTGTAAATATGCATTTGCATCAAAAATAGAGTCTAGTAAATGATATAATTAGTAGTCAGACCAAGAATCATGGCGGTGGATTATGAGTTCATGATGTGGGAAAATTGTAGTTAAATACATGAAATAAGTCCAACAGAATTGAGCATGATGTCTTAGCAAACTAGTGTGAACATAGAGAATATATGAAACCCTAGATCAAACGATTATATATATGTCATCTAGGATACAATAATATGTTGTTGGAGCTATTTCTATTATTGATAATTAGAGTCAAATTGAGATAGATATGTAGAGAGAAAGAGATTGATGAAGTGTGTCAAATAGATAAATATTAGAGACACAGAACCAAAGGAGCATAGAGAAAATAAGAGAAGAGAATGTGAAAAGTATAAGTAGTTATAGATCAGACCTATAACATAGAATGGAGATTTGATTCTTCTATGAATCAACATTGTAATTTGGAATTATAGCTCCATAGTAGATCTGATTGGTTGGTACCATCAGATAAGTTGAGTTGGTGCTCAGTTAGGGAGTGGGTGCTTCCTTAGAGTTGAAGCTCTTAAATTATGGGATTGGTCTCTCCTTAGGGTTGGTGCCCTTAAAAATTATAACCATTTAGGTTTTGACTATGAGGCTGGATTATAATAGTAGATTTTATTAGATATTCTCACAATGGTTTTTCCCATATTGGGTTTTCCATGTATACATATGGTGTCATATGAATTTGTGTGTATGATCTCTACATATTTGTTTTAATCTGCATATTCTTTTTAATATGTTTTAAAAGTTATTAGAAAAGGACTAAGCTATTCAATATAATGATTCACCCCCACTCTTAGTATATAGTTGTGTTCCAATGAAAAACTTATTGAAAATCAAGCTCATAATGGGAGATGAAGTCTGAGGAAAGAAGAGAAAATTCAACAATAAGAAGAAGAGAAAAAAAAGGTTAAGAAAGTAGAGGCTCAAACATAGTGAGCTAAAGAATCATAGGTACAAAGGAAAAAGAATTAATAAACTACTATGAAATGGAAATTACAGGAGGAGAAAATAGATAGAAAAATATATAATAGGAATATGTAAAGGTGCAAAAGAAAAAGTATCAACATAATACATAATTATAGGAGGCACAATGTAAAAAATCTAAAGATGAAAATAAATAAAAAGCTTAGCAAGAAGCATAGAAATAAGAGGATATATAGAAGTAAGAGTAGGAGACAAATGTGGAGATTAAAAAATAAGCTATGAAGTAAAATGCAATCGAAGGAGTGGAAGAGGGAAAAACAAAAGTTCTAAGTAAAACAATGGTAGATGCCCAAGAGGGGCCATCATAGCAGTCAGAGTAGATCTTTTATATTTAGCTTTAGTTTGTCCCATCCTTATCTGTGAGGTTAATGACATTTTAATTTTCATTGGAACCATCTCAATGTGAGTGTACAATTATGACCTTTTCCACATTGGCCATTTTTCTAATTTATTAATCAATTTCTTTGGATGTTTCTAAGTTACCTTTTACAAAGAAACTTGAGGGAGAAGACACATTTAAAGTGTCTATTTTGTAGGAGGTTTCCTCATTCAAATTGTATGAATCATAACTCAATGAAAAAGTCCAATACTCTAATCTCACTCTAGTAATTTTTGGAAAATAATTAAAGGTGAATGACCTCCATTGATCTATCAAGTCCTAAGAAACTATTCTATGTCTAAGGATAATTATCTCACACTTCTTCATAATCAACTAACTAATGACTATAAGTTTATGCATAATATCTTTTAGTTATTCTAACAAGGGTAAAAAATTAGGGTCTAAATTAATAAAATGATTGAGATTTTGGAGTACTATGAACATGTTTTAGACACTATGACACTTTAATCATAACAATTGCCACATAATTTTCTAGATTTGAAGTAACAATTACACAATGTGTGGGGTGATTTGAATGCATAATTTGATGTAGCCAAGTTTCCACTGGTAAGGAAATAAACCTAACATTCAAATCATTAATTTGTACCCTAGATATTTTTATGTGGTCATTACAGGGTTTATAAAATAAAATGTTGTGAAATACTTTTGAAGGGGTCCAAACACAAGAGCACATAGACTAACTAGAAGAGGTGTGATAGGACATTAAATTGAAAAGTGAAAATGCAAGATCTTCCATTCTAAAAACTAAGGATGATGATATCAATAATCTCATGGCTTACCAATTTTTTTTGTGAACAATGATGGTTAGGGTCAATGATTCCCTACCATATTGTAAATTTTATAAATACTTGTCCTCCCTTGATACTTTTTGCTTTCACTCATTGAGATACTTTAGTATATTCCCTTGGAATAACTACAGTAAAAAATTCTTAAATGAAAAGTAGCATAGTCTTCAATCCATATATAATAAGCACTTCTAGCAATAGATCCCAGAGCTGAAACTCAATCATCAACACCTCCAATAGTGGTTCCATCCTTTGTTGATCCCTCATATTTTTTAGTTCTAGTTGAAACATTTGCATCACAACATTATTTAAGCTACCCAACATAACTCATGTCACCTCTTTCCACTTAATTAATCTGACACAATGTGATTTTTAAAATTTTGATATGAGTTTCCATAGGTATATTAGATATAATAAGTAGGGATAAGCTAGTTAAAAACCCATAAAGTGAGGCAACTTAGTTATATCATTCTATTAAAAACTTGCAAGCAAAGTAAACTAGTATATTTCTAGTTGAAAACATAAACAAGTGTTTAAGTAGTGTGCAAGAGGTAAACATAGGTAAATGGTGCCTTGAGAGATAACTATGACTTATTTTTATTCAACCCTAGTTTTAGGTAGCTTATTGAAATCCATAAGGCAAAATAATTCCTACGATGTTGTCTAGGGATGAGATAACCTTTTATATCTAGAAAAGAGTTGGTAGTATTTTATGCCTATAAAATCATAATGTACATATAGTCGATATGTGTATGTATCACATGGTTTTGTAAAATGTATATCCCTTTTATCCTTTTCGAAGCACTTATTGTAATTATAACATTTATAGAAGGTGAAAGGTTTTTTTTTTGTCTTGTTGGTAAAAGGAGGAATGTGAAGTGATAGAGTCATGAGAATAAGGTTACAAATATTTTGTTGTTACATTGTAAATGATTTATACTTATGATAGATATTAATATAGATTATGATATAATTACCTCATTATAATTGGATATTTATATGTTGTGTTTTGATTAATATATTCCCTTTTTCATTTATAATACATTTATAACTTTATCTGCTAATATGAAAGAATACATGATTTTGGAATTTTTTAGTTATAGCAATCTATACCAGTTAATTATAATCATGCCTAGTTATCATAACATATGTTTGTTTATGCTATAGTTATATCTATTTCTACCTATATTAGATGATTTATCTCCCATTATCAAGTTCTTATATACTTTCTAGGACCCTCTGCTAATAATGTTAGAGGCCATTAGTGACTCTAATATTGTTTTACCTAAATTATCATCTCATTTATTTTCTCTTTGCTAATGTATGGGTCATATTGAATGGCCTAGGTAACAATCATTGACATTTTATTGTCCCTCACATGGTTCCAAACTTTGGAACATCTTATGCATTTATAAATATAACATTACATTCATACTCTATTGGAGAGTTGTCAATGATGTCATGGTGATGTCATAAAGGTTTTCATAGGAGTGGATGAAGTGATTTGATAGTCTAAGTGACAATGACAAAGTGTGCAATGTGCTTATCCTAGTATGATTGAAGGAGGTTTGGATAATCTTCATTTTTGGCATGGCTAGAGGTGTTTAGGGATGAGTATGGAGAATTGATCATGTAAAAGGGGTCTTATAAGAGGTTTTAAATTATTTTAGTTTTTTTATTCATGAGTGTATTTAATTTTGTTGATCATTGTTTTCATCTAGACATTTTGGGTCTACTATCAGAAAATCTAAGTAGGTAATTTGTTGACATCACCATTACCATGTGTGGATGAGTCTGGGGGAGTTGATCATATGGTTGTGATAAAATTTGTAACTAATTAATATGAAATAAATTCTAGGTCATGTGATGAATCAAAACATAAGATATACAAGTGAAAATTTGGGCTCTTAGGCAGTTTGACAATGTTTTCCCATACTTAGCCAAATTTTCATGAGGTAAGAGCCAAGTAAGTAGTTTGGTGATGGAATATATTGCATATATGGACATTTCAAAAAAATGATCATATGGGTTTGTTTATTTTTATTCCTAGTTGATATGAACTAAATTTTAGGTCATGTGATGAACAAAAACAAAAGATATGGATGTGCAAAGTTGGCCTTCTAATCAAATTTTTGACATATTTGGCTCTATGGCAAAAAATTATGAGTGACTAGATTAATGGAATTATATCTTATATGATTGAAGGTTTCAGGAGTATTTTGACACATGTTTAGATTATCCTATTTTAGTATATAATATTTTCCAAATTTGAGATCATGAAAAGGAGCAAAGTAAAAGATATGACTGTGCAAAGTTGGCCTTCCATGTAGATAATCAATGGTCCCCATACTTTGTCATTTTTGCACGATGTTAAAGATCAGGATTAGATGGAGATATAATGGTTCATGTTGTTAGTAAATAAATATATAAGATGAAAATTAATTCAAATTGGTCAAATTTTTCATTGGATAATGAAGTAAAAAAATAATCTCCTTACAAATGATCGATGAAGCATGTTTATTTCAAGATGTCAAGATGCAGTGAGATGGTACTAAGTGTTCGATGTTTAACATTGAGTATAGACAAATTTAGAGATCATTCAAAGGATAAATAGTAATTATGTGTTAATAATTATAGAGAAAAATGGTGAAAATTAAATTTGAGAGATCAAAGTGATATTTGTTTATCATTGTTAAAGACTGAGCTACGTACAAGAGATCGACAGTGCACATTGAGTCAATATTGCAAGAATACATGAGATAAGGCAAACTATTTGAGGTTTAACATTTGGGAATTGGCACACTATGAATTAAATTTTGAATAAAATGAATAGTGTACATTTAATATGAATATAAGAGGACATGATATGAAATTAAAGTGACCAAGACTTAACTATGACCATTTGAATTTAAATATTTGAATGCAACAAAGGAAAAACCAGTGCTCTATATTTTGGATATATCTTTCGATCCAAGTAGAATTTTCTCATGGTGTAAAAATTGAATATTTTTTAAGAATCTAAGGCATATATATAATTATAAGTTTGAAGATATTAAAGTATGTATTCCAAAGTTATAGATGTTAAAAGTTGACTATGTTTTTGTATATGTTCTGCAAGTGACCCTAGAAGGCTATTCAAGCTTATTTTGAAATTGTTTCAATACATATTTATGAATTAGATATTTTAGAGTGTTATATACTCCATTAAGATGTTTTTTGGGAATTATAAATTTTTGGATAATCATATATATTATGAAGAGAGGTTTAGAAGTCAATTGTGTATTCGTTCATGGTGACTATGTGCATAGAATGTTGTTTGAGAAAATTATGCTTAAGTAGAAGTGTGTTGTCATGTATATGGAAAATTAATGGGGACTTATATATCATGTGTCATGGGAAGATATTTAGGAAAGAGCTACTTTGTTCCTATTTTTCTTGGATAAGTGTCAAAGAGGTGAATGTGTCATCTTAGGACCTAAAAGGTCACTTAGGATTATTTTAAAGAGAGTTGTGCTTAATTTTGACATACATAAGATGACTTAAGGGTGAAGGCATATATTGTTGCTGATAAGGAACATTGTGGAATTAATAATTCATGAATGATATATAAATAGTGAAACAAAATGTGATGGTTTCTAGAGGTGTGAAAGATTTGTGTAAGGCTTGTGAGAATAGTATACATTGAAGTGAAGAAGACATGATAAGTTGTGTGCCTATTGATGAGTTGATGAGTAGAAAGTTTTATTTAATGAGTCTATGAATTTTAGGTCATATTTTGATGACATAAAATTTCTCTTTTAAATTTATATTGTTAATCTATGTGAAGAGATCTGAGTGTGCATATGAGGGCAGTTTGAGTGAAGGAGAGATATTGTGGCATGCCTATGTGAGAGGCCTATATGAGATAGAGAAGGATTTTGTGTAGGGGTTAGTAAAATTAGAGATAAATCATTAGGTGTTGAAGACATGAGTTCTATGGTGGAGTTTTACACTTTAAAGGAGGGTCTAAAGGACTTGATCTTCCTTAGGGGTAGTTTCTTCTTGTGAAATATGTGTTTCACTAAAGGCCTTTGGTTAGGTTGAATTGATCAAGGTTTCTAGTCTAAAGGACTTGACTAGTCTCTTATTTGTAATTTCTTATTGGAAAATTAATCCATGTGTTTTAGGCTTGAGAGTGGGTTTTATTCCCCATGAGGGGATCCCACATGAACCATGTGTTGTGTGTTTGATCTTGTGTATGCATTGATTAAATAATCTCTCTTGTTAATGTTGCTTGATCAAGTTGATATTTGATTATTTTTTAATAATTTTGAAAGGATCATAATTGAAATTCAAATATTTGGGCTCATTGATTCACCTCCCAATGATTATACCTCTAATAATTAGTATCAGATCAAGTCATTTGGTAAAGACTTGATAGCTTGAAGGTGATTCAAGGTACAATATGGGTAGTCATTAAATAATTTTATCTACTAATCAAGCACCAATGTTTAGTGGATCCAATTATGATTTTTGGAATGCAAGGATGAGGATATATAATATATCCCTAGGGTTTGATGTATGTAAATTGGTTTTGGATGGTTATGTTGTTCCTACTACTCTTCCATCTAGTGTTGTAGATAAGAAGCTATTTGAGAATAATTCTAAGGCAATGAATGCCATCACCTATGATCTTACACAAACTAAGTTCACCAAGTTAATCCATTGTAAATAAACTAAATACATATGGGAAAAAATTCATATCATTTATGAAGGAGATTAAAAGGTTAAGATTGGTAAGTTTCAAATTCATAAAAGGTAATTTGAAAGACTCAAGATGAAGGAAGAAGATTTTGTGGCATCCTTTCTGTAAAGAGTTGATTAGATTGTGAACATCATTTTAGGTCTTGGAAAGAACCTTGAAGAGGATATTATTGTTTAAAATGTATTAAGGTCTTTATCCCTCAAGTTAATTCCAAAATTATCTACCATAGAAGAAAGTCATGATCTTACTTAGTTGAAGATGGATCAATTGCATGGCACCCTTACTACCTATGAGATGAGGAAGAATGATGACATACCACCAAAGAAGGAATCAACATTCAAGATAGAGAGGAATCCAAAGAATAAGTTTCAAGGTAAGAAACCTAAGGATGATGACATTTTTGATGTATATGAGGATGAACTAATTGCTTTGATTTTAAGTAAATTGAAAATAGGTTTACACAGGTATAAGGGTAAACTACCCCTCAAATGCTTAAATTATGGAGAGTTAGGACATTTTGATAATAAGTGCCCTCATAAGTATAATAAGGATGATTATAAATAACATAATGAAGGTCATGATGATGGAAAGAGATCATTTAGGTCTAATAAAAATAAAAAGGGATTCATAACATTTGACAAGAATAAGAAGTATTTCAAGGACAAGAAGAGTCTCTACACCAAAGAATATTTCATCTTATCATATGAGAGTGAAGTCAGTGACTCAAAATATGATCATGAAGATGATGGTCTTGTTGAATATGAAACCCTATTCATGGTTGAGGAAGGTGTTTTCTCACATTAAAATTAATCTACTTGGAGTGATTAGGATGACGATCACGATGAGGTAGACTATTAGACTACATTGACAAATGATCTTGAAGAACTAAAGATTGAGAAGAAGATCAATAAGAAGATGAAATATAAACTCAAGAACTTTGAGGAGAAATTAAGTTTTTATGAGGAAAGAATGTATGAACACACCAAAGAGCATAAAGATATGGTCAAGCATATCAGTTGTCAATTGGAAATCCTATCTACAAGCCTAAAAGATAAATAACATGAATGTTCAATGTATGTAATTGAAAATGAGTCATTGAAATCTAAGTTAGAAAAGACATCTAGTAAGGTGAAGTTATTTTTGAGATTTAAAAATAACTCAAGTCATGTAGAAAATATTCTAAATGATCAAAATCATGAAAGTGATAGAACTAGTATTGGATACAAATAAGAACTAGAGAATGCAACTCAAGACAAGATGAAGGCTAATGTAAACAAGGAGAATCATACATTGAATTAAAATAATCATAAGAGGAATTGAGGTGCTAGAAGAATGAATACAAATTAGATAAGACAACCAAATGCCATGAGGTATGAAAATTTTAATGGTTGTTACTATACTTTTAATCAATTTAGGCATAGAGCTAGATAATGTAGAAGGCCTGTTAGAAATGAGTTTGTATGGAACTCTAAATGGAATCACCAATCAAGTCATGGGATCAAGGATGAGTGTTTCAATATCATAATGTGGGAAACTTTACAAAGCTTTTTCCAAATAATTTAAGACAAGCTAAGTTTCCATCAAAAAGTATTTTTTGTTACAAATGTGAAAGATTGGTTACATTACTAGATTCTACAAGCTAAGGTCTACAAATCCAAATATGTTCAATTAGTCTCTAAGAGTACAAGGAAGAAGGGAAGTTAGCTCATCGAAACCAAAGGTGTTAAGTATATGTCATGATGAGTTTGTAGGTCCAATTAATCTATTTTATATTATGGAGAACGTTTTATAAGTTGAAGAGTGCCAAGGGATCTCATTATCTACTCATGTTGTGAATGAAGAGACCATGTTTAAGAAGAAGACAAAGGTACTAGTTGAGCTTAGTGCTAAGTTGTGTATGAATCCAAGCGAAAATCTTATAATTGTTGAGGATGTATCATATAGAGACCATCAATTGGTAGTGTCTAGTGATGAGGTTCCTAACTTCAAGGTGGATTCTCCATATGAAAAGGTATGTCATGAATCTATGTTGTCTCCATGTATTGTCAATCTAATCTTAGAAGAGAAGAAGAGTTATTTAGAAAAGGAACCAATTGTCATAGTTCAGACTAAGAATAAGAATAAGAAAAGGAATAAATATTATAGCTACAAGAGGATTATAGTGCTTATTAAGGAGATGTGGGCCACTCCTAAATTCACTTTATTTTAGAGCATTATGGTGTAAATGATGTTTTTGTCTAACACTTCTTAAGAGACTCCTTTTAGTGGAGAAGCAAGTGTTGATGTGGTGTTTTATATATACTCCTAAAAGGATAGAGATGAATGTTTTTAGTTGGAATAGGTATGTAGAAGTTCAAAAGATGATGTGGTTATGTCAGAGTGATGTCATAGTTATTTATGGTTAGTCTATAGGGTCACATTGAAGATTTTAAAGGCATAAAATAAGATTTTTAATTTGTCAAGATGATATTTTTTCATAGAAAAGTATGTTGAATTTATTCTAGCTTGCTTCTAGTGTTTTTTTTGTTTGAAGGTATGTTCAAGTCAAATTGGAAATTTTCATTTGCTCTCAGGTTTCCCAGTTTGTGCTTTACAATATGCTAGTCCTAAAATGGGTTATAGGATGTATGGCTTCCTAAAGATTTGGAAGATCAAAACTTGTTTGAGAAGTGTGTAATGGTTTTATTTAGATGTACAATAATTTTTATAGGTGGATGTTCACCAAAAGAAGGATTGTTGACCTATTTATTTTGAGTTTTTAGGGTTTTATGCTTTGCTATAAAAGTGATTTTATTTATGAGTTGAGGTCTGAGGCTTCTTAATATATTTATTGGGATAAATGAGTTGTAAAATCATGTTTCAAAAATATTTTAAGGTTTGTGGTTTTCAAATTATTCATGTTTTTGTGAATATAGAAGACTAATTGACATGTTGGATTGTGAAGGAAGTATCTTACAAAGAATGAGATATGTTTTTAAAAAAAAATTATTAAAGATTCATATAAGAGTGATCCAAATATGAATTCTTAGGTCTTGAAGAAGTGTCTACTAAAATTTGTGGGCTTTGAAATTTCCAATTAGGGCTATAAGGAGTCTAGACATGCCTAGTAAAAAGGAGTGTTTTTTGATAAATTTATTCAAAAGAGAAAGATATATGTATTTAAAGGAGAATTATTAAGTTATATTAGAAAATTTTTCCTAATTTTTGATTGGCATGGAGTTTTTTTTGGTGATCTTTGAGGTAGAGAAGGCTAGTAAGCCTATGTGGTGATTTTTCATGGTGTATAGGGATTTGATGATACTCAAAAGGTGAAATCATTAATAAATATTATGGGGAGTCCCTCTTAGATGTATCATAGTGAGTTACATTATATTTTAATTTTTTTTTTGTTATTTATTCATTGGTTTTAGTGCTTGGTTGAATAAGAGCATTGACATGTGGCAAGAGGAAGTTGTCAAGGCAAAGAAACAATAGGCTCAAGGTAAGGGGGAGTTTGTATCATATTTATAATGTTTTCCTCTCTTGTTGGTTGTATTTTTAGGTCCTTAGGATCATTTGGTGCCCACTTTTTCATTTTTTCAAAGGGGGATAAATTTCACATTGTGGAGTGCTTGAAGAGAGAGAAGGAAGGTGAGTTGTATATTTCTATATGATGGCTGTTAACATCAACAAAAATGGGGGAAATTTTTAGAGAGTTTTTAATGATGTCATGGTGATTTCATGGAGGTGTCCTAGTGAGTGGATGAAGTGACTTGATAGTCTAAGTGACAATGACAAAGTGTACAATGTGCTTGTCTTAGTATGCTTGAATGAGGCTTGGTTGATCTTTAGTTTTGGCATGGCTAAATGTGTTCAGGGATGAGTATGGAGTATTTATCATGTGAAAGGGGTCATATAAGAGGTTTTATATTATTTTAGTGATTATTTTAGTGAGTTTTTTTCATCTAGTTGATCATTATTTTCATCTAGACATTTTGGGTCTAGTAGCAAAAAATCTAAGTTGGTAATTTGACGGTGTCACCATTACCATGTATGGATGAGTAAGAGGGAGTTGGTCATATGGTTTTGATAAATTTTTTGCCTAGTTACTATGTTATAAATTCTAAGTCATGAAATTAAGTTAAACATAAGATATACAAGGTAAAATTTGGGCTTCTAGGTAGTTTGATAGTGTTTTCCTATACATAGCCAAATTTGCATGAGGTAAGAAAGAGTCGATTAAATAGTTTGGTGATGGCATATATCACACATGTTGATGTTTCAATAAAATTTGATCATATGGGTTTGTTGATATTTTTTATTAGTTGATATTTGTTAAATATTATGTCATGTGATGAAGCATGACAAAATAAATGGATGTGCAAAGTTAGCCTTCCAAACAAGTTTTTGACATAGTTGCCTCTATGGCAAAAAAATCAAAGTGAGCAGATTAATGACATTATATCTTGCATGAAAAAATGTGTTAGGATAAATTTAACACATTTTTTTCCTATATAATTCTATCATATGGTTTAAGTTTCAGATCATGCGATTGAGCGAGGTAAAAGATATAAATGTGCAAAGTTGGCCTTCTACGAAGATAAGCAATGGTCTCCATAGTCATTTTTACATGATGCTAAAGTTCAGGACCAGATGGAAATCCAATGAATCATAGGCATTAGTAAATCAAGATATATAATTCATAGTAATTTAAATGGGTCAAATTATTCAATGGTTAATAAAGTTAAAAATTGATCTCCTTACAAAAGGATTGATGAAGCATGTTTATTCCAAGATGTTAGGATACAATGAGATGGTGCCAAGTGTTCAATGTTTAACATTGATCAGAGATAAAGATATAGATTCTTCCAAAGATAAATGGTGAGTGGGTATTTTTATTGATCAAGATAAATGGTGTGTATTGAAGTTAATATATCAAAGTGAAAACTATTTATCATTGTTAAAGACTAAGCTACGTACAAGAGATTGATGTTGCACGTTTTGTCAATATTGCAATATTGCATGAGATAAGGTCAAATTTTTGAGGTTTAATGTTTGTTAATTGGTACACTATGAATTAAGATTCAAATAAAATAAATGGTTTAAATTTAATTTAAATATGTGAGGACTCGAGGTGTGATAAAAGTGATTTAGGTTTAACTATGACTATTTGAATTCAAGTATTTGAATTTAACAAAGGAAAAGCCAATGCTTTGTATTTTGGCCATATATTTTAGTATAGGTAGAATTTACTCATGGTGTTAAAATTGAATTTTTATAAGACTCTATAATTCATATATAAATATAAATTTCAATATCTGAAAGTATGTATAGTCAATGTTATGAAGGTTCAAAGTTTATTATGTTTTTTTATATGTTCTACAAGTGACTTGAGAAGGTTGTTCAATCTTGTTTTGATATTGTTTTGATATCTCTTGATTAATTAGATATTGGGGAGTGTTTTATAGTCAATTATCATGTTATATTATAATTATGAAGGTCTTACCAATCATATCTACTTTAGAAGTCAATTGTGTATTTGTTCATGGTGACTATGTGTGTAGAATATTGTTTGAGTAAATTTTGCTTAGGTATAAGTATAATTTGATGTATATAGACAATTAAGGGGGACCTATATATCATGTGGTATGTTTATATATGTTTTAAAGAGTTCTTATGTTTCTATTTTGCTCAAATAAGTGTCAAAGAGGTGAATGGATCATCACAGGACCTAAAAGGTGACTTAGGCTTATTTGAAAGATAGTTGTGCTTAAGTGTGACTGATGTAAGATTCCTTAAGGGTGAATTCATGTATAGTGTGAAAAAATGAATATTTTGGACTTGATAATTATTGAATTCTCTATAAATAGTGAAACTAAATGTGATGATTTCTATAGGTAGGAAAGACTTGTGCAAGGCTTGTGAGAAGAGTATGTGTTGAAGCAAAGAAAAGAGGATAGCTTGTGTGCTTGTTGATGAGTTGATGAGAAGAATAGTTTGTTAACTAAGTATATTAATTTAAGGTAAAATTCTATTCTAGGTTTCCAATTTGAGGATATGCAAAGAGGTTTGAGTGTGCATATGAGGGAAGTTTGAGTGAAGAAAGAGAGAGATTGTGGCACTTCTATGTAAGAGTCATGTATGTGATAGAGAGGGATTTTGTGTAGGGATTAGTAAAATTAGAGATCCATCATTAGTTGTTGAAGACATAAGTTCTAAGGTAGAGGGTTTTAATTCAAAGGATGGTCTAAAAGACTTGATCTTCCTTAGGGTTAATTGTTCCTTGTGAAACAAGTGTTTCACTAAAGGCCTATAGTCAAGAAGAGTTTATCAAAAAATTTGGTTTAAAATACTTGACTAGTATCTTATTTGGAATTTATTATAGCATAAGTAGTCCATGTATTGTAGGCTTGAGAGAGGGTTTTATTCCCCATGATGGTTTACCATAGGAACCATGTGTTGTGTGTTTGATATTGTGTATGGATTGATTGAATGAGATCTCTTTTTAGTTTTTATTTATCAAGTTGATATTTTTTGATTGTTTAATAATTTTGAAAGGATAGGAATTGAAATTGAAATATATGGGATCATTGATTCACCCTCCCCCCACACTCTCAGTGATAGTACCTATAGCATACTCTTGGTGACCATATGTAATGGTCACCCCTTTCTTGTCCTCTAGGAGTTGTAGATAGTTTCTAATTTTTACTTTGGGGTCCCATTCCCTAAATTGGGCCACCTTTAAATTTTAGTGGGATGTAATCTTAATTAACTGATTAAATTGTACCATCACTATAAAAAGGGCTTATTAATAGGTATAAGGGTCTTATAATAATATATCTAATGTTTAACAATAAGTTATTCATCTATATTATCGTACAATTGATGGCCCACCTCTTATTCTACAAGCTTGTCTAAAACATGACATGGTAAGAATAGATGTGTTAGAGGTACACTCAATAAGAGGGGGATAGGGTGAATCAATGATCCCAAATATTTAAATTTCAATTCCAATCATTTCACACTATTAAACAATCAACATACATCAACTTGATCAAGCAACATTAACAAGATCTCATTCATTCAATGCATACACAAGATCAAACACATAACACATAGTTCCTATGGGAAACCCTCATGGTTATTAAAACCCACTCTCAAGCCTATAACACAAGAACTACCTATCCTTTAATAAATTACAAATAAGATACTGGTTAAGTCCTTTAGACTAGAAAACATTGATCAAATCCTCTTGACTAAAGGCCTTTTGTGAAACACCTATTTCATAAGAAGAAATTTCCCATAAATAAGATCAAGTCCTTTAGACCCTCCTTTGAGAATAAAACTTCCACATTTAAAATAATGTCTTCTACACTTGATGATGGACCTATGATAACATAACACCTTTCTCTTCTTCTCACATTCACAATGCATCCAAAGCCACCTTTTAGATCACTCCACACTTCTCTACTCATACAAAATAAAGAATCATACAAAAACACTAAACATCATAAATATGACATAGAGGTCATAAACACCATCATCAAACTTATCTTCCATTCAACCCATTCATTGGGCACACACAACCTTCACCTTGCCTTTTTTCACCATACACACTCTCTCAAAATAGCCTCTTGAGCATACTCACTCATTCTACCTCTTCTAGGATTATTAGGTCTAATGAACTATGTGGTCACCTTCATCACCTTATTCTAAAAAGAATATATAATGCTATTTACTTTCTTCTGGTTCTCACTAACCTATCCCTTCTCTTTCAAATGTTATATCCTTCACTTGGTTCCACATCCTCACAAGCCTTTACTTTTAACACCTACTCTCAAGTCTAGAAACCATCATATTTGGTTTCACTATATATAGAGCATTCATGAATTATCAAGTCCATAATATTTAATATCATCCATAACACACTAATTCACCCTTAATGCATCTTAACATGGGTCACACTTAAGCACAACATATTTTCAAATAGGCTTAAGTCACTTTTTAGGTCATATGAAGACCCATTCAAATATTTTATACTTATCTAAGAAAAATAAGGACACAATAACACTTTAAAATTCATGGTTCCACTCTTTATATCCATTTATCCTAAAAATATCATAGATAAGTTTTCTCACTTCTTGTGTATGCTCAAACAACTTAAACACAGACTTGGTGCATAGGAGCATCATGAACAAATACACAGTCAACTTTTTAAGCATTTTTCATATAGTATATAAATGTTCAAACCTTAATAATGTACAAAAATTATCCTAATGTAATATAAAAAACTTAAAAATATATAATTCATCAATATATATTGAAATAATATCAAAATAATATCAAATATCCTTCTCAGGTCACTTGCAAAACATATATGAAACCACAGTCAACTTTGAACCTTAATAACTTTGACTATACATAAATTTAGACATTTAATTTTATGTTTCTATATGAAACTTATATTCCTATACAAATTAACTTTTTACTACACTATTAAATTCTACCTAGATCAAAATTTATGGCTCAAAATCCAAACATTGGTCTTTCCTTCGTTAAATTCAAATATTTGAATTCAAACGATCATAGTTAAACATTAACCAATTTGCTTGCATCTCATGTCCTCACATTTTTAGATTAAATGTGCACCATTGATTTTATTTGAAATTTAACTCATAGTGCACCAATTACCAAACATTAAAATTTGAACATTTGACCTCATCTCATGTAATTTTGTAATATTGATTCAATGCACACCATCAATCTCTTGTATGAGATCAATCTTTAACAATGCTAAATAGCTATCAATTTGACCTCTTAACTTTAATTCACACCATTTGTCTCAAGTATTATGAACACCTGATAAATTTTTATGTTTATAATAAGATAAAAATTTATCTCTTATCAACATTAAACATCGAACACTCAGCACCATCTCACTGCATCCTAACATCTTAGAATAAACATTCTTCATCGATCCTTTTGTAAGGAACTCAATATTTAAATTTGTTAACTAATGAACACTTTGACCCATTTGAATTAATGTGAATTTTATATCTATATTTATGATCTCCCATTAACTTTTGGATCTCCATTTGGTCCTTATCTTTAACATCATCCAAAATAGACTATGTATGGAGATCATTACTTATCTGCTTGGAAGGCCAACTTTACACAATCATATATTTTACCTCACTTACTCACATGATCTAAAATTTGGACCATATTATATCATAATATAATATAATCCAATCATGTGTAAAAACACTCTAGAAACATTCACATGTATGAGATATAACTCCATTAATTTTCTCACTCAGATTTATTTCTACCACAGAGCAAACTATGTCAAGAACTATCTTGAAGGCCAACTTTGCACATGCATAAATTTTGATGCCCTTCATATCATGATATAAAATTTAGTGAAAATAAACTAGGAATAGAAATTAAAAAAACCATATGATCATTTTCTCTATGTACCTTCACATGTGAGAGATATGCCATCACCAAACTACTTACTTGACTCTTTATTGCCTCATGCAAATTTGGTTATGGGAAAACACTATCAAACTACTTGGGAACCCAACTTTGAACTTGAATATCTTATGTTTCACTTAATCACATGACTTTTAATTTAGTTCATATACACTAGGCACAAATTTTATCACAACCATATGACCAACTCCCCCTCACTCATCCACGCGTGGCAATGGTGATGTTAACAAACTGCCTACTCAATTTTTTTTCCACTACACCCAAAATGTCTAGATGAAAATAATGATCACACAGATGAAATACACTCATGCACACAATCACTCAAATCATATAAAACCTCTTATAACCCAAATTTAAGCACACTAGGATAAGCACATTACACACTTTGTCATTATCACTGAGACTAGAAAGGCACTTTATCCACTCCCATGAACACCTCTATGACATCACCATGACATGATTGATAATTATCCAAAAATATCACCCTTTGTCATTTATGTCAACACCCATTAATGTATTAATATAAAACTCACCTTCCTTCTCTCTCTTCAAGTACTCTCATAATAATAACTTTTTTCCCCTTTGACACAATGACAAAGAAGACACCAAATGATCCTAAAGACCTAAACATACTATCAATAGAAGAGGACCATCTTATAAATATGATACAAAATCCCCCTTACCTTGATCCTACTTTTTTTTGTCTTTCCAATTTCATCTTGCTCTATGCCAATACTTTCTTCAATCAATCACTACAACTAATGAAGAAAGAAAACATAATTATGACTAGGTTTCATCAAGTCATCATACCAACCTTATTGAAATCTCATCTGTATCAGATATCACCATATATTCAATATGACTGAAGCATCTCACATATGGTTACCCTTACATGATGTAAAAAATACTTAAGCCATTCAAGGTATCTATAGTTATCTCCCAATAACTTTGTGCATACCACCTTGTAATTCTCAACCATGTACTAAAATCTAATGGAACTCATAAAGAAACATATAAGAGAGACTCCCCCTAAGATTGTTGATCCACTACACATCTTGAGCATCTTCAGATCTCCACACACTATGAAGAACCACCATATAAAATTATAAGCCTTCTCTATCAAACCGCATCAAGGAACACCAATAGAAATTCATGCCACTCACCAAATAATAAACATGAACTAAACAAACTTGAGAAATCACCTAAAAATATAAATACCTCTCTTTTGGAAACACTGATAAAAAAACATCAAATCTTCATAATAGGCTTGCCTAGATTCGTTGTAGCCCTACTTATAAATTTAATATACTAAAAAAATTAGTAGACACATATTCAAAACCTAATAATTCATAAATAGAGATCTTGCATATTCCCTTTTAATCACACCAATTTTTAGTACCTATCTCATCATCTACAACATACTTCCTTCATAAACCAACTTGTCAATTAGGCCTCTATCTTAACAAAAAAATAATAATTTAAAAACCAAAAACCTTCAAATATTTATGAAATATAATTTTAAAACCCATTTTTCCCATTAAAATTATTAACAATCCTCATATCTCAACTCATAAGTAAAATCACTTTTTTAGCAGATCCCAAAACACTAGAATCTCAAAACAAGCAAGGTCAGCATAATAACTTCCAATCGAAGTCCACCTCTAAAAATTCATGTACACCTAGAGATGACCATTACACACTTCTAGACCAATATTTGAGATTCCACATATTTGGGAACCCATACATCCTATAACCCATTTTAGGACTTGCATACTTTTAAGCACAAATTGAGAAAGCCGAGAGTAAACAAAAATCTCCAATTTGACTTCAACATACCTTCAAACCACAAAAATACTTGGAGAAAGATAGAATAAGGTCAACTAACCTTTCTGATAATTAAAATATTGTTGACATTTCATGAATCTTATTATTCCATCTAGAAATACCCATTCTAACCTTCCTTGCGAATCTTGCAATTAATGCCAACAATCTTTCATGACAAAGAACAATAAATTAGGCTTAACCATGCATTACAAGCACATCAATAACTAATGAAAACATTGAATATTATCCATCTAATGTTAACTTATATCCATATACCAAAATTTATTCATTAGCATCATCAACACACACCTTAGGGTTTATAGAATCAAACCCCCAAGTCATTACCTTTCATCCTTTGGGCTAGTTCTTCAAAAATTGAGAGTAAAATGATCAACTAAAGATAATATTGACACACAGGTCTACCAATCAACAAACTCCTTCACAATAAGCTACCACATCTTCTCATGACCTACTTTGTCTTTCAAGATCAATCAATACCCAACCATCATCCACCATGCTTCTTATTTCTATAAAGTGTCTCTTTAAAGCTTAAAAGAGACACCCCTTTGACAAAGAGAGACTAAAACTCCCAAAACTCTAGAGAGTCCCATATATCCATAATCTCATTTGACTTACAGTCCTACTTGACATTGAATAAATCCTTGACTTCATTATTTTCTTCAGATTTGTCAATAAATGCTATCAAATAGAAACTCTTGACTTCCCTTCATGTCTATCATGGCAAACAAACCATATTTGGTCTCAACCTGATCTCTTCCTATAGGCTTAGTTTTCCATACCCATTTATGACCTCTTCCTTGCACACTAGGATCTCCATACACCTTATTCTACTTTGGAAACTCATTCAACCTATTGTTTCAATACCTAACAATGTGACCAACTTTGTAACAACTAAAACAAACAAGATCATTCATACCTTTTGCTTGATGATGATTATGATATTATTTTTATATCTAGACATAAGATAAATTTTTTATTTTCTTCATATCTAATTCCTTCTTTTCTCTTGATTTATATGAGATATTATTTATCCAAGACCAATTAATTCTTATAAGGCTCCATGATAACTCATTCTTGACTGACTTTCTTCTATAGTCCTTAGCTCTATGACCATACTTATTACATATATAACAAAGACCATGAAATAAAATAGCATACCTTGAAGCATTTAGTTATCTAATAGACCTTTTTTCATTGTTTTCAAAGCATTAAATCTCTTTGACATAATTCGTCATCTCATGATTCTTTTCTAGCTTATCCAACTTGATTATAACAAGTTCATTCTCACTCTTTAATGACTCCATCTCAATATTTAGTAGAGTGTACTCATTTTATCTTTCTATCAGATTTACATTTGTAGTCATTAACTAAGCCTCAAGAATACTAATATTCTCTTCATCCTCTTTGGCCTTTTTGGCCATGTCTTTCAGTCTATATTCTTTTAATTCAATGAACTTAATTTGTTCTTGATAATTTTTTTCTTATTTTTTGGACATGCCAAATAAACTTCCCTCAAGATAAATGACTTGTGATTCAAGACCTTTGATCATATTACTCATTTTATGATTCCTCTTCTTCTACTCCTTTAGTTCACCAAGAGAACTCATGAGCTCAGCTTCTAGATCAACTTCTTATTCCTTGTTTTCATCTTCTCTACTATTATGGCAAGCTTATTTATGAAACATGATGTCCTTTTATTTTGAACACAACCTAGTATTGGTATCTAATAGATTAACCTTGAGATCATTGATAACATTCTCATTATATTTGGAATCTTTATTTAAAGTACATATAATCTCTTCAAGTGCCTTGATCACAACCTTCTACTAGTGTTTATATTCCTTCAACTATTTAGCCATCTTTGTACAACTAGTGTTTATATTCCTTCAACTATTTAGCCATCTTTATACTAACTCAGGATCTCCTTCAAGTTGCTAAGCTTCCTCCAAAGTACCACCTTTAATACCAATTATTATAGGTATAATCACTCAAGGGGGGTGAATTAGTGAGACCATATATTTCAATTTCAATTCCAAACCTTTCACACTATTAACCAATCAACATATATCAACTTGATCAAGCAACATTAACAAGAGAGCTCTTTCATTTAATGCATACAAAGGATGAAACACTTAACACATAGTTCTTAATGGAAACACTCATGGGGAATAAAACCAACTCTCAAGCCTATAACACATGGACTACCTATCTTATAAGAAATTACAAACAAGAGACTAGTCAACCAACTCATTTAGACTAGAAAACCTTGATCAAATCCTCCTAACCAAAGGCATTTAGTCAAACACCTATTTCACAAGGAGCAACTTCCCATAATAAATATCAAGTCATTTAGACCCTCATTTGAAAATAACACCTCCACATTTGAACTGATGTCTTTCACACCTCATGATGGACAACTAATAACACAACACCTTTCACTTCTTCTCACACTCATAATGCATCCTTAGCTACCTTTTGGATAACTCCACACTTTTATACTTATACAAAATTAACAAAGTTAAAAGATCACTATTACGATATCATAAATATGACCTATAGGTTATACACACCATCATCAACATTTTCTTCCCTTCAAACATTCACTGGGTATACACATCCTTCACCTTGCCTTCGCTCACCATACACACTCTCTCAAACCAACCTCTTGAGTATACTCACTCATTCTACCTCTTATAGGATACTCTTTTCTATTTGATGGTCCTCATTGACTTATACCTTCTCTTTTATAGGTTATATGCTTCACTTAGCTCTACATTCTCACAAGCCTTTACTTTTAACACCTAATCTCAAGTCTAGAAACCATCATATTTGGTTTCACTATATATATAAAATTAATGAATTATCAAGTCAAAAATATTTACTATCATCCATAACACATTATTTCACCCTTAAGGCATCTAATATGGGTCACACTTAAGTACACCATACTCTCAAATAGGCCTAAGTCACTTTCTAGGTCTATGAAGACCCATTCACCTCTTTGCTACTAATTTAAGTAAACTAAGGACACATGAAAAATTTCAAATACATGGGTCCACTCTTTATGTCCCCTTATACATCTTCAAAATATCATAGACAACTTTTCTCAATTCTACATATGCTCAAACAACTCAAACATAGACCTAGTGCATGGGAACATCATGAATGAATACACACTCAACATTTTAATCATTGTTCATAATGCATAGGAATGGTTAACCCTTTATAATTCATGAAGATAGTCCTAATAGATTATATATAACTTCCCAATATCTAATTAATTAAGAGATATCAAAATAATATCAAAACAATCTTGAACACCCTTCTTGGGTCACTTTGAACATTCATAACTTTGATTGTACACACTTTTATATCTTCAAATTTATATCTCCATATGTTCCTTGGAGTCATTCAAAAATTATATTTTCACTACAATATCAAATTATACCTAGATCAAAATTTATGGAATAAAAACTAGACACTGGTCTTTCCTTCATTAAATTCAAATATTTGGATTCAAATGGTCACAGTTAAACATCAACCACTTTGTTTTCATCTCATGTCCTCACATATTCAAATTAAATGTGCACTATCGATATTATTTTAACATTAATGCAAAAAATTCCAATTCTCAGATAATAAACTTCAAATAGTTGACCTCATCTCCTGTAATCTTACAATATTGACTCAATTTGTACCATTGATCTCTTGTATGTAGCTTGATATATAATGATGTTAAACAACTCTCACTTTGAAATCTTGAATTTAATGCACACCATTTATCTCAATTAATACAAACACATACTCACCATTTATCCTTGAAAGAAGCTCTATCTTTATCTCTTCTCAATTTTAAGCAACACACACTTGACACCATCTCGTTGCATCCTAACATCTTAGAATAAACACACTCTATCAATCCTTTTGTAAGGAACTTGATCTTTAAATTTATTAACCAAAAAATTCTTTGACCCATTTGACATAATACACACCATATATTTGTATGTATGGTATCTCATTAACCATTGGATATTTATTTGGTCATTATCTTTAACATCATGTAAAATAGACTAAGTATGGAGACTATTACTTATCTACCTTGAAGGTCAACTTTGCACAGTCATATCTTTTACCTTAATCACTCACATGATCTAAAATATGGACCATATGATTTCCTCACATAGGATAATCTAATAATATGTCAAACTAATCTTGAAACCTTCACTTGTGTGAGATATAGCTCTATTAATTTGCTCACTTAGATTTATTTCTGTCATAGAGCCAACTATGTCAAAAAATGTTTGGAAGGCAAACTTTGCACATGCATAAATTTTGATGCGCTTCATCACATGATCTTAAAAATAGAAAAAATTAAATAGGAATAAAGCTAAATGGACCCATATTATCATTTTATCCTTGAATATTCACATGTGTAAGATATGCCATCACCAAATTACTTACTTGATTGTTTCTTGCCTCATGCAAATTTGGTTATCAAAAAGCACTATCAAACTACCTAGGAGCCTAAATTTTCACTTCCATATCTCATGTTGTACTTTATCACATTACCTATAATTTAGCACATTTTAACTATGCATAAATTTTATCACAACCATATGACCAAATCCTCCTGACTCATCCACATGTGGTAATGGTGATGTCAAAAAATTACCTATTTGGATTTTTTGCCACTAGACCTAAAATATCTAAATGAAAAAAATGAGCAAATAGATTAAATCAAATCATTCACACAAGTACTCAAATCATATTAAAACTCTTATATGACCCATTTCAAATGATCAATACTCCATACTCATCCATGTACATCTCTAGCCATGCCAAAACTGAAGATCAACTAGGCCAACTTTAACCACACTAGGACAAACACATTTCACACTTTGTCATTGTCCCTTAGACTAGAAAACCACTTCATCCACTCCTATGAACACCTTTATGACATCACCATGACATCATTGATAATTCTCAAATAATATGGGGTGTCTTTATTCCTTTAATATTGATTATGGTAGAGTCTATATAGTATAAATAATCCCCATTTTGGCTATGATTCTTCTTAAATTATCAAATATTATAGGCATCTAAGTGCCATGAATGGCTTGGTAAGCTTGAGCATAAATTTACTCACAAATCCTTATAATCTCATTTTTGTTTTTATATACAAACAAAAAATAATAATTCACATTGATTATATTATCCACATATTATATAGACAACTACCATAATTCTCCATAGGATTTGTAGACTAACCCAAGGACTGCATCCAATAAATATGGCATCATATAAAAAAATTTCTAGCATGTATGTTTTCATGTTTTAATGTATGTGTCTTTAACTTGTCACTAATAATCTCTCCTAGGGAAACAAATTTGTTAAAAAATAGGCTAATGTCCATGAATGGGACCCATTCCAATTATACATAAGTAATTATGATAAAACCATAAACTTTGTTTAGAAGGTCCATGGCATTCTAATACCATGTATAAATTTATACCATGCCTAAATTTGATGATACTATTGTAGGAAATACCTCTCTTGGGGTTTAATATTTGCCTTTCACTAGCCATTATTTTAATTTTTGCTCTATAATGTTGTGCTCGAGCCACATGTTGGTCTATACTTGGTTATATGCAACCTTAAGCACTATAATCTTATGGTACTTCTAATATTTACTTCTAGTTGATAGAACAAGTACCATTGAAGAGCAAATCATGAAGCAAATTGATATAGGGTATTACTTTTGGTTTCACTACCACTTGATGGAGTCCCATGGTTTTGATTGGAAATAAATCATCAATGCACTATTTATCCTCCTAGAGTATAATATCCTATGAGGATTATGGTGATATAGACTCTACTACATTCGAGAGGGCTGAGTAGTAAGGAAACTTGAAATCTATGTAACTTTATCAAATGTAATGCATGTGTATTCAATTTTTCTAACAATGGAGTATATAGAATGGGATTATACATGATGTTATCTTAGGCAAGCCATTTCCATAATCTAGGATTGTATAATTCATTCATAAAATATATAAACTCTCTTTATAAGTTCATTAAAAACTAGGGCTTTTTGTTTCTTTAGAGATTAAAATTACAATGTTAAACTCATAGATTAATGGTGAACTGACTTGCATTTTGTTGGATTTTTCATATATTACTAAGGCTTGTGCCTTAAATACATATCCATGTGGCATCAATGTGAATAATGAATTTTTATTTTGTTCTCATTTGGATTTAAATTCTCCAGTCATCTTTGATGAATTATTTTATTTTCCAAATGGAAACTTTTCATAAACTTTGTATATCTAGTCACATATTTGAGATAGGTGTTAATCTCTCACTTACCAAATTTTTATTTGCTATCAATCTTATTTATTTGTAATTTGTCTATGAATTTATTTGGTTCATGACACTTGTCTACTTCTTATTCACCTAGGTCTTGGAACTTATGATCTTACTTAATATTTTCTAAGGATATGAATTAATGGAATTGATCATTGTGGAGTGCTCTTAGGTCTATAGGAACTCAGACACTTAAGCTTATAAATTTTTGAACTTTGAATTATGTATGTATTCAAGGAAGGATTTAGGTAGTGGGATGTTTATGTGTGATGTTATCTTAGTGTTGTAGGGACTTAGAGGTTTAGAACCTCAGAACCCCAAGGTGATTAACCTAATTTTAACCCCTCAAAGATATGGATTAACATAATTGTGACAAATTTCAAACCCTTAGAGATCAAAACCTTAGGGTAATTATAACATGCATCTAAAGGGCAATTAGCTTAATTTTAATCCCTTAAAGCTCTAGATTAATGAAATTATTCCAACTTTCAAACCCTCAGATCTCATAACATTGGGGAAATTAAAACATAGGGATATTAGACTATTTATTTTGGTTTGTACTTCTATCATTTTAGGATCATAAGGTTTGTCCCATTAGAATGTGGTGTTTCCATGTGTAAGACTTATGGTAGAATAGATATCGATAAGGTACCAAATTTTGTTAACTATGATAAGTTTCAAGTAACATAATAGTGCCATATATCCCATAAATTTTAAATAATTAAGAGATTTTATGAAAGCTAAAGGGTTTCAAGTAATAGGATATTACCACTTGTTCTAATCCTAAAGTTTAAAAACTTTTGGGACATAATGAAGGTAGGGCCTAGATGTGTATAATTTATAAGTCCTTAAAAATAGTCTTTAAAACACATGAAAATCATATAGATATTGGGTAATGAAACATTAATCCATTAGTACATACAAATAAAATCAATTTTTAAGATGAATTATGAAAACTGAAGGTTTTAAATAAATCAAAATCAATATCCAAGCTTTGGTTTTCATAATTTTAGAATTTTTAAAATCTAGATATTGACAACAACCTTCAAATTATGCATATCAATATCAATATCATGGATATCTAAGACTTATAGGACCTTTAATAATGATATTAAAAAAATAATATGTACCCATAAAATTCATAAAATGGGGTGTGTGTTAGGGTAGAAAAAATGGCAACTCAATGGAAAAATAATCTTTAGTGTTTGAGAACTCAAATTTTTTGTAATGCATCATAACAAAATTTCAGATCTAACAAGGATAAAATAATTAAAATAGTACTTTTAAAAGGTCTCATCCTTCCCCATTAAACATACTAACTCTTATCACTCCTTGGATCTATGTGTGAAATATTTTGAAATTTATTTTACCCTTGTTATGAGAGTTTTGACAAAGTCCTAGATAAACATTATAGGTTTCATTTTGAATTCATATTTTTCAACCAAATAGTAAGGGAATATTGGGAATTACCTTGATAATAAATAGGCATCCATACCCATGATATATATGCCTTTTATTCCACTATAAGCCTTGTTCTACAATCAACCAGGCATACATAGCCCTAATAGAGATTACTTGAATCATCCATCTTATATAAGTTTATATGATGATTTTTTTTGAAACACATTTAGTAGAAGGGTTTTAAATCACCATTATATGGGTTTATGTAAAATAAATATTATTTTAATCAATATGTACCTATCAATGTACATTAATTTCTATATGTATTATCTCCCATCCAAGTTTTAGCATTAAATAGTGCAGTTGATCTTTGTACATGGAATTTTTTTTTAAAAATTACATGATTATATTAGAGGAAATCCCAAAGATCTAGTAAACCAAATTAGTCTAATTATAACATAATTTATTCATAACACATACCTCAATCATAAAAACTTAAGCACTATCAGAATAAATCTCTGTGAATATAAATTGTGCTTCTTTTTGTATTGTCCCCTTATTTTTGGCAAGTCTTTTTTAATTACGTCATATGAAATTAGTTATTTTTTTCTAAAATTTTGATCAAACTAACCTATAAATAATTAAATATTAACATATAAATCAATAAATATATTCTAGAAGCCAAGAATGATTAATCTAGAAAGCAAGAAATTTATTCTACTCCTATGTCTATATCTTCACTTACAATCATTCAAAATCATATCTAGTTAGAATAACAATGAAATAATGTTTCAAAAATTATCCATTGACTATAAAAGTGAGTTAATTACCTTTATTTCCTTCAAGCATAAGGCATTGTTACTATAATCACCTAAAAGTGACACTTGAGTGCTAAGATTTTTACTTGAGACCACCTATCCATAACTTATCCATAGACTTATCCTAAGGCCTATTTGCACACTTATCCAGCCTTCATGTGAGCCATAAACATCCCTAGTCATTCCTAAATTAGTCCTAGACCCTTATTCTTGCATCTTTCCCCTTCATTACTTATGTTATTCCACTTGGAGAATTACAACACAATAGGTACAACAGTACCACATGACACTATTTCCCAATATTGGCATTATTGTCCTTTCCCTCCTTTTTTCATAAACAAATATATTTTCAAACCCTAGACATCTTAGGTTTGGACTAGACCTATTTTAATAATTGTAAAAACATCAAAATAATATAAATACATGAATGTCATCCATTTACCAACTAGATGGAAATAAAATGCAAATTACTTATGAAAAATCAAAATAATTTATGCACAATTAAGTTTATCAATCACTATTATTTTGTACTTCTGCATACTACCATCTATAGTGTTCTTAAGCTTAGATTACACAAATTTATAGTCTCAAGAACATTCAAATAAATCAATTCAACCATCATATTATCTTCACTTTAACTTGTGTCAGGACTCAGGTGGGGAAAACTACATTAAGCTTGATCCCTATTCAAGGTATTGGTATGTAGGTAACTCTCATCATAGTGTGGTGTTCAGGATGTCTAAATTACCCCACTAACAAACACATTTTTTTATTATATATATTGGATTCCATAACATGGAGGATTAGGGTTTGTTCATAAAATCAATCAAAACAAGCCATATATAAGGTTTCAAAATTCCTACATATAGAATAGGCCTTGCATATCTAGACATAGGTGTAGCCAAAATTTGGGAATAGTGTTATACAGATAACACTACCACCATAATAGGAACACTATAACCATATGGTGATACTATCCAGTTAGGTAGCTACTAGTTACAAGGGTTTTAGACACCTAGATCTTGGTTGCAATATTCAAACTAGCCTCTAACTTAGTTTATATCATCTAGATCATCCATCTAAGTTGTTTTCTCGATAAGTTCTTATTTCCATTATTTATTTATATTTTTAGAAATCTTAAATTTATTAAATTCTATAAAAAATTAGTGGTTGTATTTTTTTCATATTTATACCCTGATTTACTATACTCAGATCTTTAATAACATAGGATTTATATACTCCTAAGTCCTAAAATGTTAAGTCATTTTGTGAACCCAACTTACTTTGAATATTATACAAACCGTAGCTCTAGATAACACTAGGTTTTATATTTTAGATCCATACATTTTCTAATTTTATTTGATATAATCATGATAATAATGAAAAAAGTGTATAAATTTTTGTTACAAAGTTTAATACTTTCATTTTCATGCTTATTTATTTTAATTCAGAATAAACTTAAAAAAGACATAAACACATGTACACATAATGCTTTATATCAATTAAAATTCTTGTCATGTTTCATTATTTGTTTATCATTCTTTCTTTCTCTTATGTTGAATTCAATTAAGACATAAATATTTAAATACATAAAGAATACATTACATAAGATACCAAATTCATTGCCTAAAATCAACAAGTATTCTGTAAATGTATTTTTCTTTTTGGTTCACTTTGATTCCTTACATATTGCTCCTAGACATAAGGGAACATCACTGGTCTCTCTTATCCCTCCTAATTCTCAAGCACACAATCTAGATACCATCTCGCCTCTACTACTAGATCTATGCTCCTAGTAGAGCATGTGGTCCAAGTTATGACATATACATGTGGTCTCAAATATTGGTAGGTTAGTAACACCCATGGATATAACTTTGTTTACTAGAGTAGTGATTTTTTAGCCATAGTTTCCATTTTATATCTACTAAAACATTATGACACATATAAAGACATTTTGTGTTGTACACTCTATGATAGTTAGGTGACTCAAACATCTGATCCAACTGATGTTACTTCCATAAATAATACTATGAAATAGACTGAAGAGCATATTTCATTTGACAATTATGATCTCCCACCTCAACACATCATAAATTTACAATTGACTCTCTACATTTCATTACAAATTAATTATGTATGTGTCAAAAGGGTTTTAGTTGACAATGGATTAGGATTGAAAATTTTCAATACCTATTTTGTTTAAATTCTTAATATATATTCTAAAGATATGGATCCTTATGATATGAACATCTGAGGGTTTTTTAATATTCCATGCAAATTCTTGGGTCAAATCACACTAAACCTTAAATTGGGGCCTAGAACACTACTTACAACATGTCAATTTATTCCTAATGATCTTAATTACAATATCTTACTTAGAATACCATAGATTCATGATATGTACATAGTTTGATCCACTTTACCTTCATGTTTAGTACTAGTTGTATAAGTCATATGAACACTTGTCCCATTGATAAATAACCATTCAAATATTGTAAACATACAGAGCCTCCACACAATTATATTCCTCATATGCATTTTTATACAACACCACTCAAGTTTACTATTCATAACTCATGTATCACTCCCCCAGATACTTCTAGAGCATAGGCTAATAAATTCACTTCTCATTTTTTATTGAGATACTTCTATAGGACAATGCTTAGGAAATGTGAGAAGGGAATCCTTAATCCCATTAAAACATGTGATTAATAGGGTAGACAAGGACCTAGATCTAAATATATCATATCTAATGACAAGTCATATCACTATACTTATTAGCATATAATATTATGTGCACCTATTCCATGGGTATACAATACATTAAACCATTTTATACACTCTCAATTGTTTACCCTGATATTATCAATTATACTTGTCTAGATCTACCTACTTTCAAAAAACTCACTAACAATGAGGTTTTCTTAGAATTCTTGGCAGCATATAAGGATCTCCTTCCCTTCTATCATAAGAATAGGTTTCCTCTTTCTAAAAATTCACATGCATAATTTGGTGAGTATTCAAATGATCAAGATGATATTTACTATACATAGATGATACCAACCCTACAACACCATACACTATGGATGAATCTGTGTTACCTAACAAAGAGATAGTCAAATTCAATTACAACATAGATACTAATCCTAACTTCATAATATTGGTTGTTGATTTACATAAATAAGAAGATACATATATTAATCATATTTTAAAATATTTTCCTGAAGTTTTTGATTGGGTTTATTTTAATATGACTAGCATTGATCCCTCAATCATAGTACACAGGATTACATTCTATCTCGATACCAAACTAGTTAAATAAAAAATTAAATAAATGCACCCCAAAGTTGATCTTTTAGTCAAAAATGAGATTTAATGGATCTTAGATGATAGTTTCATTCAAATAGTTTCACATTCCCAATGGGTTGCTAATATTATCCTTTTTATAATACCCAATGGCCAAATCCAATGTTGTTGTGATTCTAGAGACTTAAATAAACATGTCCTAAGCAATATTTTCCTCTAACCAACATCAATATGATAGTAGAATCTATAATAGTCTTGAAATGCTATATATTATGGATGGCTTCATTGGTTACAATCTAATTAAGATTGTTGAAGAAGACTAAAAAAGCTTATTTTACAACACCATGGGGAAATTTCTACTATATATTCATTCTTTTTAGATTTAAAAACATGAAAGAAGCATACCAGTGAATAATGACAGATCTTTCATGATCTCATTCATAAAATGGTCTAATATTATGTCAATTATTTGCTTGAAAAATCAAAAGAATGACAACATCATGAAATAAATTTGTAATATAATTTTGAGAGACTAATAAAATATAATGTACGACTCAATCTAAATAAATGTGTCTTTGGGGTTTGATCAAGAAAACTATTCGGATTTATAATATCCCACTATAGTATTAAGGTTGACCACAATAAAATTAAAGTAATAATGGACATACCTCTTATCAATCTAAAGCAATTTAGTTCCCTACATGGTAAGATTCAAGTGATATGCCACTTTGTGGCATAACTCATAGATAGGACTTAATCATTCACCATATTAATTAAGAGGAATATAAAATTTGAATGGGATCAAGAAAGTTTTGACACACTCAAATAGTACATGTTGAACCCACTTGTACTACTACCATTGACACTTGATAAGCCACTTCTCCTTTAACTCTCAATCATAGATCATGCACTTGCTTCCATATTGACACAACATGAGGATTAACTAAAAGAGTGGGCCATTTACTACATCAATGGTACAGTTATTGATTATAAACTAAATTATAGAATAATATAAAAACTTTATTTGGAATTTGTATTTATTAATCAGAAGCTCCAATGCTATATGATTAGCATTGAAACATAAGTCATTAAAAATTATGATCCTTTAAATTTCCTCATGTCAAAACCACATCTTCCAAGCCATATTGCAAAATGGGTTATGTTAATCATAGAATTTGACCTCAAGATCATCTTATAAAAATTAGAAAAAGGCCAGATAATTATAGATCAATTGGCAACATCCCTATTATTAGACACAAATCTTATCAACAATGATTTTAGGGATGACTTCATAACATATAATACCACTTCCAATACATGGATACTTTTCTTTCATGGTTATATATGTGCATCTAGTGATGAAGATAGAATTATTTTCATTGGCCCACTTAGGCATGTAGTGCCCCTTACTTACCAACTCAATTTTTCATGTACTAAAAACATCATATAATATAAATATCTTATCTTAGGCCTTCCATTAACTCATGCTCTCTAGATCAAATCAATTAAAGTTTTCATGGATTCACAATTATTTATCAATCAGTTCATAGACATATACCAAACTAAGAAATAATGCCTCATTCCCTACAAGAATATGGTTCAATTTCTATAGGCTCAGTTTATAAATTTTATATTGAAAACATTCCATTTAAAGATAATAATCATGTTGATGCAATGGCCAATGAAACATCATTGGTCCCCATTGACATAAATGAAGACTAAGATAACTTCACTATCAAATGATTACAATATTCCTCATTATTTCATTCAAACCTCATAGATATAATGGTTCTAATTACAACATGTAACATAATAACATCTAAATGGTTCTCTGATATATACAAATTTCTACATAAATATATTACAATAGATAATTTTAAAAAAAATTAAAAGTGTAAACCAAAACAAAACTCCCTCTGATATTCCATTATTGGAGGGGATTTATTCATAAAATATTTTGAGTGACACGTAATCTAATGTTTGATAGTCAAGGAAGCTGTGTTGGTTAGTAGATAGGTACATGACGAATGTGGTGGTCATTTTAGTGGTAAAGTGATGTCTCATAAATTACTTAGACAAGATTACTATTATCCAATAATGAAACAAGAATGCCATAAATAAACCAAGTTATGTAACAAATGTCAACACCATCGTAACCTTATACCATGTCACTTCATAGTAACTACAACCCATATTATACCCATGGTTATTCATATTATGGGTTTTTGATCTAATCAGTGAGATAAATCCAAAATATATAGGTCATAATTCACTATCATATATATGGGATACTTTACAAAATGGGTAGAGGCCATTCCACTAAAATTCAAAAATGGATAAGATATATGACATTTTCTCATGACCAACATTATTTACTTATTTGGCCTCCCATTGGCCATCATCACAGTTAATGGTACTTATTTCAAGAATTAAAAAATGAATAAATTTTTCACTAAATATAAAATTTGGCACACATTCTCTACTTTGTACTACCCATAGGGTAATTTTTAAGAAGAAGAAATAAACAAGATAATCAATAGTATGTTGAGAAAAATATTTACAAGATTTGGTGATGATTAACATAATTACCTCATCTATGTATTATGGGCTTACTACACCACTATTCGACATTGACAGGAGCTACTCCTTATTCACTAATATATGACACAAGTAGTTATCCCAGTGGAGTTAAAAATCCCATCTTTATGAGTATAATTAAAGGTCTCATCATAAATGATTAATATATAGAGATGTCTTCATGAATTAGAATAGTTTAATCACATGCTCATTCAAACCATAGAGCATCCCAAGGCATATTAAAAATAAATCTAGTAAACCTACAATAGTCATGTTCATAGTATGGAATTCAATGTTAATGGTTTATTTTTAAAATAAAATATTAGAAATGTCAATGCCAAAGAAGAGAATAAAGGAAAATTCAAAACAAATTGGCTTATACCTACGTAATCACAAAAAATCTTAACTTAAAAGTATATCATCTAGCTTCAATTGATCGCAAGGCAATAAAAAACCCATTGAACATCATGCATCTAAGGAGATTTTACATATAAAATCAAAACCTCTTTTCATATTTCTTGTAAAAGGATTATATCCAAAAATAAAAAAATAGTATAATATGTCAAAACCACAAAAACCATTCAAATATTTACTTAGAAAACATAAACTTATAGATTGTATGCATTACCATGTTTACATTTCTTATATTTTCTAGACACTACACACTCTAGATATCCTAGTATAGTCAATTTTATCATACATGCATGCTTCACTTATTCTTTTTGAGTGTTGGAAAATTGATACTAGACTTAATTCCATTATATCAATCTAGATTTTCTATTATCTACCCAGTTAGGGCTTATACACCACTACATGGTTTCTTTATTTGACACATTCACTCATTTGGGGGCACCCTCTACATAATTTGTATTACTATGTTAGATCTTTTTATAATCTACATCATAGCTTTAGCATTGTTATATATTTATATTTATCATGTTATACTTACTCATATTTTTTGTCAGCTACTACTAATTTAGACTCAACATATGTCTCTTTCATAGATTTGTATTACATGTTCATACATACTTTCATTTCTAGCTTTCCTAGTTTAGACTTGATTGTGTCTCTATGATTCTTCTATTTGAGGGAATTTTAATATGCCACTGCTCTTTATCTCTATGCCACTTATTTTCATAGTATTTATGCTTTGTACATGTTCCCATGTCTTTACATGTGCTTTATTGATTGTGTAACATTTGTACATGTCCTTCTATGTGTCTTTAAGTTAACTTGTTTGTTGATTATGTATGTGTACATTTGAACATGTCTTTGTATGTCTTATTTTATCACATTTAGTGAAATGTGCCCATGTACCTTATATTTTTCCCCCTTGGCTTACTTTGTGTGCCTCATGTGTGTTGTATGTATGATTTATTATATGTGTCATGGATATGACACTTGTTTGTTTCTTATTACATACTCTATTTTTAGATGTCATGGGGGACCTCATGCATCTTCCCTTCCTAATTTGGTGTTGTGATGGACATCATGCCCCATCTCCCTAGGTAAATAATTATTTATTACTTAGATTTATTGTTACATACATTATTATATGTATCTTGACATAATTTAGAATGTTAGACATAACATACATTTTACATTACAAACTTATGTTCAAATTATATCACATTTTGATGTTATATATACACATTATATTTGATTATTATGTATATATCATATATTATTTAGATAACACACATCTTGAGAATATTTTTATTTTGAGGATAGTTCTTGCAAAGGTTTAACAACTCCACTCAAAAGAGTGGGAATTCACAATCATTTGTCCCAAAGATTTATCAGAGTTGTTGCCAGAATTTGGATAATGCGAATGCAATGGAGATGTGGTCACATGAGATGAAGCTAGTACACATCACATAGATGCTAAATCAATTTTAAATTATACAAGAAGATAAATTACACAAGAAAAATAGGAGAAAATCCAATATCTGATTAACATGAGATGGCCAAAGTGAGGAATACCTATAGGAGAACACATAAGTAACTCCTCCACAAAAGGTGGTCAAGGAAACCCAAGAATAGACTGTAACTCCTCCATGAAAGGTGGTGAAAAGGTGCTAAGAATAGAGAAGTGACTCCCATCAAGGGAGTTTCTTATGACATTCTTATGACACCTTATGACACATCTATGACACACATCTCCACATAAGCTAGCCTATCCCACAAATGTAGGAAAACTCCATGTATGCACTAATATAATTTCCATAATTAAATAATAGGGAAAAATAAAAACCTACACTAATACCCCCCATAAGCGCAAATTAGGTGGGCAGTGTGGAAATATAAAATGGGTCCTGGTAACTAGGCCTGATGAGGTACCCATGTACAAATGCAATCTCCCATAAGATAGAGAAAAGGAGAAAACCCGTAGGAAAAAAACTCCCCCAAAAGAGAGACATAAAAGAAATGAATAAGCTAGAAGGCCCCCCTAAAGATGATGCTATTGCAAATGTAGACCACACCCCAAGAAGAGCTCATAAATGAATGAACTTGCTCTCGGTGAAGGTTTGGTGAAGATGTCTGTAACCTGCTCTGAAGACTAGAAAAATATCAAGTCAATGACCTAACTATGAATAAGCTCCCAAATGAAATGCATGTGAATCTCTATGTGCTTGGTCCACTGGTGCTGAACTAGATTTCTACAAATCTGAATGGTACTCTAGTTGTCACAATAAATGATGGTGGGCTGCCTAATAAGAATTCCAAACTCAAAAAGAATCCCTTGAAGCCAAATAACCTCAGTAGCTGCATTAATAGCTCCCATATACTCTACCTCTATGGATGATATAGCAATAGTATTTTTATTCTTGCTTGACCAACTAATAGGACCAGAATCTAGAGAGAAAATGTAACTAGAAGTGGACTTATGAGTCTATGAATCACTAGCCTAGTCTGAATCTGTATATATAACCAAGTCAACCTCTATGCCAAATCTATAATGAATCTCGTATTTATGTGAACCCTGTATGTAATGAAAGATCATCTTAGCTACTTTCCAATGTAGCTCATGAGTTTCCTACATAAATCTAGAGACAAGTCCCACTATATATGATATGACAGGTCTAGTTTGAGTCAAGTAGATGAGACTACCAATAAGTTATCGATACTGAGTGGCATCAACCAATGATGAAGAATAGTCAGCCTCAAGCTTGACTCTTGATAGAAAGGGAGTCAGAGATGGCTTGCAATCAGCCACGTGAAATTGAGCCAATAAGTCAAGAGCATACGTAGGATATGGAAGAGAAATCCTTTAATCTGACTGTGAGATCTTGATGCCAAGAAAGTAGTGAAACAAACCCAAGTCTGTCATGTCAAATCTATCTTGGAGAGATTCCTTCACTACTGCAATAGCCAATGAATAACTCCTGGTGATCAAATGGTCATCAACATATAGAACCAAAATTAGGAGTGAATCATCTTATCACAATAAGTAGACATTGGGGTAAGAATGGGACCTAGTAGAACTTGTTGTGAGAAGGAAGGAATCCATTTTGGTATACCAAGCTTGAGGGGCCTATTTGAGGCCATAGATAGATTTCCTAAGTCTGCATACTAAGGAAGAATCTTGAATAAATCTTGGTCGCTGCTCTATGTAGATCTCCTCCTCTGGGTCTTTATGAAGAAAGGCACTCTTCACATCCATCTGGGGCACATCCCAACCATGTGTTACGGAAATAGCCAAGGTGAGTCAGATAGAAGTCATCTTCATAATGGGTGTAAAGGTCTCTGAGTAGTCAATTCCTACCACTTTTAAAAAACCCTTGGTGACCAATCGCACCTTATACTTATCAACTAACCCATTTGCTACAAACTTGGTCTGATATATCCACCTACATCAAACCATCTTTCTTCCCTTAAGATGTGAAGTCAAGTCCCAAGTGTGATTTTTGATTAAGGAAGAATATTCTTCCTCTCTAGCATTATCCCACTTAGGTACCCCTGATGCCTCTAGAAAAGTGTGTGGATCCAAAACTAAAGCAAAGAAGGCATGTGGATCTCTCTGAAAATCCCCCTAGTATGTCTGTCATCTACGAGATCTCTTGCCCAAGTGCCAGCACTTTCAAGTGTCTGTCTAGCCCAAAGTGGCCCAGAAGTGGGTGAGTCAGGTGCTAACTCCTCATCCTCTGACTGACTAGAGGTGGACAACTCTGCATCACTATCCTCACTATCTAAACCTGAAGAATAAGAAGATGTCTCTAGCTTAAGAACCTACTGTGGCTGATCTAAATCTGATGAGGAATCATCATGAAGAAGTAGATCTGATGAGGGAGAAAAAGTGCCAAGTGTTGAGTCTCTAGGACTATCCTAAATGTGGACACTTATCTTAATGAATAACTCATGAGTGATTGGGTGTATAAGGTGATACCCCTTAATACCATCTGGATATCCTACAAAGATGCAAGGCTTGGATTAACATTCCATAGCTTTGTGTTTCTTCTTCAGTATGTGGGCCATGGTTGGGGATCTGAAAACCCTAAGGTGATCAACATCAAGTTTCCTTTTATGCCAAGCTTCAAAGGGTGTTATCCCTTTCAAAGCTTTATGAGGAACCCTAATTTGAATGTAACAAGCACAATTGATGGCTTCAGCCTAGTACTATGGTGCTAAGGATTTGGAGTGAATCATATAGCTACCCATCTCTTTTAAGAACGTATTTTTGCATTCTACAACCCCATTTTGTGAAGGACTGTAAGTGACTATTTTCTACAAATCAATCCCCTCTACGGTGCAAAACTGCTCAAACCTATTGCTAACATACTCCCCTCCATTATTAGTTTGAAGAACCTTGATGAATTTATCACTTTGTTTTTCAACAAGAGCCTTAAAGTCTAGAAAATTTTCAAACACTTCAGACTTTTGTTTGAGAAAATATATCCAAGTGTATCTAGAGAAATCATTAATGAAAGTGAGGATGTACTTGGGCCTTGTGAAAGATGGTTTGGGAAAGGGTCCTGATACATCACTGTGGACTAAATCCAAAGGTTGTGAAGCCCTCCAAGCTTTGAATTTGTCAAATTTTTCTTTAGGATGCTTCCTAAGGGAGCACCCCTCGCAAAGTCCTTTTGATAATTGGACACGAGGCAAACTAATGACCATGTCATTTTTGTAAAGTTGTTCAAGGTAGCGGTAGTTAAGGTGGCCAAACCACTCATGCCATAGTTTGTTAACTCCATTTGAATGAGTCAACAATGTTATTGGAGAAGAATTAGGTGCAAAATGTGAGAAGGTGTATAACCTGGCTTGGTGATCTACCCTACCCACTGCCACTGTAGTATCATTATGCAATTCCCTGATAGCCACTGAATTTGGTGAAAACTCAACTCTCATGCCCCAACCAATGTGAGTGATTTGGTACACTGATAGGAGATTGGTTGAAAGAGAAGGAAAACTTAATACATTATTGAATGTTCTTCCTTCCATTTCAACTGACCCTCTCCCTACAATGGAAACTAATGTGTCATCACCCAAACTAATTAAATTCATGCTACAAGGCTCTAAAGAAGAAAATTCAACTAAGGAAGAGCCCATGTGGTTAAAATCACCCAAGTCAATGACCCATGAAGATGTAGAAGCTATTGTAGCTACAAGAGCCTTGCCCTTTTCTTTCTCCTTACCCTTGCCTTTTGCCTTAGTAGAATCTTGGGTAGATGAATTTTGCTTGATGGACTCAAGAACACCTATGTTCTGCTTCTCTAGAAGATGAGTTAGGTGATCTATTTGTTTCTTCATGCATTTATGTTCATCATGCCCTATCTTTTTATAATAGGCACACTTAACCTTCTCCTTCTTAGGTTTAACATTGGAGGAGGAAGACTCAGTGTTGTTTTTGGCAGGATTGTTGTTTTCTTTCTTCTTCTCCTAGTCCTTGTTCTTTTTCTTCTTCTCCTTTGTTTAAGTCTTATCCTTACCATTTCCACCTATCAAAGCTTAGGGTTGAGTAGACTTCATTGTGCCCATTTTAATTATCTTATCTTGCTCCCTAGTTAAGTTGGCAATGAATGAATCCATAGAAGGCATTTTCCATGTAGTGCTAAGGGCACTTTTTGTGGCATGGAAAGTGGAGACACAGACTGAATAGCTTGGACCTAACTTTATGAGAATGGAAAGGATGATTTGATCATCTTTCTTCTCTATCCCGCATTCTTTCAATTGCAATCTAAGGGCCTTAAACTTAGTGAAGAAGTCATGTAGGGTGTCAAAGTTGCTAGGACTTAGACTTATGAGTTCATTTTCAAGCTCATGACCTCTCATCTCATCAAGCTTCCCATATATCTTTGGGAGTCTTAGAGGTTTCTAAATTGAAGAGAAATTATAAAGACATGAACAAGCTCAGTAATCCAAAGGCTTCATCACTACGATTGTACCACTTGACCTTTTCAGCATTAGTGTTAGGTTCTACTTCAGTACCCATGGTGATCCTATATAACCCTTTGCTTTTAAGAATTATTGAAATTTTAACCTTCCATTCATGATATTTGAATGGTGTTAGGGTTTAAGTTGAAAATAATCCATTTTAAGCTAAATTTAGGTGAAGTTGTGTTGATTACAAGTTGTGAATTTATGTAGAAAGGAGAATGAAAGCAAAGATTTACTAGTTGTGAAAAGCAAACACACCCCAATAAAATTTTGATCCCCTCAAAATATGTAATAGAATGCTCAAAATATGTTAGGCTCAGATGAGAATGTGTCTTAGAGCAATCAGTGCAAGACTGTAAGCAAACATGATGTCGGACTTAGTTGAAAATGTGTCTTGGGAGACCCAAATTTCAGGCACTTTATAAACTAGTGCATTTTTAACAAATAATAAGCCTATGCTATGGATAATTGAATTAAAAACACTTTTGAAAAAAATGGCACCCAAATCTGAGCTACCGTTTGCAAGATATTTAAGATTCAATTTCCCATAAACTAGTGTTTTTGCAAAAAAATAGCACTAAAACATTTTAAAAATGCCTATTTTGAGAGAGAAAGTGGCCTTCCAACCACTCAAGACTCAACACAGAGTGAGGAATCCAAAGGAGGTCTTTGTGAGGGGGAATTGGCCTCCTTCCAACTCGGGCCTCACCCTTCGTCTTCATAGGTCAAACATACAAGTTTTGAAAACCTTTAAACTGCTTTTTTGAATGCTAATTTCCAATTTGACTTTAAATCAAAAAATCAAATTACTGATTTATGAATATCAAAATAATTATTAGACAAAATTAGAATTACAAATTTAATATCAAGAGAGGGTGGGCCCACCACATGGGCATTGGAAACCAAAAAAGGTCTGAACTCAATGCCATTTCAAAAAAAATAGCAGTTTTAAGTTACTGGCACGTAGGTAGCAACATTTTGCTTCACCCATGCATAGGCCCTGGAGAGGTGATTAGTGACATAAAAGAGCTACTCGTTTGGTAGTGCTATGGTGAGATGCACACTCGAGCCACTGAAGGCTCTTAGCACCACACAATCTATGTCATAAAGCTTCACTTTGTCAATGCCCACACTCTTTACCATTTGCACTACCTTAACAGCTGAAGGCAAATCATTTTCCATGCACCCATAGTTTATCCCCATAGAACTAGATTTTTAGAGATTTTTTCCTATAGAATGACTAGAAAAAAATAAATTCCACTACCTTGTTGAAGCCGCAATAGATCTATACAAGATGTCTTGGCAAATTTCAACTCATATATCTAAAGGGAGATCTAAATGAAACTCAATAGAAGTAATTTTGTTAATATATTTTTGTATGGATTTGCATGATTTTTCAAGAAACTCTACCAAAACTATTAAATGCAACTGAGTTAAACAAAAAAATACTAAGAAAGCAAAGTAAGAATTTTAGAATAAACTACTAGCATAACTAGACACATGATTACCAAGGTGGCTCTGATACCATATCAGATTTATTGCTAGAATCCAAATAATGCAAATGCAATGGATACATGATCACACGAGATGAAGCTAGTGCACATCACATAGATGTTAAAGCAATTTAAAATTATACAAGAAGATAAATTGCACAAGACAAATAGGAGAAAATCCAATATCTGATTAACATGAGATGGACAAAGTGAGGAATACATATAGGAGAGCACATAAGTAACTCCTCCAAAAAAGGTGGTCAAGGCACCCCAAGAATAGATGGTAACTCCTCCATGAAAGGTGGTGACAAGGTGCTAAGGATAGAGAAGTAACTCCCAATAAGGGAGTTACTTATGAAATTCTTATGACACCTTATGACACATCTATGACACACATCTCCACATAAGCTAGCCTATCCCACAAATGTAGGAAAACTCCATGTATGCAAAAATATAATTTCCCTAATTAAATAATAGGGAAAAATAAAAACCTACAATAATAAGATTAGGCTCCCATAATACACTCACAATACATTGTTTAGCACATAGGTTGAGATTAAAGAAATTAGACTCAGATAAACATAGTGGGATATAGTGACACAAAGATCAATTAAAATTTCACATAAATTAGAATAGTTAGACATTAACACCAAAATTATGACACTATAGTCACATGGTGATACTGTCCAAGATATGGTGTTATTGTCCAATAGTCTTAGTTTCATAAAAAAATAGATTGGATAAAAAATTATAGTAGGTACAATTCAAGTTTTCATAGGTTCATTTATAGATTTACCATTTTAGGTCATATTCATACTAGTTTGCTCAGATTATGGGCATCATGCATAACATGACCACTCCCATTTTTGGTTTAGATACTTAAATACAGATTATTACAACTCAATACATAATTCATATGCTTAGATATCAAATTAGGGGGCATGTGCATGGCACATTATTTCTATTTTCTCACTTACACACTAGTTGATAATATGAAATAAAAAAAACTCCATGTCATATCTATGTTGTATACATTAGACATCATATTCTAGGTTAAAGACCATTTTTATACCTTATTTCATCTACAATGGTTGGTATTTCTAGTTACATCTTATTGATGTAGTTTCATATGCATCTACTACACATGGGTAGGTATTGATTGATTCATAGTCTAATTTAGTTCTTGATCCACCTACATGAGAGGGTTAGACACACCATCAATCCAATCCAAGTTATTCATAGGTCATGATCCACCAATTAGGGGTAAGAAATGATGGAATCAAGAGTGAATTTATTTCTTGAGCCATTGACATACGATTATTGAGTAAGAAATCAATTCAATCCAAAATATTCATTGATTGATCAATATATACATTCATACACATAGACATGTTGGTACCAAGTTTATGCATTATTCGCATACCCAATTAGGTGTATTCACTCTTGTTGTCTCTCTTATCCCTTTACTCAAATTTTAAAAAAAATTAATCAATTATTTATTCTATTTTATCTTTACTTTTGAGATATTTTAATTAAGGAATAATCTATACACAAATCACTTATAGGGCATGCAGTGGAACATCCTCTGCATACTTATATCCAAACTTATGGGCTTCACCTCCTAGGTAATTTTAGGTATGATTATTTTTCCTTTATCCTATTCATTTCCCTTTTTTGTATATTTATAATAAAGGGGAGAAAATGTAATCACCTAAAAGTTACACTTGAGTTATAAGATTATTAATTTAGACCACTTATCCATAGCTTATCCCTATACCTATTCTAAGGCATGTTTTCACTCTTACATAACATTCATGCATCCCACATGCATCCTTAGTCATCCACAAAGTAGTCCCAAACCATCATTCTTACATCTCAGCCCTTCATTTCTTAGGTTATTCCACTTATACACTAGATCCATAATAGGGACAATAACACCACATGGTGGTAGTGTTCCAAAATTGGTACTACTATCCTTTCCCTCCTATTTCCACAAATTTGTTAGAATTATGTTTGTTTTAAAGATTACCTAGGGTAAACATGTGTTTTACCAAGGGTTAATCCTTTGTTACCTTAGTTATTTTATTTGTTTTTATTATTTATATTTACTCAACCATTTGCACATAGTATTTTAAAACTAAATAGTTTGAGTGTTCCCATTATGTGCTTATGACAATATTTTGTTCACACAAATCAAACTAATTTCATTATATATTGCACTGCATAGTTTGTAGGTGTAATGAGAGTAATCTAAAGAGAATTCATTGTTTTGTTTAGGAACATTGTTGCGAGTTTATTAATAAGTATTTTTAGGTATTTTCATTATATTATTATACTCCAAGTTCATCTTGTGGATCATTTGCATACATATACATTTTTTTCATGATATCAGAGCATTTTGGAAGCTTTTGATTGTAGGTTCTCTTGCCTGCATTTATTATTAATCTATAATTTTTTTATTTAGTTCCTATGAATTTAAAGATTTATTTTGATATTTTTATATGCCATATACATTATATTAATGTTTTGTGTCATACATTTACCATAAAGTTTAAACTTTGAAAAAAAACAAGTAAATTATAAAGCAAAAAAAATAATTTTTTACCTTTTTTAAACCCCTATAGTAGTTCATACAGGTTAATTTTTGTATAAATAAATGCATGGGAGAATTTAATAATAATTTTTCTCAAATTTCAGACCTAGATGTACCATTTTGAAGTATTTTTTACACCTCTTTGGAGTCCTATAAAAACCTTTGTCTTTAGGCAATTTTTTGGTGAAAAACTACCATTTATTGTTGATTACAAGTTTTACACATGTAGATCTGCTGATTTTATGCATGGAAGGATATAATATTATTTTATAGACCATTTCACACTAGGCTATACTATCTTTCATTAGGTTGTATGGCCCTTGTGAATGTTTTTCCATAAGAAGACCCATAGTGCCTAGGAAGTGTTTTTGGGCATTTAATAACATTTTCTAATTTTTGGGATCTTATAACACCTTTAAGGACTTAAAAGAGTAGATATTTACTTATTTATAAAATTTTCCACATCCTCTCTCACATGTGTCAGTCTAATTTTGGATTTTGAAATCATTTTCTCTCTTGGAAAGTGGTTAAAAGTCAATTTTTGACTTATGTTTTTAAAATTTGCAAGTGTCATAGTGGAAAATAAGATTTTCTTAATACGTTGTTGTTTTAGTATGTCTTGGGGTCAAATATCATCACTTATTATTTTTAAAAAAATCATTTTTGTGGTATACAAACCAAAATTATATCTTTTGTAAAAGTCTTTGTGGTAAAATACCCATTTATTGGCCACATTATAAACTTGTAAAACATAAAATTTTGCATTATTTTACCAAGAGGTGACATTTTTATTGAACTGGGTTGTTTATTTTTTGAATTTTTTTGTGAATTTATATACAAAATGTCAAGATTGTTCCTATCAACATCATCTTCTTCCTTGGGAATGGAATCTCAACTATCCGATCCCCTAAAATATACAAATTACCATGCTTAGAATCCAAAAATACAACTCCTTAGATCAAATAGATTATGGAGGATTTTTGATGACACAACATCTATGACATCCACCTCTAAAAAGGAAAAATATGCATATGGATACAATTAGGATGAGGCTCTTAGATTGATTACCCTCAATGTTTCAGATAGTCTCCAATTTCACATTGTAGATGTCAAAACACCAAGAGGTATGGGATAAATTTAAAAACTTATTTGAAAAAATAAATGAATTGAAAATGTTTTAGTTATATGTGCAATTAACTATTTTATCTCCATCAACTTTTAACTCAATCGATTAATTCTTGGCAAAATTCAAATTTATTAGGTCACAATTGAAAGATGGTGACAAGAATAAAAATGATATGGAGTGCATATTCATGATTTTTTCAAAATTTAAAAGAACAAATAGTGTATCTTCCTCTATCTTATATACCATGATGGATACATTATGTGATGAATTCAAATAGCCTTATTTTGAAGTTTTTTGAGAAAGTCTAACTAGAGATCAAACAAAAATAATGGCCCTATATGCTCTACCTAATTTTAGTCATGAATTAGTGACTAATAACTCAAAAGGAAAACCTTTACCTACATCCACGAAAAGTCCAACATATTTCAATAAACCTCTAGACACCACTACATAGTCTCTTCAATCTTGTAAAAAAAAAGTCTTTTAAGAAAAAAAGAAAATTTTTGGTCATTGTAACTTTTATAGTGGTCCTAATCATGATGAAAGTATATGTTTTAAGAAGATGGAAGCATTAGAGATAGAATTGAAACAACACAAGATTTTTATGCTTTCTCCATCTTTTACTCCTAAAACGAAAGGGAAATAACTTTCATCTAAAGCTATATATTCATCTCATGATTAGTGGATTTTTGACTCAAGTGCCTCTCATCATCTCACGCATTCTTAGGATATCTTGTCTTATCTTCTAGATCAAAATACATCATATATTATCATGTGGAAATCTTCACAAATTGAAGTTTTGGGACCAAACACTATCAACAAACAATATGGTTATTTTAATGATGTATTACTTGTACGCCAAATATGTTCTAGTATTATCTATGTGTATCGAATATTTATTTATGGTATTGGTAAAAATATGGAGTTTAATCCACATGATATTTTAACAAGAGAATGTAATGATCCTAGTGAGATTTTTTTTATAGGCACATTAGATCATTCTACAAAACTCTACCCTTTTGATAAGTTTGAGTCTTCTTCTATGACTTCTAGTTATTCACTTATAAAACATGGTGATATTATTCATAATTTATGGCATGAAAAGATATAAAATTTAATTTATGGATATATGAAGCAAATGAGTAGAAGAAATATTGTAAATGGCCTTCCAAAGTCTCTTCAATCTTTTTAAAAAATGTCTTTTAAGAAAAAAGGAAAAATTTTGGTCCTTGTAACTTTTATAGTGGTCCTAATCATGATGAAAGTATATTTTTTAAGAATATGGAAGCATTAGAGATAGAATTGAAACAACACAAGACATTTATGCTTTCTCCATCTTTTACTCCTATAAGGAAAGGGAAATAAATTTAATCTAAAGATATATATTCATCTCATGATCAGTGGATTTTTGACTCAAGTGCCTCTCTTCATGTCACACATTCTTAGGATCTCTTGTCTTCTCTTCTAGATTAAAATACATCATATATTGTGATGTGGAAATCTTCCCAGATTGATGTTTTGGGATCATACATTATTAACAAACAATATGGTTATTTTAATGATGTATTACTTGTACACCAAATATCTTATAGTATTATTTATGTGTATCAAATATTTATTTATGGTATTGGTAAAACTATGGAGTTTAATTCACATGATATTGTAATAAGATAATGTAATGATCCTAGTGAGATTGTTTTTATAGGCACATTAGATTATTCTACAAAACTCTACACTTTTGATAAATTTGAGTCTTTTTCTATGATTTATAGTTCTTCAATTATAGTGCATGGTGATATTATTATTAAGTTATGGCATGAAAAGATATAAAATTTAATTTGTGGATATATGAAGCAAATGAGTAGAAGAAATATTGTAAATGGCCTTCCAAAGTCTCTTCAATCTTCTAAAAAAAGTCTTTTAAGAAAAAAAGAAAATTTTTGGTCCTTGTAACCTATATAGCGGTCCTAATCATGATGAAATTATATGTTTTAAGAAGATGGAAGCATTATAGATAGAATTGAAACAACACAAGATTTTTATGATTTCTCCATCTTTTACTCCTATAAGGAAAGGGAAATAACTTTCATCTAAAGCTATATATTCATCTCATGATCAGTGGATTTTTGACTCAAGTACCTCTCATCATATCACACATTCTTAGGATCTCTTCTCTTCTCTTCTAGATTAAAATACATCATATATTGTCATGTGGAACTCTTCACAGATTGAAGTTTTGGGATCAAACACTATTAACAAACAATATGGTTATTTTAATGATGTATTACTTGTACACCAAATTTATTCTAGTATTCTCTATGTGTATCAAATATTTATTTATGGTATTGGTAAAACTATGGAGTTTAATCCACATGATATTGTAATGATCCTAGTGAGATTGTTTTTATAGGCACATGAGATCATTCTACAAAACTCTACACTTTTGATAAGTTTGAGTCTTCTTCTATGACTTCTAGTTCTTCACTTATAGCACATGTTGATATTATTAGTAAGTTATGGCATGAAAAGATATAAAATTTAATTATGGATATATGAAGCAAATGAGTAGAATAAATATTATAAATGGCCTTCCAAAGGTCTCATGTATTGGTGGAATGTGTCTTGGATGTCTTGTTGGTAAACAACACTGAGATCCATTTCAATTTTGTAAAGACACATGTGCACATGTAAATTTATAGTTGGTTCATAGTGATTTGGTGTATTTAACAACTCATTATTTTTAAGGGACCAAATATAGACTCATATTCATTGATGATTTCACTCATAAAACTTGGGTATATTTTCTCAAGTTGAAAAGTGAAGTATTTGAGACCTGGAAGGTTTTCAAAGCCTTTGTTAAAAAAAATCATATCTTACTCTCAATAAAATACTCATAGATAATAGGTTAAATATGATAATAATGAATTTTTATATTTATGTACTGATCATGGAATCCAAAATTAGTTCACTAGACCATACACTCCCCAATAAATGGTGTAGCGAGGAGAAAGAGTTGAACATTGAAAGAGATGGATAATTGTATGATTAATTATAAAAATTTGGGTCCAAAATATTGGCATAAAGTAGTAAATTATGAAAATTACATTCAAAACCATATGCCTCATAAAGTTGTGTAAAATATAACACCTAAAGAAGCTTGGTCAGGGATCAAGCCTGATATTTTGGATTTTTGTGTCTTTAGGAGTTAGACATGCACGTTTGTTATTGATGATAAATTTAAAGAATTGGAGAAAAGAAACTAGACATTCATTTTTATTGTCTATTTTGAAGATGTAAAATCTTACAACCTTTTTGATTATCTCACATGATGTGTTATTTTGATAGGATGTAGATGTCGAAGAGCTACCCAATCCATAAGAGTCTACATCTATTAATTGTTCTCCTCATCCTTATATATATGATAGAGAGGACTTGATTTATAGTGTTGATCATAATGAGGATTATTTTTATATTACACCTATTCAGTGACCATAACCTTATTCTTTAGCATTTATGCCCAAGTGGGCACAAAGTAATCTATAGGATTTTGGTTCCTTTGTTAGTGATCTATCTAATTTTGTACACCCTCAATCATAGATGTCTGGTATTTATCTTATGGGAAAAACCATTACTAATGATCCAATTTTATTTTTTGAGGCCATTGGTAAACCTAAGTGGGATGCTACAATGTCTAATGGGTCTTATTCACTGACAAAGAATAATACTTGGGATCTTGTTCCTCTTATTAAGGGAAGTAAAATTGTAAAATGTAAATGGGTCTTTAACACCAAATATATTGCAAATGGATCAATTGATAAGTAAAAAGATATACTAGTAGTTATGATGATAGAAATTTGATGATGTAGGGGAGGTTAGATTTAAGTGTTAGTTTCTATTAACCCAAATAAAATTAAAAATACACTAACAAAGCATAACACCTCCATGCCTAGATCATAAGGGGATATTGGTGAATAAAAAACAAATTACAAGGCTCAACTAAAATGTAAATAAACTTACAAATTTTCCTTACCTTCCTTGAATGCTCCAAATGATGTGTTCATTGGCTTACTCAGATTATGCTGAGGAAGTCTTCATCAATAGATTTTGGATATCTCCATCTCCTCTTGACACCATGGTTGGATTGTCTTATGATTTGATATGGTTTGAAAATGGATTAGCTAGGCTCAATTATGGCATTATAACACTATGTATTTGATTCATCCTATAAACCTACATTATAACATTACTCTATCCAAGCTCCCTAAATGAACAGCTCTAGGCTTGATTTTATAAGATTTAAAATCAACTTAAAATGAGTTAAATCCTAACCTTGGTTGGTTTAGTTAACCTGAGTATGGTTAAAAGGAGTCTAATGGTCATGATTATCATGGAATAAGCATGGGCGGGATATTTTGCATTTTAGTCAACTCACAAAAGATAATGACGTAAACCTATTATATTTATTAATTTATTAATTTATTTTTTGATAATTAATTTAAATACTTGTGGATGAATTATATTAGTATTTGATTATGATTAATCCATTTTAGGATTTTGAATATTTGTGTAAGATTTGATTTAATTGATTTGGGCATTTAGTATTTTTAGTTGATTTATGGGTCAAATTGATTTAATTGTATGTGATGAATCTAAATTCAAGATATTTATAAATTTTTAAGATATATGTTTAATGGTTGGTATGAATCGATCTAAATTTGGGTAAAAATCCATTAGAGGCAAATTTTAGATGTCTATAGTTTTCCCCTGTTTGGGAAGATGTTATAAATTGTAGGTATAGCAATGGCTTCTCAAATAATGAGAAAAGGCATGTAGAAAGTTGTTTATTGAAGAAAAATATCCAAATAAATGTTTAGGAATCCTATAATTATGCCTCATCGAGGGAGTGGCCATCACATGCTTGATGGATGATCCCTTGAAAAGAAGTAATAAGAAAGGTGGAATTAACCCATGGGTGAGATTAATCTAAATGAGAAAATGCTTGGATGTATTGATATGAAAAAAAATAAGTACTAATTTTCCTAAGAGTAGTTATAATCAATAAAAAAATCCTATATGCCTAAAAGAAGATGATTATTCAAAAAATTATGATTTGCTCATAGGTAGTTATAATCATTAATATGGTTGAGATTGGATAAGATAGTTGATTGATTGTGCCCGAGTAGGGAAGATTACAAGCATAAATCAAGGATATAACATATTGCATAGATTAAATATTAGTGGGATCAAATGTATATGTGATGGTATAATGACTAAATAAGCCAAAAATAACTAGGCATATGAGGATGCATAAAATATTGAAAGAGATGGATAGATGGATAAGAATTTGGTTAATGGAAATGATTTGTTTGTATATCTCAATGAGGAGATGATCATACCTATTAGAATTGATACAAATATAATGGTCAATTTGTTGATTTGATCAAGATGGGAGGGAGGCTTTGCCAAGGTTACCAAAGAGATACTTATCTACCAATCCATTACTTATAAGACTTCCTGAGATGATTTTTGTTATAGCACTTAATGATATGCCTCATGAGATAAAAAACCATGAGAATTTGGTCTAAATGTGTATATGGAATGACTCTCAATTTAATAATAAAATGAAAATAATTCACCAATGATAAAAACCATGATGACAATGTTGACTTATGAATATATATGGACTCAAGAATAATGCACAAAGAATCACCCAATGAACACATATAAACTAAGTTGAGATAAGATTGATGAAAGTAAATAAATAGGCACACAAAAAAACAAATAGACAAACAAAAATATTGAAAGTAAAATCAATAAAAATCATCCTTAAATGGATTTTCCCTAGTGGGGTGGATCGAGGATAATTTACTAGGCTTAGATAGGATAAATGTTTTTGGATTTTGAAAATTTTTAATATTTTTAAAATTTTGGAGTATCTCAACTCAATCAAGAAATTTGAGATACTAAACAGTCTAAACTTTCAAAATGGTGAGAGCATTACTAACTTGAATGGATGGTCATAAAATGATGAGATAATAATGGTAAATTGGTACTAAACTAACCTCAATGTGAATTTAGCACAACCCACATAGTCCTAAAATAGGCTTAGGTCATAGTAGCTCCACTTGTAAACGAAGGAATAACTAGTGTAATAGCCAATTCAAAAAAAATAGGCATAATTGGCACAATGGAATAATAATACATAAGAATGGATAGCTGGTATGTCAAGTCACAATAAAATAATGTTTCACCTAGTCTGACCATAGGTGGTTATAACTATGATACAATTGATCAAATCAATGATACTAATTTTCCCATAGGCAATTATAATTGGTAGCAAGATCAGTGAGACATTGATTTTCCCCTATAGGTGGATATAATCAAGATCACACAAATAAAAATGATTATAAGGGAGGAATAAATGAAGGATGTAACTACCAAACTTCTTTCATACTGCTCCAAAATACTACCTTTGTTTGAAATTCCTAAAATAAATGTTGAGACCAATGGATGAACCAAGGTCAAATGTACTAGGATAGGGAGTGATCAAAACATGTTAGGCTGATAGGATGGAATGGTAAAATGAATAAGTGATAGGCAAAGTGATAGGTTGGTAGTGTTTCCCATTTATTATCCCTCATAAGAATTCTTGCATGGGTTGATGAAGCATACCAGTTCTAATGTGTTTTAAACATTTGGAGCATGTAATATATTATAGAGGCTCTATGGGGTACAAAAGTGCTTGGTACGAGTGTGAAAATTCAAGGGATCCATCTGGTTATTCATCAAGATCACCTTTATATTTTAGACCTAGTAGTAAAAGTATAAATAGGTAGTTCCTTGAAGCTAAGTTTTGCATGTGTCAAAGAGTTAAAGAAAATGGTCAAAAGGGTTTGTTGACTTTTGTGCCAAGATCATATGTTCTAAATAATAGGTCCTCTAATGAATAATAAATAAATTTTTTCATGTGTAAATTTGGCTCTTTAATCATTTTTCACTAAGTTTCCCATACTTATCCATTTGAGCTCGACTGTCACCAAGATGTAGAAATGGAATAGATATGAACCTACCATCTTGAGCATGGAATATCTTCACTTCAAGACTTCCCAAGACTAGTGGATCAAGTGGGGTTTTTTGCTTTTAACCAGAAGAACATCTCCTAAACATTTGAGGACTCCATGAATTTTTCTCTTCAATTTATGATCCTTTGAAAATAGACCTACAATATGAGACGTTCATGTTGATGTTAAAATTAAGGACAAAATGAGACAATCCTATTGAGATTAAATTTTTTGTCATGAAACCATTAATGATGGTCACAATAACATCATTTGATGGGAGTGAGAACATCAACTTTCAGACCATGAACTAGACATTGGTTTTTAAATAATGGGTCTCAATAAATCAATGGTCCATGTTGCATCATACATTTAGATCTAACAACAAGTGATGGTTAAAGAGTCAACAAATATAAAGGGCAAAGGTATGTGTGAAAAATGTCAAGGACGTATTTGATTGATAAGATATTGATGATCCATGAGCCTTTGCATGATTTCAATTTGATGGAATGAGTTGAGTTAACATGTCAATGAGTCAAATCAGTTTTCAACAGCCAATCAAATTAAAGACAAGCCCAAGATTCTTGATGAAATTTGGGAAGTTATTTTTGATGATGAAACATATGGTTTTGTAAGGTCTTATGATGCCATTAGAGCTGGTTTAAATGCCATGAAATGCTCGAGGTAATGTAGTGAGATGTAAAGAACATGTATGGATCACAATTAAGGTTAAAATATGGACCTCTAGTTCATATTTGTGCTCAGTCAAGGTTGTTATTATATCAATGGTCCACCATTTTTAAAGGAAAATCCTTGTACATACATATGGGTTTAGCTTCCTATAGAGAAAGTATGGGTCTTTTGGATCTATTATAATACAAAAAAAATTTATATATTCTATAGGTTTGTACTGATATGGAAACTATAGGAAAACTAATAGCCTTAAATTAGTTTTCTACCTAAAAATAGACCTATGATCCAAATGTGAAGAAAAAGTAGAGATATATTTTATCCAGAAGATATTCAGTCTTCAACATGGATGTAATCTAGACAAGGAACCACCTAAAAGGCACACAATCTTATTTCAATCAGATCCATGATCATAAATTTTTGACCTCAATTGCAATATGGTGCTAATAATCAAAGAAAATGTCTATTTTTGGTAATTTTAGCTAGGAGAATTTACTGCACCCTTGAAACCTTTGGGGGGATTTCTCACTCAACAAGCCATAGTTAGTGTTTTGATTGATCAAAAGGGGGAAAGGATTCCATTGGTTAAAGGTGGTGGATCAAGTTTAATTAATTACCTAGGATAGGTTTTATTTTTTTGATAATGTCCTCATGCATATTTTCTTTCCATATCTCTTCTTCTATATATCCTAATATCATTCCTTTGGAGGGGTTTCTCAACTTTTGGATTTTTAGCATTTTATTTTTTGAGACAAGGATACTCATCAAAAATCTTGAAAAGGTGTGCTCATTTGATAAGGTTAACTCTATCAAATATTTTAGTAACTACCTTTTGAAGTAATAGCACCAACTCTTTGCCTATCTCTTGTTTTTTAATTAGTATTTAACATGCTTGTGTATGGTGAATTTGTGAAGGAGATTATTCCTAGTTCTCTATTCTTGCCTTTTTAAAGGTGCCTTCAAGGTAACTTGTACGTATAGATTAGTGTTATTTTTGGAACATCTTCCATAGAGTATTTATGAAATTGGTGAGATTTAAGATTGAGTAAGCCATAGTTATATTTTGTTGACCCAATGTGTGTTTAAACTTATGTGAGATCCACTTAAATTTGGTGCATCAATAGTTTATATTTTTAGGAGCCCTTATTATCTTTCTAACCATTTTCTCATGAAGAATTAGGTTTATTATTAGTCTTAAGTGAGCATAAAAGAGGAAGTCCACCTTCTCTAAAGGTTCAGTCCTAAAATATGTTACCCATAGCCTAGAGTTGTCCCAATATTATAGATTAATTAGAGAGATCCAAAAAAACCCTCTCTAAGGGTAAAAATTAATCATATAATAGATTTTGGCATGCTCAGTGGGACACACTTATTTCAAAAGGAATATTGATCAAAGTTGATTCTGATTTGATCAAATATATAGTAGTTAAGCTCTAAATAATGGCATCAGATGACTCCAAAAGAAATAATCAATTCTATAGTGTATAATAGTAGCTTCATCTCATGCCAAAGGTATTCATTTAAGAGGTATTCATTTTGATATTGTTGATCTACCTTTAAATTCATCAAAAAGAATAAGGTTTACAAGTACTCATCCATATCAAGGAAATTTTATTCCTAGGTCATTTCCAAGGCCTATCCCTAAAATAGGACCCTTATTAACCCCTTGCATATCCATGATAGTCCCTATATCTTTTATGGATTTTAATTTCCAAATCCCTTTAGACCTTACTTGTTATGATCTTATCCTAGTTTCATCCCTCAAAAGTGTTCCCTATTACACTAGAGACTAAGTTATAACACCCTCTCAGCACCTTATGGACATAGCCAACTTTTCCAATATACATAATGTCATTGAGGAGAATATAGCTATTAGGTTGATAGCTACATCTTTCAAAGGAAAGGCCCTATATTGGTATATAGGCCTTACTACCAATTATATTTAAATGTGGGATGAATTAGGGGAAGCCATGTGTAAAATATTTAAGTACAAAAGTGATCATTTTTCACTTGAAGAATAACTAACTACAATTAGAAGAGCTCCTCATGAAGTCATGCAAGACTTTAACACAAGGTTCCAAAAAACTTAGGATAGAATCCTAGTCATAGTTAGACAAACCCATAAATTTGATTTCCTATATTATTTAAAGGCTTTAAATAGTGACATAGTGGTGAAGGTCAAATATATGGGAGGAAATATACTTCTAGGTGCATATGAGGTGGCCATTAAGGCAAAAAATTATTTGGTTCAATCCAGTAAAATGACACCCATACCACTAATGCCCTTATTTCCTAAAATCTTACCATCTCCTATTCCTATCCCTCAATTGGATGTCATTCCTCCTACACCAACAATTATTGAAACCCCTATACCAAATCAAGAAAAAGTTTATACCGTTGGATCTAGCAATTTATTAGAACAAAAGAACTTTTAAGAGATGAAAAACATGTTTCAATGCTTGGAGAATGAGATAGTAAATTCCAAAAGGTAGGAGGCTTTTAACAAGCCTTATCAAGTTTCATATCAGTCTTAATAGTAGGCTTTCCAAGAAAATAGGCCTCCATATAAGGGGAACTACCAAGGCCAGGGCCAAGGTCAAAACTAAGGACAAGGGCAACATGGTTAAAATAGGTAGAATAGATATAACCCTAATGTTGGTAGTACTTCCAAATCCTTGGTCCCAGTTCAAAAGAATGTGGCTCAAGAAGTAGAGGGTACAATGCCTTGGAAATATTCCTTTGGTCAACATAATGTCCCAATTATTAACCTTAACCAATCCTTCAATGATCAATCATAGTAAGATGTTAATTTTAGATACAACCAAGATCTCATGGCCCAAAATGTAGAGGTGGATATGATGACCAAGATAAAAGAGCCTCCTTTAGTGCAATGGTCTAATTAGGCTCCAAATCAGTTGAATGCTATAATGATGAACTATTAATAAGAAGAGTGTTGTGAAACTAGCTAATAAGCTAGTTTTAGTTAGGCCTATAGTCCAATGAATACAAACACAAGATTTAAAAGAAATAATATGAACGGTAATTAGGAAGAATTCAAATATATTCCTACCATTTCTCCTTCATTGAAAAGGCCCAAAGAACCTACTATCACTCCAAATTCTCCATTACCTCTAAGAAATCAGATCCAAAGGAATTCATTTTTTACCCTCAGCTCACAAGTTCAACAAAAAATAGTGGTGGCTCTTATAAAATAATAATAGGTTGGTGGTTCACCCATAAACACTCTTGTATAAATGAATAATTCAAATTTGAGTGTGCCCATGTGGGATATATTCTCCATGCCAAGCTAGGTAGATATCCTTTAGGAGGGACATCAAAGATGAATGTTGTACATAAGACATCAAGCAAAGTGAATGAAGTTCTCACCAATGCATCCAAAGGGATAGAGGAATGGAAATAATGTAAATTATTCAAGCTTCCTCCCTTGTATATTTAAATAATCATTAGCAACTCCCTGATGTAAAATTATTTATTAGATAGTGGGCCTAGTATCTTAGTGATGGCAAAGTCCACAATTGATCAGCTTGGTCTCAAATATGAGCCACAATCCAAAGGAGTGTTTCAAATTGATGGTTCTTCTCCTAAACCATCTATTATAATAAGGGACCTCACTAAGACCTTACAAGCTTATCCTAGTGTCTTTGTGGCCCAAGATGTGTTAGTCTTGGATGTGCCTCCTCACTTTACATTATGCTTATTCAAATAGTTAATAGAAAATATAAGGGATTATCATGAATTAAATTTTTCCTATATTCTCTTAAAGACAAGGTATGGGATCTAGGTATAAATCAAAGCTGAGCCCATTACACAATTCCATATAGAGCCTTATGGGCTAGATAGTGACAACATAAATTGCACCATCAATAATGAGGATGAATTTGTAATGGGGTAGGATTTGAACATGCATCTAGAAGAGGTAAAAAACATGTTCTTGGATGAGCTATGGAATGAAAACTAGTTGGTGGACCCCTTACAAGGTGTTCAAGAAAGAGACGTGGGTGTTTTCTATTTTCATGAACAAGACTAGCCTATGCCATCCCTCATGAGGCCTCAAGAAGATCCTAGTGGTCTATGGAAGTTGGTTTTTGATGGATCAAGGAGTAATCATGGGGTGGGTTCTGGTGTCATGATAATTTCCCCTTCAAATGATATTTATTTTTATTCATATAGGTTCCAATTCAGCTGCTTTTGTAATGCATCAAAATATGAGGGTCTCATCCATGGCCTTTAATGGGCCAATAAGAAAAATATCAAGTAGTTTCAAGTATATTATGATAGTGAATTGATTGTGTACTAAGTTATAGGTTATAATTCCTATAATAACCCTCTAATGAAGTCTTATAAACATAGAGTGTGGGACCTCATTGAGGACTTTGAGGCCTTTAACATCTAATCAGTGTTGAGAGGCCAAAATCAACAAGCTAATAGGCCAGCAGCTATGGGGGCTCATTATAACATCATTAATGAATAGGAAGGAACTAATTCTCAACCATACATCAAAGTGGTAATAAGACAATCGGTGCCAAATAATAAATCTCATTGGTGGATCTTTGAAAATGATAAGCAGATTGCATGTTTCTTGTAGTAAGAAGAAAAATTCTCCTCCCTCAATCAAGAAAATTTATAGCATCAGTATGGGAAGTAGATTGTGTAGTTAAAGACCAATAAGCTTCTTAAAGGGCTAGTCATCCTAGAAGGTCTCTTTCGTGAAGGGGACTATATGAGGAAGGATAAAGCAGTGATGTTAACTAATGAAGAGAACTATGAAAGAGTTCTTATTTTTGAAGACAAGATCCTCAATCTTGAAAAATTAAGTACTAAAGATAAAAGGAATGCTTTCATCAAGATATTTAAGGAATATGTAGACATATTTACTTGTAAATGTAGTGATTTAAAGGGATTTGATCCTAATCTGGGCTAACACACCATAGAGCTAGAAGTTGATGCCAAGCCTATGAATCAAAATTAGAGGCCCATAAATCCCAATATTGAGGATCTCATAAGAAAGGAGTTGACTAAGATTGTGGAATGCAAGATCATCTTCCCAATCAAAAACTCTTAATGGGTAGCTAATCTAGTACCTATCAAAAAGAAGAGTGGGGAGATCAGACTATGTGTGGACTTTAGAGATCTTAATAGTGTATCTTTGAAGGACCATTACACTACCATATATGGAGAAACTCCTTCAAGTAGCTACTATCTCATAATATTTCTCTCTTAGATGGATATTCAGGTTATAACCAAGTTCTAATGAGAGAAAAGGACCAATACAAGACTACCTTCACCACTAATTGGGGGACTTTTACTTATTAGAAGATGCCCTTTGTATTTTCCAATGTTAGCGTAACCTTTCAAACGGAAATGGACATAGCCTTCTAAGGAATGCTAAATAAAATGGTGTTGGTACATTTGGATGACATTTCAATCTTGTTCAAGAATTATAATGAGTACATAGACCATCTAAGGTTGGTATTATAAATATGCAGAGAGTATGGGATCTATTTAAACCCCCAAAAATGTGTGTTCTCTATGCATGAGGGAAAATTTGTAAGTCATATTGTTTTGAAATAGGGACTATATATTAACCATGAAAAATTAAGTGATATCTTAGCCTTATCCTTGCCAAGGAATATAATAGGGATCCAAATATTCCTTTGGAAGATCAAGTTTGTGAGAAGGTTCACACTTGGCTTTGCAAATCTGGTCAAGCCTATCACTGCCATGTTGAAGAAGAGCCAAATATTTGTTTGGTTTTGATAAAGGCAAGGTATATATTGAGGCCATAAATTAGGCCATTTCCAAATCACCCTCACTCTTAAATATTTATATCTCTAAAGACTTCATCTTATACACCTTTGATAACATTGACAACATATTAGCTATGCTGATGCAAAAGAATAATAAAGTAATGGAGAAGCCAATTTACTTTTTCAGTCAAGGGATGGAAGGATATGAGGTGAGGTACACTTTCATTGAGAAATATCTTCTTTCATCCTTGATAATACTCAAGAAATTTAGGCCCATACTCTCTAATAGCAGGATCCATCTTATGGTGTCCCATCCTAGATTTAGGGCTATCTTCCTTGACAAAGATTTGAATGAAAAGAGAGTAGGTTAAATCAAAATTTTCATGGAGTGTGATGTATAGATCAAGGTAACCAAGATATTCAACTGAAAATACTTGTGTGAAAACATGGTGAATGACCTCTAAGAAGATAAGGAAGCTATTTTTGTGACCCAAGACAACACACAAACAGGTGCACTCCCACCTTAGAAGAGTTGGCTTCAAGATATGGCTCACTTCTTGACAATAGGAGAATGTCCATAATGTTTGGATAGATCTAAAAGAAGGTATTTTAGTATTTAATATATACCTTATGTATTATTTTATGGTGTTCATTTTATAAAACACCTCAATGGTATACTTCTTAGATGCATAAATGATGACTAGGTGACCAAAATCTTAGAGCAATTCCATGATGGACCTATAGGAGGAAATTTTGTGCCCAAAAATACCACAACAAAATTAATGAGGTCTAGTTATTACTATCCCATCCTTTTAAAATATTCTCATCCATGGATTATAAAATGCTATAAGTGTGCCTTCTTTTTATGAAAGTAAAAACTAAGAACCCTTCCACTTAATCCTATTCAAGTAGAGCAACCCTTCATCCAATGAGGACTAGAATTCATAGGGATGATCAATATACCATCAATTTTAGGACATAAATGGGTGCTTACTACAATTGAATACTTCACCAGGTGGGTGAGATCCATCGATTTGAAGTAAGTGAGGTTGTAGTCTTGGATTTCTATGACAACCTCGTAACCAAGTTTGGTGTCCTAGCTACCATAATTTAAGATATAGATTGGCATTCCTTGGTATGAAGACAAATGAGTGGGTTTTTAAGCTAGGCATCTACCTCATTACCTCTTCTAACTACTATTCTTAATAAAATGGACTAGCATATTCCACAAATAAGAATTTTCCAAGTATCATCAAGAGGACCATGAAAGAGAATTAGAAAACATAGCATACTAAGCTAAAGATAGACTTGTGGGCTGATAGGGTGACTCCTAAAACAACCATTGGTAATTATCCATATTTTATTATGTATATAAGGGAATATAAATTATATATTTCTCGTGAGCTTCTTATATTGGAAATATCTCATTAGCTTGAGTTGATGGCAGATGAGCCCATGAATGTGAGAATGGTAAAACTCATGGAGCTAAAAGAAATGAAGGACCTTGCTATGAAAACTTTAGATTCAAATAAAGCTCAGGTCAAGAAGGATTTTAACAAAATAGCTATAGTAAGGAGCTTTGAGGAATGGGACCTAGTCCTCAAATGTGAATCAAATAAGGCCAAACTAGGAAATCATACCAAGTTTGGTATCTTGTGGAGTGGTCCTTATTTGATCCATAGATACAAAGAGCATAATGCTTTCTAGCATTCCCAACTAGATGGGGAGGCAATACCCATCCTAGTCAATGGAATTCATTTGAATACCTATTGAAAAATCATTGCATCCATTGTAATATATTATACATAGTATAATATCTTTATGTTTTCCTCTTGGTTCTTTGTGAACTTTTATTTTTTGTTTATTTGTTCCCTTTTCCAAAGTGCCTTAGGCCTTTTGTTATATTTTGTTTCTTTTAATCCTTGTTGCTTCAAGAGAGGTTAATATTACTTGTAGAAGCTAATGAATCCATACCCAATGGAATGGATAAAAAAATGGTTTGGGTTCTAAAATAACAACAGGCATACTTCCGTATGAGTCACCAAAGATGTTGCCCATTTTTTAACCCACATAAGAATTCTTGCATGGGTTGATGAAGCATACTAGTTCTGAAGTGTTTTAAACATTTGAAACATGGAATATATTTTAGAGTCCCTATGGGGCATCAAAAGTTCTTGGGAAAAGTGTGGAAATGTAATGGATCCATTTATTTCTTCATCAATTTCACCTTTACATTTTGGACCCAGTAGTAGAAAGTAAAAATAAGTAGTTTGTTAAAGCCAGGTCTCACACTTGTGGAAGAGTTCAAGAAAATGGTCAAAAGGGTTTGTTCACTTTTATGCTAAGATCACATGCAAAAAATCCTAGGTACTCCAAAAAATAATAAATAATGTTGTGTGTGAAGATGTAGATCTTCAGTCATTTTTCACTAATTTTCCCATACTTAGAGATTTGAGCTCGACCGTCACCAAGATGTAGCAATAGAATAGATATGGTCCAACCATATTAAGTATTGAATATAGTTAATTTATGATCTCCTAAGAACATCAAATCAAGTGGTTTTGTTCCTTTTGACTAGAATAATATCACCTAAAATTTTGATCCCTCCATGACTTTTGTTATTCAAGTTATGAGCCTTTGAAAATAGACCTATAATATTAGATGTTCATGTTGATGTCAAAATTAAGGATGGAATGAGACAATCCTATTGATATTAAATTTAATTTTTGAATAACCATCAATGATGGTCATATAAATTTTATTTTATGGGAGCAATAATGTCAACTTTAAGACCATAAACTAGTCATTGGATTTTAAATAATGGGTCTCAATAGATCAACACTTTGTGTTACATCATACATTTAGATCTATTAGTGAGCAATGGTCAAATAGGAAATGAATCTCAAGGGTGAATGTATGCATGAAAAGTGTAAAATATGCATTCAACTAGTAGGATATTAATGATCTATGGGCCTTCATATGAATTGAAATCAACAGAGTGAGTTGAGTCAGATTGTCAATGAGTCAAGTCATTTTTTGATAGCCAATTAGATTAAAGACAAGCCTTGGATTCTCGATGAAGGTTGGGAAGCTATTTTTTACCATGAAACATAGGATTTTTTAGGGTCATCTAATGCCATTATATCTATTTTAAATGTTTTGAAATGGACTAGGTAATGCAATGAGATATAGGGAACACATATCGATCACCATTAAGGTTAAAATATGGACCTCTAGTTTGTATTTTTTCTTAGGTGGGGTTATTGTTGCAGAAATGGTCCATAATTTTTAAGGAGAGTCCATGCATGTATATATGGTTTTGGGTTATTAAAAATGAAGGATGGATCTTTTGAACCTATTATAATATAGAAAAATGCTACATATTCTATAGGTATGTACTAGTATAGAAACTATAGGAAAACCAATAGCCTTAAATTGGTTTTCCACCTATAGATAGACATGTGATCCAAACATGAAGATAAAGTAGAGATATAAATAATTTAAAAGATCTTCATTTTTCAACATGGCCATAATCTCAAAAACCACCTACCTAAAAGGCATGAGTTCATGTTTCATTTCAATCCATGATCATAAATTTTTGACCTCAAGTGAAGGATGGTGTGAAGAATCAAAGAAAATGTCTATTATTTGGAATTATAGATAGGAGCATTCAATTCACCCTCAAAATATTTAATGGGATTTCTCACTCAATAAGCCATAGGTAGTCTTTTAATTTATAAAAATGTGTTAAGGCATTCATTAGCTGAAGGTGATGGCTCAGGTTTAATTAATGACCTAGGATAGGTGTTCTATTTATGATAACATGCTCACACATATTTCTTGTTGTTTATCTTCTATATATCTTGATCTCATTCCCTTGGAGGGGGTTCTTAGCTTTTGTATTTTTATAATTTTATTTTATAAGACAAGGATACTCATCAAGACTCTTGAAAAATTGTGCTCTTTTGATAAGGTTAAACTCTATCAAAATATTGTAAGGATTACCTTTTGAAATAATAGGATTGACATTTTGCCTATCTCTTATTTTTTAATCAATGTTTAGCATGATTTTGTATGGTGATTTTATAAAGGAGATTCTTCTTAGTTCGCTATCTTTCTACTGTATGTTTTAAGGGTTCCTTCAATTTAACTTGTATGTCTAGATTAGTGTTATATTTGGAACCTCTTTCATTAAGTATTTATGAAATTGGTGAAATTGAGTAAGCCATAATTATATTTTGATGATCCAGTTTGTATTTAAAATTATGTGAGTGTCTACTTAACTTTGGTGCATCATCCTTTTAGATTTCTTAAGAGCTCTTATTCTATTTCTAACCATTTTCTTGTTAAGTATTAGACTTAGTATTAGTATTAGGTGATCATCAAAGAGGAATCAAACCTTCTTCAAAGGTTTAACCTTAAAATACATTACCCATAGCGTGAGGCTATCCCAATATAATAAATTAATTGGAGAGAGACCAAAAAACCCTCTCCAAGGGTGAAAATTTATCTTATAATAAGTAAAATGATAAGATGCTAGAATAATATGGTAAGAGTGTTACCCCTAAGTGATAGGATGAATGGAAAGGTATGAATAATGATAAAAAGAATGGTAAATTGAAATGATATGGTATCTATTTTTGGTTGAGGATGGTGGTTGGTTTTTGATGTGTTTGGCTTGGGTATGGTTTTTTATTCTATTGTTCCTATTGATGGGGAGATGCATGTCTTGATCAAAAAATGATACAACCAGAATAGTTAATCATGTTAATCACTAGCCCGCACCTCATTTAAATATTTTCTCTATCATGAACTTGTTGTATATTTAGATACCGAGAATGTTATTGTGATCTTATTTGGTTGTTGATTTTATTTCCTTCAAACATTGAGACAAGTTATATTTTTAACCTTTAAAAAGAAAAGTACATCCAAAGATGGATAAGTATTGGATGATAGATTTTATTTCGAAATGGAATGGTAGTGGATAATGGAATGGATGATGGTTGGGAAAAACTTAAGATTTGGATTTTTAGGCACACACAATATTGTTGATTCTAGATTCAACATAATTTTGGAGATGGTGGGGCCAAATACTTATAAATATTCTTTTGATAGGACCACTAGATTCTTTTATTATTTGGGTCTAAGAGTAGCTACCATATTATTAGGATTTAGATTGGAATCTATTTTGATTTAATCTTTGATAATGTCTTCATCAAATAGTGAAGAAATTTTGTGCTCAAATATTAGAACCTCGATGAGGTTTCTGCTAATGAATTTATATTGATTGTCTAATAGAATCTCTAAAAAATTTTCAATAAGGAATTTTATTTTTTGTATTTTATTATTTTCTATAGCCTCCAAAATGGTTTCACTAGAAGATGCTGATTTGGAACTTTTATTGTCACCTAGCGCCTCTAAAAACATTTCACTAGGAGATAATTCTTCTTATACATGATTTTGGTCTTGGCCTCCTTAATGTTATTTAAATGATATGTCACCATGGATGAATTTCAACAAGGTATAATTTTGTCTATCCCAATCAACACTTGTGGGAGATGGAAGATCAATGTAGTGGCTATATTGGTTGGTGGTAATGGAATGCCATGAGGCACCACAATCCTCGTAGAAGATATTAGGATAACTTGTGTTGATGCTAAATTAATCATCCTAAAAAACCATAGAATGATAAAAAATGTATTCAAATTGATTTTCAAGGTATTTGTAACCAATATTGTAACATCCATGAACATATTTTGATTTTGAATATAATTTTGACTCAATAGACTTTGAGCTCAATGTTGAGACTAATGTTGATTCTTCTTATAATGATAAATATGGTGTTGGTTCAAGAATAGAACCTAATTCCAATGTTTATTCTTCATTTACTGTGGATATTTATATAATGATGTCTTTTTGAATGCTTGGTATTGGACAAGTAGTGGCCTACGATGGCATAATAGGATTCATAAGGACTTGTTTTTCAATGTGAGATTCCTAAACAATTGGAAATAGGTCAAGAGATAACTCTTTAAATAATATCTTGTCAAAGGGAGCCTATTTAAAAACAATCCTATGGTTAAGGTAATGATTTTCTCAAAGGTATATATAATCATTAAGAACAAACTCAATAAAGATTGGCTTGTTAGAGTGAGACTCCTCGATAATAACAATAGGATGGGAAGGTGATTCATCATAGGTTGACTAATGACAAATGGTTGGTTCAAAATAAATAACCTGGATTGGTTGGATCGCTTTCCCTTGGTTGATTATCAACTATAGAATGCTCCTTTTGAATATAGCTTGGTCCTTAAATTATTGGCTTGGTTGAGGTATTGATTATCTTGGTTGGGGTACTAATTATATTGGTTGGGATACTAATTCACTCAATTGGGGTTTTTTAAAGTGGGGAATTATTTGAATTGGATGAGGAATATTTTACGTTTGGATAATGGTAGTGTATTATGGAACATGATTGATTGCACAAATCAAAAAATGGAGTCTTGTAATGGTAATGATAGGGCATTGAGAAGCTTGGTTTCTATCATAAGCCAAAGAAAAAATTCCCTGAATGATATGGATGAGGAATTATGGAGCTTAGTTTATCACACAAGACAAATGACTAGGTCTTTGTATGATAAGTCTAGGATAATGTGGACCCTAAATTCTCACACAAGCCAAAGGATGAGGTCTAGGAATGATAAGTTTTGGGTGTTGTGGAGCCTGATTACTCACATAAGCCAAGGATTCTAAGTCCTAAAAAATCATATCATTCTAATTGGGGACTTGATTTGGATCATAAGTATATGTTTAAGTTTGTTCCTTAAATAGGTCATGATTGTAGTAAATTTATACAAACATTATATCATTAATTGGATTGGACATGACTCCACCATAAGTGTAGTTAGAGATATATACATTAATGAATAAAGATATGAAGTAAAGACGTTTTAGAGTTATATAAACTATGAAATATAATATCCAAAGGAAAAAGGGTTCAAAATTAGTCTAGCATGGTCAGAAAGGGGTGGAGCTACATCTCCAAACAATGTTCTAAAAATGGATTTGTATCTCCAAAATGGTTTTTTCTAAAACCTAGAATAAAATAGTCTAAATTCAAATGTCTAATGTAAAATGTCATACACATAAAATTTCAAGCATATTAATAAAAATTGGCATGTCAAAATTTACATCCAAAGTGCTCCAAGTAGGTCTAAACTAGGAAAGGGAAATGTTACTAGGTATTTTGTCCAAATGCAGAGTCAAATTATAGGCTTAAACAAGTTATACTTGAAATTTTGTCCAAACACAACATCAAAATATAGTCTTTAAACAAAGATGATGATGACATTTTAATCTAAAAAACTTGAAACACTTTGATATAATATTGACACACATAATCAAACATAAACATGATAAATTTGGTATAAGGCAAAAGGCACTTGGACAAAAGCCATGTTCTACCAAATATAGGCACAAAAAATGATGAGGATAGGCTCTATGAAAAAACAAAAAATAGTTTTCAAATTGGGGTAATGAGTTAACCTAAGTTATGTAACCCAAAGATAAATATATGTGTATCAACCCATACAAAATGAGGCCTAAACATAAATCAATCAATGTTTGAATTCAAACTTGTAAAAGTTAATTAAAAACTCAAATGTTGAAAACATGGGCTATAGTTGACCAAATAAGATAGACAAATTTGAATAACATGACTATGCTAAACAAAGATCCAAAAAGGCTAAAATGATTAGTTTTTAAACAATGATAATTGAGACATAGGACAAGACAAGTATTTTGAAACAATTTGGGTAGCATAACAATGTTATATCTTCCAAAAGATGTGATCAATGTTTAGTTTCAAGGACTTATAAATATCAGAACTTGGAATTATTTCAGCATCAAAATGGTACCCATTTCAAACAAGTGACACACACATTAACAAGTTTAGAAAAATTATCAGATAAATGTGTGTGATAAAATAACTAGCATAATGCCTCTTTGAAAAAAGGAGTTATGTATAAACAAACTCGATTGGACATGGTTTAGACAAAAAAAAAATAGTCTCAAAACACCTAGTAATAAAAAAATAAATGACCAAAATTCAACTAAGTATAATTATCCTAGATCCTATCAAGGTGTGCTAAAGTGGGGTTGACTAAAAATTACAATTTATGACCATCTAAATTGATCCCATGTGTACAAAATTTCACATTTTCACACAAGAGAAGTATAATGTCAATTATATATGAGTCAATTAGCTTGTTGTGAAAAGGTCTTAGCTTTTTCACAACCACTACATCCATAAATTACTCAATGTAGTGTGATGTCCTGATTGATCATACATTCTGAGCCATTTTGCCACTAATGGATATGGTTTAATTTATCAAACCACTATCTCAATGGGGAAATCTCACTTTTTATACCCCCTTATATAAAGGGGTTAAAAAACTATTGTGAGATGAAGACCTAGGTCAATTATTCCCTAAAGAACTCGTGAGAGGCAATAACACCCCCTTCACAAGTTAAAATACATGAAAATAAAATACAAGTAGAAAGAGATTAGGGTTGCTTTTAGATCACCCAATATTATGCAAGTTTGGGGAGAGCTTAGGAAAATTTATTTATATGCATTAGACTAGGAACTAAAATGAATGTAAAGGTTCTTTTCATACCACAAGTTCCTTATAGGGGATAGGGGGAGATCATACATGTGCTATCCTTTTTGGGAAACAAAAAATTAACAAATAAGTTTTTCAACCAATTATGAGTGAAGTTATATTTTTAAGCACCAAATTTTGTGATGTTGTTCTTTACTATCCAATTGGCTTAAGTGTGAAAAATTTAAATAATATTTGCACAAAATACCAAATTAAGCAAGATCATCTAGTTCATTTTAAGCCCAAAATCCAAATGTGCAAGATGTACCCTATGTTCATTTTAAAACACCAATTTAAAATGTTCAAGATTTAAGCATGTGTTTTTGGTACAAAATTTGAAATTTTTTATAATACATATCATGTTAAGTTCATTATAGGAACTAAATACCAAATGTGTAAGATCTAACATGTTCATTTTAGGCCCAAATTAAAATGTGCAATATTTGACTAATTACTTTTAAAATCCCAAAATGAAAAAGTTTGATTAGTCTAAATAAGCAAATTTAGTGTTCAAATTGATCCTTCAACCTATAATTGTTAGATAATGATCCCCTACTTTGAACCACTTTTGTTTTTGAGAAAATGATGTTTGAATTTTAAATCTTAGGTTTTGATTTTTTTCTCAAGTTTTGATTTTTTTCACACAATGACCATGTTGGGTCAGAGGTAACTGTCCATGATTTTAAGGTAACCATCACTAGTAAATTTGTGAGAGAACCATTGTCAATCATGAGAAATTAAGACCATCATTGATCACCTATAAACCTGAAGGCAAAACCACAATAAATAAAAATTGTTAGGTTAGGTCTTGGTTAGATGAAATTTGATAAAAACCTATAAGGTAAAACCTAGTAAATGGATTTAAATTATCTTGAAACCTAGAAATCATGAAAGGGGATAATATAAATAATTATAATGCAAGATTTAAACACATTTTTCCCATGTAACCCAACCACCGATGGTCACATAGAATTAGGCTTCATTAGGCAGAACCGTGAATAGTTTCATCCTAATGGTCACTACTTACACCTGACTGTCACTTGTCTTTGTGTAAATATGAGAAATAGACCAAAATCAGATCTAGCCAAAACTAGGTAATAAAATCAATTTTAGAGATATTAAAGTGTCCAAATAAAAATTTAAAAGCTACATATTGATGTTCTTGGTATGTGGGATGCATTGGGTCCCATGGGGCATGCCATTTGTGATGCTAGGAATTTGATGATGGAGGGGAGGTTATATTAAGTTTTAGTTTCCATTAAACAAAATGAAACTAAAAAAACACTAAAAATGCATAAGACCTCCATGTCTAAATCATAGGGGTAGCTTGGTGAACAAACAAAAAATGACAAAACTCAGCTTAAATGTAAATAAACTTACAAATTTACCTTACCTTCCTTGAATGCTCTAAATGATGTATTCATTGGCTTGCTCAAATTATGCTTGAACATCTTCATCAATGGGGTTTGAAAATATCCATATCCTCTTTGCACCATGGTTAGCTTGGGTTATGGTTTCAAAATGGCTTAGCTTGTATCAATTTTGGCTTTATAAGACTATGTGTTTTCTTCATGCTCAAAAACCTACATTATAACATTACTATATCCAAGCTTCCCAAATTAAAAGATTTAGGCTTGAGTTTATAGGCTTTAAAATTGACTTGGAATCAGTTAAATCCTAACCTTGGTTGACTTAGTTAACCCTAGTATGGTTAAAAGGTGTCAAATGGTCATGATTAGCATGGAATAAACATGAGTGGGATATTTTGCATTTTAGACAACTCGTAAAAGATAATGATGAAAACCTAGGATACTGATTTTTGAATTTACTTTTTTATAATTAATTTAAATGTTCATGGATGAATTATATTAGGATTTGATTATGATTAATCCCTTTTAGGATTTTGAATTTTTTTTAAATAATTGATTTGAGCATTTACACTTTTTAATTGATTTATTGGCCAAATTGATTTAATTACATGTGATGAATCTAAATTTGAGATGTTTAGAAATTCTTAGGATATATGCTCAATGGTTGGTAAGAATTGATCTAAAGTCAAGTAAAAATACATTGGTGGATAATTTTAGATGTCTATAGTAGCTAGGTTATTTTTAGAAGTTGAAGGAGTTAATTAATCTGAATCCTTTGCCCTTGTAGCTACAATGGATTATATTTGGATTGTACTTTCTCTTTCTTATTCACATCATTATTTAGTTTTTTAGATGAATGTGAAGAGTTTTTTCTTTCATGGTGATATCAAAAACGAGATCTATATGTAGAATACTCCATGATTTGTGTAGGACTCATCATTAGTTTTTAGAATCCATCATTTTAATTTATGGTCTCAAACAAGTTCTTCAAGCTTGGTATGAGAATATGGAATATTTTCTTTTGAGTTATAGTTTCCATCATTATGAGTCAAATTGCAATGTTTATATTTTGAAGCAAGGTGAGGATATTGCGATACTATGGTAGTTTAGACTCCTTGATTTAGGACATCAAGGATAAGTTGAAAGATAGGTTTGACATGATAGATCTAGGAATTCTACAATATTTTCTTGGTATTTAGGTTCATTAGTCTTCTAAAGGTGTTTTTATTGGATATCCAAAGTATTTGATAGATCTTATTCATATATTTAGAATGTATGATTTTAAGCCTTCCCTTACTCCATATCAATTGTGTTATGTTATCTTCCACTTTCACAACTCCTATTGTTACTTTTACATAATATCAATAACTTGCAGGTAGTATTTTATACCTAACTCATACACATCCTGACATCACATTTATTATGAACCTTCTCTCTCAGTTTTCACATGATCATCATGAGAATCATTGGTAAGCATAAAAATGTATTTTTCACTACATTTCAGGCACCACAAAATTTGGTATATAGTACACACCATAGACTTTACACAACTTGTTGTATATACTGACTCTGATTGGGCTAATGATGTTGGCACATGTAAATACACTTGTAAATTTGTATTCAAAATTAGTTCTAGTCTGATTTATTGTTCATAAAAAAATTAGATAGATATTTTATTATCTTCTAATAAGGTAAAGTATCGAGGTACAGTCAAAGCCAATTAGGAGATCTTTTGGCTTTGACAATTGCTTGGAGAGTTGTGCTTTACCCAAAAAGGTCTTACTATTCTTTGGTGTGATAACCAAAGTGTGATTTCTATTTCATGCAATCCTATTGAGAATAATCAAACCAAACACATTAATATTCACATGCACTTCATTCAAAAACTTATTAAAGATGGAGTTCTTTCCTTGGAGTTTTTGCTTTTAGCTAAGCACATTGTGGACATCTTCACTAAGCCTTTAGATTTTCCTTGTTATATTTACTTACAAGTGATGATTATGGTGAAGGAAGTTATACTTTGGGGGATTTACCATGAAGTCCTTCATTTATTTTTTCATGCATTTGGTTGGTTTTACATGGGTACCTTATCAGGTCTAGTATCCACGACTCATATTTGTTTTTCATTCTCCCTATATTTTGATTATGAGAGGGTTTTAGAAGTATTTTATTTTTAATATTACCTAAGGTAAATTTGTGTTTTATCAAGGGTTAATCATTTGTTACCTTAGTTAGTTTATTTGTTTTTATTATTGATATTTACTCAACCATTTTCTCATAGTATTATTTTTCCATTATGTGCTTACAAAAATAGTTTGTTCACACACAATAAACTATTTTAATTATATTGCACTACATAGTTTGTAGGTGTAATGAGAGTAATATATAGAGATTTCATTATTTGGTTTTAGGAACTTTGTTTTGATTTTATTAAGAATTATTTATAGGTCTTTTCATTATATTCTTGTCCTTTGATTAAATCATGTGGATCATTTTCATACTTATATGCTTCTTTCAAAATGGATATCTTTTCAAATATTAGACCTCCTCTGGTTGGCCTTGACCTATTCGAAGACCACAAAATCAACATAATAGTAATAATACATGAATTTCATACCTTAATTAACTATATGGAAATTAGATGCAAATCACATATGAAAACTCATAATAAGTTAGGAATAATTAAGGTTATCAATCACTACTCTTCCCTACTTCTGCATACTACCATCTATATTGTTCTTAAGCTTAGATTACTCAGATTTACATTCTCAATCACATTCAAAGCACTAAATTCAATGATCATACTAGATTTGATTTCACTTGCACCATCACTTAGGTGTGGAGAACTACATTGTGCTTGATCCCTCTTTAGAGTATTGGTATGTGGGTAACTCTCATCACACTGGGGTATTGAAGATGTCTAGTCTACCCCACTAACAAACATACTTTCATAGTTATATCAACCAGATGTCCTATTAACATAGAAGATTAGGATTTACTCATAAAATTAGTTAAAATAGGCCATTTATAGGGTTTTATAACTTGTGAAAGTAGGAACATGCCTTATAAATCTAGACATAGGTGCACCCAGAAGATCAAAATAGTCTTGCACATAGGACACTACCACCAAAATAGGGACATTAACACCATATGGCACTACTATCTAATTAGGACATCACTGTCCAAGAGGGTTTTTAACACCTAGATCCTATTTTTGACACTCAAAATAGCCTTTGCCTTAGGTTTGAGCCTTCAAATCATCCATCTCACTTTTTTTATAGCTAAGTTATTATTTGAATTATTTATTGCTATTTTTAGAAATGTCAAATTTAGTAAATTATATAAAAAATTAGTGGCTATATAAATTACATATTTCTAACCTAATTTACTATACTCAGGTCTTTAATAACATAAGATTTGCATACTTCTAATTCCTAAAAGGTTAGAGTAGTTACTTAGAATTTTAAATATCTAATATGGGCCAATCCATAAAGGATTGAACTTATCATGCTATCATTTATTCTCTTGTGATTTATCATTTAAAATTAATAGGTTTTAAATCCTGAAGCATTGATCTTAGACCTTTAGTCAAACCATATTTTGAAAATGTCTTGGTGTTTATTGAAGCTATGCACTGCTTCATTTCATGCATCTTTCATCTAGACTATATCAGGTAATTTTGAATGGATTATTTCATATTACCCCATCTATTCTTGTATGAGTTGGTATATGGGGATTTTGAGAGTGATCAAAAAAATTAGTTGTTATCCACACACTAGAAGAAAAAGGTTATATGTTGAGGGGTTGATTATGTCTCATTTTATTTGCCCATAGTGCATACTTTAGTAACAGGGGCCATTACCTTGTTTTACATTTTTTAAATTATTTATGGCATTCATTAGATTTTTGTTATTAGATTTAGCTACTTCATTTCCTTTTGGATAATAATTTGAAGATAAATTGATGGTGATTTAGTTATTTTAGTCCCACTTAGTAAATTCAATAGATTAGAAAGCTAGATCATTATCACAAACTAAGGAGATTATAGTACCAAACTTGGTTATTATATTCTCCTCCATAAAATTGATAACATCTAGTGCTCTAGAATTCTTAGTAGAAATAAATTTTATCCATCTAGTGTAATAGTTAGAAGCTGTTAGGATAAAAACATTTCCTACTAAATAATTTAGGTTTATCACCACAAAGAAGTCAAGATCCCATTTAGAAAAAGGGTATCCTTTAATGATTTTTTGTAAAGGCATGGAAACATTAATTTCTATTTTTTTATAAACCTATAATTCATGGTAGGTTCTAACATGGTTATGTGCATATTTGAAAATCATAGGCTAGTAGTATCCCATCCTTAATATTTTGTGATTTTTATGTTTCTTAAGGGATGTTCACTTCTTATCTTCTCATGTAGATTGTTTAAGATGTCCATATTTTATTATTTTTGAAACACATTTGAATTAGATGGATTCATATTTATTCTAGTATGTGACTCCTTTATTTATCATATGTTGAGGTTATTTGATCCTGAGGGCTCATTTCTACTCTTTATTTAGTTCAAGATGGCACACACCCATGAGTATGTAGTGGATTATTTGATCATATCATTCACCACCAGCTACTTGAGTCTCATTAATTTTTTAAATAAAAATGTGTGGATATATTTTAGTCATAAGTTGGATGATTCCTTGGCCTCTCACCATCTTGGATGGTTTGATTTTAATACCAAACTCTTATTATTTTTCCATCCATTTGACTCTTCTTTCACCCAATTTATTGTATCCAAGTGGGAGCTTGATAATTAGGTCAAGAATGATGGCATAAATCTTGTTCCTTAGAATATTAGACCTCAACTTATTAATAGATTTGATCATTTCATATATATATATATATATATTTATATATCATGGAATATTTCAACTTTGCACATTTCAAGTTAGTACTTATGAAAGTAATTGGAAGTTAATTATCATCTACTTTTTGTCTAAGTATAACTGATATAGTGTGCTTTGAGGAGAATGAATAAATGTAAAAATATTTAATGAAATTCAAGTTGATCAAAAGTATAATTTTAATAATGGTAGTTTTGATTTCTTGATTTTTATTTTTTTATATTTTATTGTCTATTCTATTTTGGCATCACATTTCATCATGGCATTCAACATTTTGAAAATATCTACAAATCCATAAATGAATTTCCTTACAAATTTTATCTTACCAAATGAATACTTTAACTCTTTCTTGTTTTTAGGAGGTGTCATCTTGAAAATGGCATGGATTCATTTTAGGTAAATGGAGAGATCAAATCATTAGTAATGACACGTCCCAACAATTTTCTTTCCATAACTCTTAAGATGCTCTATTTTTGGATTGATTGATACTCCATATCTTCTACACTTGTCAATTACTCCTTATAGATGGTCCACATGATCAAATATATCATTGGAAAACACTATTAAGTCATCCATATAAATGATCATTCATTTCACAATGATTGCCTAAAAGGCAAAGTCCATATCCTTCTAGAAGGTTGTTTTTTCATCGATTAGGCCAAAATTCATCCTTTTATATGAAAAAGTTCCTCACATGGTGGTGAAGGAAGTATTCATTCTATCTTGTTCTTTTACTAGCACTTGATTATATCATAAAAATACATCTAAGAGGGACATCATCTAATATCCACTAACCTTATTAATTAACTTATTGAGGGAGGGAAACAAATAGTTGTACTATTTAATGCTTAGTTCATATTTTTGAAGTTAACATAAATCCTTATCTCTCCATTCTTATTTTTAATTGGCGCCAAGTTGGCTACCTATGTATAATTCATGATTGGAAAGATAATGATAACATCTAATAGATTTTATATTTCTATTTGGATGAGAGGTTCTAGAATTCAATTTAATAAACTCTATCTTTACTTGAAGGTATTTTGTTATGGGTTGAATGGGATGGTACATGTAAGGACCATGGGATAAAATACCTTAAAATATTCATATGTTTAGGTGATAAAATATTTATATTTTATTAGTAAAACCCTAACTATTTTTTTTCAATTTTAGTTCAACTCAGACCAATGTTCACATACTATAGATGTTGGTCAATGCCCAATTTTTTATTAAAAAACTTAAACTCCATTACTTTAAGCTATTTTTTATTTTCAACTTGTGAATCTACATAAAAATCTCACTATAAGGAAACCATCCCATAGGAATGAAATTTTATTTTAGTTTTAGGACACCATCCTCTCCAAGATCTTCAATATACATGGGTTAAACATCATTTTCATCTACTATTTAGGATTTAAGGGCTCTAGAACTATTCATAAATTGGATAATATTTTGATCATCCTCAAATACCTAGATGTTATCCACATTATCTAGGATAGAGGGATAAGGAACCATCTCCACAAAGAATCTATACATTTTGGATTTTTGTAGTGGTGCCAAATTGGCATCTGAATCTACTAGTGAATCATCCAAACAATGAAAATATAGGCATCACATTGGCCAAGGCACCTGAGTCAACCAAATAATTATGCACATTCTTACTAAACATCTTGAAGGTTATTAAAAAAAATTTACTTTAGGTTTTTCTTTATAAGCAACCATAATTACATGTGTATATTTTGATTTATTAGTCGAGATATTCAAGTCAAATATTTGAGTAGTAAATATATTTATGCAGTTATCTAGGCTAGATTGTTAAGATTTATTTTACTCTTGATATTATTCATATCTTTAAAAAAAATTTACCCTCCTCTACTCTATGTCTCTATATTAAATAATTGGTCATTCCCTTTTGGAGGGGTAGATTATTATTGGATTTCAGATATGGAGGAGTACTAGAACTATTATTTGAGGGTGTGGAAGTGGTAGTAGGTTGCTTCTTCCTTATATTGGAATTATTTATATAAAACTACTAGAAATCATGGATATCATCTATATTTTCCTCATGTTCATTCTCGTCCTCCACTAGGAATGGTAAATCATATTTTTCAAAGACCATGATTGTTTTGGGAGGACTTAAAGTAGTGAAAGAAGATGACCCTGACTTATTTTCAAAACCTCCTTGTCTAACCATTTCCTTTTTAAAAATATTGAATTTAGTGTATAATTATATGTAATATAACTCATCAAGCTATGTTATGTTATGGACTTGGCACTAATTAGGGATTTTTACTTTCAACAGGTTTATTTCTGACATCTTATTGGGTGGTTACTCTTATGGATTATTTATAGACTTTTTGAAATGATTTTTATACCTATAAAATGGAAATAAATATTGAAACTATATCCCATGGTGTTATTCATGATCAAGAATTCATTTGCTTATTTTTTTTAGCATTAGTTAGATGGTATATAATTTTGCTTTTTTGGAATCAACTATAAGACCCTACATAGTAGGATTATTGACTAGTATTAAATATTGGTTTAGATTCTATTGGTTGGATGTAGACATAGGAATATAAAGAAAGATAAGGTGATATCTAGGTAGATCATGGGATAAAGTCAATTGGGTGTACACCTAGTTTTTATTCTAAGCCACACCATTTTGATTAGCAGTGAAAATTAGGTTGGAGATTGAAAAAGCAAGATCAATATTAAGTTGGGGTAAGGATTATTATTGAGGGTTAAATTTTTTATCAATGTTGATAGTTTAAGCATAATCCAAAGGTAGAATATCAACATTAAATGCTTTATATAGAAATACAATTGTCATAAGGTATAGGGTGTTCTTTTACATTTCAAGGGATAATTCCTTAGTTGGTTTATAGGAAACTTTAATTTGGATATATATATTTTGGAATATTGCATTAAAGGCTCTAATTGGCTCATTCAATTCTCTTCTCATTCGTGTAATTTCTTGGTATATGACACTTGCATTGGTGATGTATCTTAACTATTACAAAAATGTGTTTTGAGACTAATCATAAGATGTAATTAAAACCTATGGTACATGAAGGAATTATTTGTATGTAACATCTTTTAATGTAAAGGGAAATAACCTACATGATAAATCTTCATGGGTTAATGTATACACATAAATTTTATCACTTTGTTTATCCTCATTAATATTTCTATTAGTCAAGACTAATTCTTCTTATCTCCTTTATATCTTCTAATTCCATCCTAATATCACCCATTATATTTATTTATCTAACATTCCCATTCATTATTATTCGTATACCAACCTTATATTATCCCCACATACTTATTAATTCTTATAATCATGTCTTATCCACTAACTAATCCCACTTGTCTATTATATTGGAAATTTAAATTGTAATCCCACCTACCCTAGCCTATTCCTATGCTTTCATACATCCCTAATCCCTGAACACCTATATAACCACCTACTAATATTTATTATCCCCCCTAATGGATTATATAATTCTCCAATTCTATAATACTATATATATTATACCTTCCTCTCTATAAGCCTTTATTCTAGAGGCTTTGAAGGAATTTTTAATTTATTGGATAATATTCCACCATTGATCCTCTTCATCCCAACTTTCAATATTGACCACTTAACTTCCCTCTATGGCCTATTTAAATATACCTCCTCTCAATTTACAAATTAATCAACATTCTCATAAGCTATTTTAGTATTCATACTATCATTGAGTCTATGAATCCATGTCATCTTGATCATGATAAAAATCTAAGTCTTTGGTAAGCAATCCTTAATCTATAATCATTTAATATTTTATTTTTTGAATCTTGATTTGGAGTAATTATCTTTTTAGATATAATGTTGGTATGAATTTTACATTTATATTTTCATTTTATTCCTAATTGGCTTTAGATTTTAATGGTAGATTAATATTTTGAGTGATTTTGGTTAATTTTCATATCCAAATTTCATTTACTCAAAACTTCCATCTTACAGTTACTTTTATTATACCCAAAGTAGTCTTAAAATCCTTTATGTGTTCTTTAGTATTCACACCTCCCAAGGGAAAACATTAAGGGAGATAATTTTTTGGGTTTTAAGGTAGATCATGCACACATCCAGATATGGCAATAACAAAACTAGTTAGCTAGGTTTGGGCCATTAAACATAGAGGAAGATGAAGTCATATTTTTGGATAGTAAGATTGAGCCTAGAGTGCTCTTAGGACACCTTTATCTAACCTAAATTATCTATGGGTTCCAAAGGTGGGTATATAAAGTTAGTGTCTAACATGTACCTTGTTAATCTTTTGAGTATATCTAGTGGAACTCAAGTGATCTCTTTTAAAGAAAACAAAAATGGGCCCTACATCTAGCATCAGATAAATTCTTTTTGATGTGGGTTTTACCCAAACCAAAAATCAAATACCTTGAAACTCATATCTTGGAGTAAATATTTATCCACTAATCCTAAAACATTAGAGGCTACCTCATAATGTTATCTAGTCTATAGAAAACCCGCATCAACATAATTATTTTTACATATAATTAATTTTAATATCCTAGTAAGTTGAGTAATCAAAAATATAATTAATGAGATAGTATTTCCACTCAAAAACTAGTAACATATTTTAAAATGGTGACCTTAGTCTACAATATAACTCAAATTTTAACTCTAGTCTTGATTTATTTTGATGAAATTTAAATCATAGCCTCTATATATAAAATAGGTCATATAATTATAATTAGGAATAATTATCCACAATAATATTATCATTTTATATAATCCTATATTGATCATGATATTGATAGATTGATAATGACATTGTACTCATTTTCATGTTATGTTGTAGTTTCTTATCAAATTCCATGTTTATCGAGATCCATGTGTCTTGTTTTTATTATATTACATGACTCTGACCCATATCCATTCACAGTGTTATCAAGATAATTCAATGGTCTAATATTTAACATATTAAATTAAAAATTATGTAATATTATAGTCATACCATGACATAAAAAATTCATAGACATATTTCATGACATACATTATAATTTATTTCATCCCATAGACACAAAAACAATGATTTCATAGGTGTATTATGGTGTTAAAGGGATGACATGGTGGGGATTTCCTGAGTGTATAATTCTTTGGGTGTACAAAAGTTCATGTTGAAATATTTTACTCCATCAAGCCTCTTGAAACACTTATAGATCTAATAATTCTAGGTGTATGGGTTTACATGTGATCTCTTATTATATCAGGCCTCCTAGGGATCTAAAAGCTCTAAAAACTCTAGGTGTGAACTACATATTCCAAATATATGAGTACACATGGTGAGATCTAATTATATTGGGAATTTTAATGATCTAATAAATCTAACAACTTTATTACTTGAAAATGGATGGCTTATTACCTATTATAATTATCCTCTATGGAGGGGCCAACTAGAATCCAAGACTGACAATCTAAGATCTACCTATCTTCTAATTTTTTTGTGAAGAAAAAATAACTTCAAAAAGCAATGTAGGATTTGTCTCTTCAAAAAAAATATCCCATGAAAGAGATTTAGACAAGATCCTGGCCAACCCACATGGCTTGCTTGATGGTGAGAGATAAAATCCATGACAAAAGAGAAAAAATACAAAAAAATAGGTCTCTATAATAATTACAATAAAAAATAGAGTATGATATGACATACACTCAAAATTTAGTAATTAAATGAGGTTCTCATTGGGATCAATAAAAAGAAAAAAAATATGCCTTATAGGGGTCCCTTTTTCTTCTATGAAAATATATGTGTTGGTCACAACAAGAAAATTATCAATTAAGAATAAAATATTTTTATTTTGCATAGAATGGGCACATGTAGATTATGCATAAAAAGACTATTGTTTATTAATTGATAACATTATTGTCTAATATTTAAAATGTTCCCATTTTACATAAATTAAGAATATTAATAATGAGATAATGAAAAACACTATCATGAGGGAAAAAAACAAGGGAAAAATAAAACCACAAGTTAAAAACTAGTAAATAGAGGCTTCAAAAAAATATATACACACAAGTTAAAAATTACAAAATGATTGTTCATAGAAAAGATCAAGTATGTGATAATAGTATTTGGTCATGAAAATATTTCCACGTAAATGGATCCAATATGGGTGAGTCAAGTAAATATGTCATAGCATCCAATGTTAGATGCTCGAGTAAAATTGGTAAGTTGACTAGTTACAACTCCCTTAGTATAAATATACACTAATTGAATCAAATTAATATAAACCACGAAGTGGATCATTAATTTATCATAATGCCATACATGTGAAAAATAAAAAATACAAATCAATGAATATAGAGTCATAAAAATTTAGAGAAGGTATAAGATGGCTAATTTAAAGACTGTGAACAATGAAAAATTTATGCAACAAGTGGCATCATCTTAAAAATTTTGCATGATTGCATCCATGCCCCATTCTATGAAGAATTTTCAATAAGGATTTAATATTACAAAAAAATATAAAGAACAATTATGAATAATTTTGAATGCCAATGTAGTAAAAAGTGGAAAATACAAATAATGTTTCAATAGTCATATTTCCCATTAACAATACACAATATAAAATTAGTAAATAATAATGACTAGGTCATGGCTAAGCTTTATTTTCATGAATGGTGGGTTGATTGTTGCTCTAAGGACCATCAATTATTGATTAATTAGTATTTTGAGGATGATATCACCATCAAAGTATTTGTATATATATTTAAAAGGTGACAAGGTGTGAGGTTACAAATGAGGGAGAGATGAAATGTTTACAACCCTGAGTAATGACATGATTTAGAGTTGAAGGAGATTCACATATATGTAATTGATGAAGATAAATAATTTAATGGATAATAAAGGATTAACATTATAAATTTTTGATATGTTTACCATCATCTAAGTGCGGGATAAAAAATACTTACTTTATCATTTTCACCCTCTCTAAGTGTGGGATATTTAATACTCTCTTTTGTCACATTTCCATCAGGTCTCTCTCAGCATGGGAGAGATTAAATACTCTTTTTTTCATTGTTATTGAAATTTATTGAGCATGCATCTGAGTCAGTATTCTCTTTTATCAAGTGATTATTAATATCAATGAGGTCATTGAAGTCTTATATTTTTAATAATTATTTTAAATATCATGCATTCACTTTTTATAACTGCACAATCCCCTAGATTTCCTATGATATTAGTAGATTAAGTAGTTTGATTTCATAGAGTCTAAACATTATCATTTTCAATATTATTTGAGCTTATATTCTGATTAGGAGAGGATAATTTCATCAATTTTGAATATATTTTATCAAAAATAAATATTTATTACTTAACCATTCTTTAAAAAGAATATTGAATTATTTAAACAAACTAGATTAATATCTATCACTATTTATTTAATAACTTTGAATTCCCAAAACATTGAACTAGAATCCATAAAATATGATATGTAATTCTAATAAACTAAAAATTTAAATCTGATAATAGAAAACCTAGAATCTAATAGTTAAAATAATCAATACTATAAAAATCCAATATTAATAGTTATAGTTTTCAATCTAGACTAGAATATGTCCAAATTTAATGAAGTTATAGTTTAATAGGATGTGGTCCACTTATGATAGATATAGAATTACTTGTAAAAATCTTTGGCATATTTATTTCTTAATGACTTTTTATTTTTAGAGATGATTACATAAGGGATAAAAAAATGGAAACTAATATGATTCAAGATGAATTTAGAAATTTTCTTACTAGTGGCATATCTTCCACCCATTTGGTAAAGTATTCAGTGGTATAGATGATGTTCTTATGACCATATGAGGAACTAGCATTAATATTGATGATAATATAGAATCCTAAAGTATAAATAAACCATGTAGTAGTAGTAGACTCCAATTCCTAGGAAGGAACATGAATGAGATCTCAATGTTTTTGACATGCTATGCATTTTCTAACATAATAACAAGTGTTATGATCCCTAGTCATCCAATATTAGCCCATTCATAAGATCTTTTGATAGGACCATCTCACTGGTATGATCCCCAAAGATGCCATTATGTACCTACATTATTGATAAGTGGTCCTAAATCAAGTTTAGACATATTAATAGGGTTTTTTCATATCCTTGTCAATAGAGAATGATAACAAGAAGGATGAAATAAGAATTTGTTTGTATGAATGCCTTATGATCATGTTAGCTAAGGTTGTATGGAAGGGTATTATCATGAAGGTAGTTACAAACATATTTATACTAGGGGTGTTTTATACCAATAGTTTCATAAACACTTTTTTGATGTGTGAAATTGATTATCCAGGATTAAAAGTTGTTCCACTAAGAACTATTTTTTTTTTTATCTAGATATATTTCAAGTAGAGACCCAATTGTATCCATCACATCAAATTATTTATTTCTAGTGTAAATTTTTTTAAAAATATAATATACTAAATTTTTGTTTAAAACTAAAAAGCATTTATTTTTAAGGAATAATATTGCCATCCTTTATTTGAAAATCATCACTAACATGCTTTATTATGAGTTATGAATCACCATAAATTTATAGACATTGGATGTCCCATTGGAAAGTAAGTTGAATCCCTACACTCAATGCCTCATATTATGTAATGTTGTTGGTGTAATGTAAGGAAATCTAAAAATATTTTAAAATGAGATCACCCTTAGATATGATTATAAGTATGTCTATTCCTAAACCAAGAGTAGTGAATGAACTATAAAAGTAGAGTTTATACATAGGTGACTCATCAACGGTAAGGATTGATCATCTCATAAACTTGTGGTCAATGGTTGAGTATCAACTATCAATACATTTGTCAAGAAATATGTTAGGACTTGTTCTTTAATTTCCTTTTGGTTTATGTATGTAATGTCAAATTCACTTAAAATTATGATCCACATGGCCATTCTTCTAGTTATATCTGATTTATATAGTATGTATTTCAAAGGATCGATCTTGTCAAAATGATTAGTCTTTTTATTTGGCATATAAATATGAATTTTTGAAATGCAAATATAACTATTAAAGTTACCTTTCAATAAGGGAATATTATTTTCATAAGATACTAATGTTCTATTGAGATATTAAATGGTATTTTATTTTCCTTATTCATCATGATGAGCTATGAAGGCTCCCAATCCACATTGATTTGATTAATTATAAAGGATCAAGGGTGTTCTTAGTGTGGGTAGTGATAGGATTGGTAGATTTGAAATATATTGTTTTAATTCATCAAAATATTTTTAAAATTTCATTCTATAATGATATTAAATCCATTTATTTAAAATATAATTACATGGTTGACATTTTTTAGCCAACTTAGATATAAAATAGTAAATGTCTTAAAGCTTTCCTTGTAAAATTTTATGTTACTTGAGATTCCTATACATTTACCTAGGATTTAATCAACATAATATTCAACATTTGCATGCATCATATTGTGAAAATTTATTGTCATCTCTCTTTGATAAGTGGTACCATCATCATTTAATTCAAAGGGAATGACTTGATAACATAAGGTTTCCCATGATATTGTAACATTAGTTTTATGTTGATTTTTTGGTATGATTCAAATTTTATTATATCCTAAGAATCCATCCATGAGGTTCAAAATTTCATATCCAGTAGTTTAATAAATAATCATATCAATATTTAGAAGAAGGAAGTCATATTTAGAGCATGCTTTATTGACATCCCTAAACTTTATGTAGATATGAGTACCACCATGTGGCTTACTAGCATGTACAATATTTGAGATCCAATATAACTATTTTATAGGATAGATGAATCTTGTGTCTATAAATTCATTTAATTATTATTTGAATAAAAGTGCCACTTTAACATGTATCTTGAAATTTTCTTTGATTTATTTGTATTGTGTTTGAATGGAAAACAAGATGACATACAACCAAATAATGGCCCAATATTGGCATATACATATAATATCATGAGAATATATTGATAAGTTCTTTGAGTAATACTATCATAGCTTATTGTTGTTCAAGGGAGAGGGTGGCCCCTTTTTTTATATTTATATGACTATCTTTCATCATAATATTAACATTAATAGTTTTTTCAATCTATGATGAGGAGTGATCCTACAAATAGTTTGAGATAGGAGGAATTAAATATTATTTTGTTTTTTTCATGATATTCATAAATTTTTTGAATAAATATTTATATGGTTGTTATTCATTGAGACTAAGAGAGTCATCTAATAATATGATTAGGGTATTGTTAGATGTGTTAGTATCATGGTTAGTGGGAACACAAAATTACTCATATATTGGCATCTAGGAGAGGTTTAATTTTTTTTTTAACTTTATTTTATTGTATATTAGTGCTTGAGAGAGGTTTTCACTATAAGACTCTAATTTTTCATTATTTTTTATTTTTTTACTAGGAAATTCTACCAGTTCCCTAAAGTAAGCACATTCATCTAGATTGATTTCAAACCCTTTATGGTTATTTATAGAGAATAAATGACCTCTAATTCCCATAAAAACTAAAATTTGTTCATAATATTTAAACAAATCAAAAGGTGTTTCCTCTTTCTTGTCCCATTCAATAATGTCAAGGAAACATAGGTCAAGATTGATGGTGAAAATATATGTATTGGTGAATAGGTTAGTTGCATCAAGGTATTCATAAATGACATGGATGAATCTTATTTAAATATATTTATTGGAAAAAAATCATTAAAAACCAAATAATTATTAGAAATGAAATCATAGGGATCCCCACTAGGGGGTTTATATCCTAATGCATGATATAGCCTATGGTATTTAGCAGAAATGGGTTCCAAAATGAGCTATTCATGATGGCCAAGTCATTTTCCTTTATAATTCATTTTAAAAAAATTAATTAGACTTATGATATTATAGGTTTTAAAATCATGATGAAAGGCCTCTTTATGATAGTTAGACGTCATTATATCTTTCAAATTGTTATTTTTATAAGAGTCCAAACCTTTCAAATCTTGTTTTTCCAAATTTAGGAAAGGTCAACCTAAAATCCATGGTGGGTTTCCTATAGATGTGTTAAAATTAGAGGGAGTTAATAAACATTGAATGTGTGGTATTCATACTCCCCACATCCTTACGAAATTATTTTAATTTGTGATGATGTAGTAAAATGTGAAGAAGTGTAAGGAAATTCATCTAGATGGATATAATTCATGGATTTGTGATTATTATAGGGATAACTCTAGGTGATAGGATAATTTAAGGCATCATGATCAAATCCTTACAATTATTGATAGTATTGAAAAGGTTTTAGATTACCAAGGATGACAACCTCAATCCAAAAAGGGGGATTTTATACACTAATGGATGGCAGATAGTACATCTTACATCTCTTGTATCCATCAATGACCCAAAATGATACTATAAGGTAGCTCATATCTATCACATGGATGAGATATGATTTTTGATGCTTATTACCATAATATGAAGGTATATAATACTTTATGCTTATCATTAATTATCATCATGGGCTCTTATTATGACTATTTATGGCCCAAGAGAAGAATATGAATATACCAAGCTCTAGATTATAGTAATTTTACATAAGTTTACTCTATATCATCAATATAAAGTAGCTACTTTTATCATATAATTATCAATGAATAATTCAATATAAAAGGGTTTATTATGGCTAGGAATAATAGGAGGCATATTTTTTTAGATCAAAGGTATATTTTTGGGAAGATGATAAATGACCTAAAAGGACTTAAAATTGACTAATATCAATGTTTGTTAGCACTATTGATTCCTAAAGTGTTTTATTGAGGATGTCATGATGGACTAAGGATAATTTGAGAATATCCATGATTGAGATATTATTAGGATTATTTTGTAGTTGTTATAAGATGTCATATTCACCTTCAAGAGTAATCAAGGGATATGTTTGGATGTTGATCTTTAGATGATCACTTTGAAGTGGTACTTTTTGTCATTCCCCTAGTACAATAATTTGACCATGTTAATTGGTAGTGGCCTAACCAAATTATGGAACTTTTATCTTAATTATATGATTTTTAGATAGGTGGATGCTCAGATGATTTGTCCCTAATATTGATAGTGGGGACTTGATGTTTACAATTCTCAATGTGGAGAACAAGTGTATCATAGTGTGACAAGTTATTTTGTAGTCAACTTGTTTGGAAATGGATTATTGAACTTACTCCTATTATGTACCCTTGTACTTATAATCATGATTGGGGAAAGATTCTTGATATATACCCTACTACTAATTTTTGGAAGATGATGAATATTCTCCTTCGACCTCAATTTCACTTCTATCAATAAGTTCTTATATGTAATTATGAAGTTTCAAAGACCTTATAGTATCATGTACTTTTAATTTTTGATATTCATAGTATTCATTTTTACTTATACCATGGTGGACTAGGTTTACTTTCATCAAAATGTTTAATTACAAGTAGAGTGATCATATTTGCATCTAAAATCTTTTTTAGGATATTTTCAATGAGTTATTCAATATTGGTGTAATGTCACATTCTTATGGACTTGGTTCTTGGCTTTTTTCTAGGTATAATGATTTTTGATTCATTGTGAGATGTATGAGGATAAGATCCTTCTATGGTTTGGGCATCCTTAGAATCTAACACACCATTATATACCACATTCTTATTTTTGTTAAATAAATTGGATATTAAGGTGTGGTATTTGTCTAGTTTTTATCTTTCATTAGGAATATTTTTATCACCCCTTTTAAAATTATGGTTTTTTAAATTGGTATACCCTTCTCGACAATCCCATTAAATGTGTTAACATAATGTAGTTTCAATTTGAAAGACAATTATAGATTCAAGTTTTCAACAAATATATTATCAAGTTATTTTTTAAGGATTAAGCATGGGAATATAGTTTCAATAATTTTACATATTTTTAAGAAGTATGAAAATTTTAATCTATTTATCTTCTTTTTATTATAAAATAAATAATTGTGATTTCATGTTCTACATTGTAGGAGAAATGTTTGACAAATTTTTATTTTAGATCCCTTAATGATGTGATAGATCCCTTAGATAGACACATGAACCATTCCAAGGAAAGTCCTCTACGGCTTCATATAAATAATGTGAACATTTATGCATAATTGTAAGTGGCCTCCTAGAAATACATGAAAAAATATTTGATATGTTTGTGTGGGTCTCCCTTCACCTTATATTTGTCAAATTTATGTGGTTCAAAGTAAGGAGAGAAGGGAACTTTTAATAATTCCTTGTCTAATGGATAAGGGAAAAAGTATTAAATTTTTTACTTATTATCATGTAATCCTACTTCTATCACCTAGAGAGTATCCTTAATTGCTTATCATTATTGGCTAAACATGAGATCAAAATGTGGGGAGGATGAAGTGAAATAAGGACCAGGTTTGTTTTAATTTTAATTGATCAGAGGTGGATTGGTCTTAGGTGGCCCTTAGTAGTTTTAGGCTTATTGGCCTCTATATCTATTTGGGATGTAAGAGAGGCAACTTATTAGGTAATTTGGTTAAGTTGTTCAAGTAGGACTTATTTTTAGTCTTGTTATGTTTGGTATTCTAAGGTAGATTTCCCTCTACCAATATTAATGTAGTTAATATTTATAGACTTAGGTTATAGTTCTTGTTCTTATCTTAGAAATGGATTAAATATATGACTAGGGTTACGCTGTTAATCTTTAGTGCTTTACATAATTTTCATCAAGTTATCTTTGTCATAATCAGGAGGAAGTCCAACTCCTACTTCAATAATTTGCATTAATAACTCATATTTATTCTCATAGATATATCTTTGTAATTGAGATATCCCATGATTAGTATTTAGGTAGTCATATTGTGTGTCTTTATTTTATGTATATCCATTTATAAGATTTTATCCATCATTATTATGTTTCTCATGCCCTATAATATTGTTAAGGCCATTAATATTGCTAGTTTATCCAACCATAATTGGCTGGTGAGTTTGGGTAGGTAGGATGTTGATGTGTGGATGGTTTAGGATTTTTTTCTATGAGATGAGATTAAGGGATATTGATTCATAATCTTGCTTAAATAAAGTTGATTTTATTGTGATATGTACTATGTGATTATGGTTATACATAATTTATGTGTTTGAGTAAGTTTTGATTTGTACTATTGAGCTAGTTAGATTTGAGACATGTTTTACTTGGATAATGAGATAAGAAAAGATCATAATTTGATTCAACTTACCAAGTGTTGGGTTTAAAATATCAAGGAGGTTATTTGACTAGGTTTGATGAGGTTTTACTTATTCCTAATCAAGGTTGACTTGAAAATACTATCTCAACTATGTGATTTTATGGTATTTGATTAAGAATTGAAGGGTTGAAAATGATGGATTTTGATGATACACGTGATTTACAAAATGGTGGGTATGGCTATGTAAGAAGGTTAATTATTTTCTGATCTTTTAGCATGTTTACAATTTGGATAAAACATAAGTGCTAAGGGTCATTATGGATGAATATATGCTAAATTATAATGGATGAAATAAAAATGTTGTTGATAGACATGTGTGAAAGTTTTGATTGACAAATGGTAAGAAAATAAGTTTAATATATGAACCTTATGTTTTACTTAGATGATGCAAATATTTTAGTTTATAGAGAGAGGCCTTCAAAAAACATTGGTATCAATAACACTCAGCCAAGATAACTCAATATGGAAATCCTAAACTATTATATTAAGGGTGTGAAATAAAAAGACCAACCCACTAATCTACCTAGATAGATTCATGAGTATATTGGTCTACCAAACCTCAATATACATCTATATGTGGTGAGTACTCTTTAGGGATGTTTTTCCCCTGCACTATAAGTTTATTTCATCTAAAGGTCTTATGATATGTTGTATAATATCTCTAAAGGTGTCCCCTTAATACCTTATAGTATGTGGGGACCAAATCCAAGTAAAGATGTTTTCTGAAACTTTTGTATCAAACTGATATATCCTCACTTCATAAAATATTGTATGGTTAATTTTTATTAGCTTTATGATAGTTTCCATTGATATTTATACTCCTCCTAAGCATGGAGTTTAGATTAGTGCATGGCAATGAAAACAAATGTCAAAACTAGTATAATGACTATGGCAAGTGTGTAAGGATGAATTCCATGTCATGTTGTCACTAAAAATTAATTAGAGAGTGAGGTTTACCATTTTTTTTAACCCCAAGATCACTCTATGGGGGATATAATACAAAACTTAGACTTTGGTATATAAATAAGCAATACCAAAATATTATGATAAAAATTTATTTAAATTTTCCACACACAAAAATCAAAAACCCTTGATTAAGTGTGATAAAAAGGTTTTATATGCCTTTTTTTTGACAAGCAAACTTGAAACATAATGATTAGTAATTTAATTTAGATTTTGGAAGGTAACCTTCAAAAACATAGTCCTAATTCAAAATTACATTTTAGAATAGGGATCCCCTAATACATATTTAAAATCACCTTTGTATAGAAGTGAAATATATAAAATAAATTTTTAGTTAATAGCCATAGAGAAAAGTTGATTCTATTAATAGAAAAATTGAAAAAATATATAATAAAGTCACTAAAATATAAAACACAAATTCATAATAAAGTTAAAAAACAAATATGATATATGAGATTAATGATGTGTTTGGTAAAATTTAAATCAAGTTTGTCATCATCAAATTCACATTTTTACAGTAGCAAATTCAAATATCTTTGTTGTATTCAACAAACCCCACCTTATATTTTTTTGAAAAGTGGGGACCACATTTATTTTCTAGAGAGTACAAATATTTTATCTAGGTATTTACATTTTTATGATTCCCATGATGGTTATTATTATCTATATAAAATTGGTATTTTGAACATTGAATCATGTTGGGCTATACTTATTTCCATTTATAAGGACTTGTTCAAACTAATTTATTAATAAAAAGTCAAGAATAATTGCTTTGTATGGTAGGTAATCAAATTAGCTTAATTTGGAATGTCTCTACTTTGACAAGTTTATCTTTTGTAGGTTTTCTTTGGAAACATTCCATTTGATAGCTTTGTTTCAGTGATTATTCTCTTTGAAAGGTTTTCTTTAGAAATATTCTCTTTGGGAAGTTTTTCTTTGATAACTTTGGTCTTCGATAACATTCATTTAGAAACTTTCTAGTCAACAACTTTGTTTGGGAAAATTTTATTTAGCAACTTTCACTTTGAATACTATACTTTGGAAACATTCTACCAAAATCACTCACATCAAAAGCTTTATTTTAGGAACTTTCATTTAGAATCTTCACTTTGGGAACATTCTATGTGACTACTTCTACCTAAATAATAATATTTATTAATAATACTAAGTCTTAGACAACCAATATTTTAGAGACTTTGGGACAAATTCTTTTTTAGAAGGAATTTATCCAAGGAACATTCTACATTTCAGAGTCTTTTGGTCCCTAAAACAAAGTTTGCCTTCCCTTAACTAGACCACATCATGACAAATGGCAAAAGGGGAAAGGAAACACCATGTCACTTGAATGACAAGGCATCCTACATGGCATGTGCACTAGGACTAGTTGGTCAAGTTCAAATTAAATGAAGGTGATGAGATCATAGAATTATATATTAATGGCACACAAACTAGAAATAATGCATAAATATATAACATTGAGCCCCTAGCCAAGTTCATCTCATTCAATTTTTAAGAACTTGATCAAAATTCATCCTTCAACAATCTCAAAAGCCCTAATTATAACCAAAATGATTTGAAATTTATGTAATTTAATTCATTACATGCCATTTTCAAAATCTTGAAGCATACTAGTGTCCATCAAACATTCATGGCATCATCATCCAAGTCATACAAAGGACCCTCAACACCCTCTATGTTCTTTGTTAAGGATTCTATAGAGTATTTAGATTTGTTTATATGACTATCTTTGATGGTTTTAATTTCAATTACTCAACCTTATGGGAAGATATATAAAATGTGGATTCATTTTCATTGGAAGAAAACATCATAATTGAGGATAAATAAGTTGATAAAGGACCTGATCCCATTGAAATGATAGGCACTCAATTACACATATAGTAATTTAGAGGTTATGCCATGTAAATACTTGCTACATGGCCTCTTTTTTGAGGGAAACATGGTAGATGATGGTTACCTAAACTACATTGACAATAACAAAATCATCATGTACATCTTAGGGAATGAATTCAATAGGTATTTGAGTCTCTCTATTTTATATGTTACATTTGATTTGCATATCATAGTAACTTATAATAAGGCTAATAATGTGGAGCAAGCACTAACAAGGTGGCTCCTCAGAGAAACATTTATTGTAAAGGAACATGTTAAGAATTTTGTTCCCATCACTTGATTAAGAATGGGGATGTGCATTGGCATAACACTATTGAATTGAATCTTTAGTCATACAAGTATCCACTTCCCTATTATAAAATGGGTTCCTTGGATAGGCCTACTCAGTACCTTAGAGTGCACTTATGATTTGGAGGAAGTAATCATTTCTTACCTCCAAAAGAAAATTCTACATAAATATAGGAGGCCACATGGAAGAAAATTTTATATGATGTCCTATCTACTAGATGTAGTCATAAGGATAATAATAAGGCATAATGGAGCCCTATATAATCCCAACATAGATGTTATCAAGAATTAAATATGTAATTATTAGTCTTTTGTTCACATGTACTCATATGTGAGTAACATCACTAAGATTGTAGAGGATATCTACCCTAAGGTTTGGATGGCAATTTATGGTCATCCATTGGCTATGATTTCATCCAACATTGCTAAAATGCTTGCCATCAATATGGAAGACTACTAGTTCTATCCTAACTACACTATCATCATGGTTCCTATCCATAAGGTGGATCCTCTTTATCTTCCTATGTTTTTTCTAGATAAGGTAGATGAATAGGAGATTTCCTACCAGATATGGAATGGTATTGATGAGGACTTGACAAAGTATAATAAATATACCTTGCATGGTTCCCACATCACTATTAAGAGGATATAATACACCATATAGAGGTAATGTAGGGAAGTTATAAATATCAAGAAAGCATATGCATTACCTACTCTCCCTCATAGAGATTGGGACCCCCATGGGAAAGTCTAAAAGAATATTTACACCCTTGGTATCACATATAAATAAGATCCATTTGATCATGACTTCCTATTTTTGAATGCTAAAGATGATGAAGAGATGAATAAAGAGTAGTAACAATAGACTTGAGAGATAACCTATTGAGGGTAATACAATTTAAACCCTCTCTCACACTCAACAAGGAAAAAATTAGGATCCCACCACTAGCAGGATGGATATCTTCCTAATTATAGAGTAGAAAGCTAATAGACAACCATAAGAAGAGGGACAATATCCCCAAGGTCAATTCATGACTCAAGACCAACCACAGGAGAAATAAAAGTTGGTAAGTGAGCCATCACTTACTATACAAAAGGAGTAATAATAGTGAGAAAAAATTATTTCCCATACATGAGATGAAGAGGAATAAACTCATCTAGTTAAATCATAAGTTGTTGAAATAAGGAATGTTAATCAAGAGCTAGTAGATCATCTGACTCAAGTTGAGCATAGCACATAAGGGGAAGATATTAGTATCATTTTCTTGCATTCTTATGATGAACAAGAAATAATAGATTAAAAAACCCTAACCTAAAACATGATTACCTCTCCTCTTCACCAATATATGTTTGATCCATAAATCAAGAGAGTAATAACATGATATTATAGGAAACCAAATGGGGATAGACCAAATACCCCACCCATGCAGAAACTTAAAGAGGTACAACCTTCATTGGAAGGTGAACCAACATAAGAGGTGGATGAGGAGTAATTACATCAAGGTAAGGTCTTAAGCTTGAAATAATTGAAAGCCAAGCCACCTATCATCAGTGAGTCATTTGGTAAGGATCCTCTTTTCACATCCCACTTATGTCTTTTTACGTTGATGTCATTACCAATTGTTTCTTCCATCCCTAATCTAATTGTTTGAACTTTAATTCCTATTCAATCACTTTATGTCAGTCTCCTTTTCATGTACCCATCCACTACTTTACCTAGTGACAATTCACCTCCTTCTCCCTTCACTACTACAATTTATTTTCCTCTAGTGTTTATCCCTATAACCATATATCTATCAATCCCAACCATTAGCCAACCCATCACAAAAAAATTTAGTTATTATACCCATTTGGTTTTACCTTTGCCTTATTTAATAATAGTCTTAATAAAAATAATATAAAAAACCAAGAGGGATAAAAGAAATCAACAAGTCTATGTTTTGCACCTAATGCCATAATTATTAAACATAGACTAGTCTAAAATAATTTGTCCCTCAGTGACCAAACCTTCCTATAAAACTGAGCCTAAGCCTAAAGAACATGTACAAGTAGAATCTCAACCATTATATCCTTAAAAGATCACTATTCAAGACTAGGCCAAAGATTTAGGAGCTTTGGCCTCTACGAGGTTATATCTAAATATCACTAAACTTCTAATGGTGAGCTTATTATTTGACAAGGCTACAACATTAGTCTAATGGGTCAAAAAGAGGAATATTGAGGATATCTCTAGTAGGAGTTTAATCTTGAAAGAAATTAAAGATGCTTATTCCATTTCAAAGAGGTAGAATATGAATAAGGGTTAGTCCACATATGTTTAGGACATCAATAATCTTATAGATAGAAACACAAAAAAGTGCAAAATTGTTAAAATATTGATAAAGCCATTAATGGGTTAACAAAATCATAAGTCTATAAATATGTGTTTACAATAAATACCTAAAGAGATTAATTATTTAATCAAAATATATTTAATTAGTCTAAAATTTGAAATAAAATTACTAATGTGAGTGTCAATGTCACTTTTATCAAGATCAATACCTCTTTTGTAGTAATGATTTTTAAAAACTTGTAGATAAACATAAACATAATAAATCAATTTTATAAAATGATATCCAATTTTTTAATATTAAATGAATTTTTAAATATTTAAATGTGATTTTACATAAAATAGTCAAAAAATTCAAATGTTTAGATAACTATAATAGTTAAATTTAGTAGTTTATGTCAAAGTTGTGACTCAAAGGAGCAAAGTCACTTTTATCAAGATCAATGTCACATATATGTAGTTATATACCTTAATCCTATACACATGAAAAATTTATAATATGAAAAATCAATAAAATTATATCAAAGTCACTAATATAGAAATCAAAATCATGAATCAATGTAAGTGGTTTTATATAGAAAATTCAAACTGTTAGCTGCTCGTAACAGTCAAGTTTTGTGGTCAAGTGTGAAGTAGTGATGCTTAGGAGTGGATTTTAATTTTCAAAAATCCCCTGTTATTTATTATGTACTATATTAAATATAAAATCAATCATAATTTAGAAAATATAATCCTACAAGTTTGACGTATACTTAGTCTAGACCCTATTATTTTTCCTAGTTCATAACTTCAAGAAAGTATCACGATATATATGTATATCAACTTAAGGATTAAATTTTATTAAAAATTACAAATATTAGGACACCTCCTCACTTAGGCAGGTAGATTTTATATTTTTAAATACTTGATCTAGAGTATCCAAGTATACCTAATGTCATTATTATGGATACCCACCAAGGTGGTAGCTAAAATGGAAAAAAATCAAAAGAATTTCTTATGGAGGTGCATTGAGGATCGATTTAGGTTTCACCTAGTTCTTGGAAAAAATCCTATCTTCCTAAATAAAATAGAGGATTGGGCCTTAGAATAATCAAGTTCATAAATAGGGCCCTAATATAAAAAATGGGATGGAGACTTATGAAAGGATACAAAGAATGGGTTAGATTTGTCAAGGAAAAATAACTACAAGGGCCTAAGGCAAACTTCTTTCTATGGAAAGAAGGCCCAGAGGATGGATCCACATTCTAGAAATCCATCAAAAACTATAAGTATATTATTTTAAAAGGAATAAAATGGAAAATTAGGGATGGGGAGAAAATATACTTATAGGATGATGCTTGGATGACCATGACCCCCCTCTCCTCACAAGGTACTTGGGCTAACTTATATGTCAGTTTCAAGAGAATATGGGGATCAAAATTTAAATATTATTTGTATGTGAATGGAGGTATAAAGAGATGGAAAGTCCTTCCCAATAAAGGATGTACTCCTGAAGAAGCATAATCAATTTATAATCTCAACTTTTCCATCAAACATGTTCACATTTCTTTATTCCCTAAGGAAGATCATTTTGTTTTGGTAGCTAAAAATAGTGGTATGTACTTAGTGTCCATAGGACATGCCACCAGTATAAATTTAAAATATGAATTAAACTACTATAAATATTTATGGATAAAACACTCGACTCCCAAGGTTAGATTTTTCTTTTGGCTAGTATCCCAAGACAAGATCCTAACCATGGATAACCTAGAAAAAAGAAGTATCATTATCCACAAGAGATTCCCTTTATGCAAGAAAGATGAGGACTTGGTTCATCATCTATTTCTAACATTCCATTTTATTTATAACTTATTTCATTTTATATTGAACAAATTTAACCTCTCATGGTTTAAACCAAATAATGTGTTTAACATCATTAAGAAATATAAACCCCCTAGAATATGCCATCCATATAATTCCTATGGAATTTAGTTCTCACACATTATTTATGGAGTGTTTGGAAAGCCCATAATGATACACTATTTTAAAATATAAGGCACTACCTAAAAGGTTTTTTTTTTCTATTTATGACATGCCATCACTGAGAGCTAGAGAGCCTTCCCTCCCACTGACATAAATCCAGGACCTACCTTGGCATAACTGATCTTCAGTAATTGGGAGGTGGTATAGGATATAAATTATGCATCCAAAGATATAATTTATAGAAAAATAAGGTGGAAGAATCCACCTAAAGGTTGGTTCAAAGTTAACTTTTATGGAGCCTCAAAAGTAAACTCAGGACCTATGAGCAGTGGAGGAACCATAAAGAATTCAAAGGAGAAGTTGATTGATGCCTACATAGGCCCATGAGAACATAGATTAATTATGTAGTCGAAGCTAAGGAAAAATTATGGGGAATAAATATTACCTCCAACCTTAAGATGGAAATAATTATTGAGAAGGGGGACTCCCTCAAGATCCCTTAATACCATTAAAGGAAAAATAACCCCCTCTTTTATCATAAAATACATAATTGATGATGTTAATTAGAATTTGAGGGAGATGAAATAATTCCACATTATTCACACTTAACATGAAGGGAATGGGGTGGTAGTTATACTTGATAATATAGGAGTAGGTCTCCCTCTTTTAACCAATTAGCACTTAGGATGACACATCCCTAAAAGTTTCTCATTGGCCATTCAAAATGAATGCAGCTCAGGATCAGATGGTGATTGAGTAGCCACATACATAAACCATACTTCTCAAGTGATGGATTTTAAGAATAATGATATGACATTACTTAAATTTTAGGATAATTTATTAAATAATGTGGGAGGAAGTGTTTCTTTCAAGTCTTTTTTGAACCATTAACATAAAGCTATATCAGGAATTACTAAATTTCATCCTCAGCTCAATAGGTACTATGTAGATAGGGATGATAGGGATTTCTTGGAACCAAATTCCTATTCAAAAGTCCAAGGTATGAATAAATTATGTAAGAAAATCCATCAAGGAAGGCTTATTAAATTTATGTTGAGGATAACTAAACATGATGCAAGTGTGGTAAGATATTTCATTACTAGATGGAATAAGAGGGTAGTAGAGTTGAGAGGAGTCAAAATCTCAATCATGGAGGAGTTGATTGGAGAATTTATATTTACACCATGTGATGTATAAAATACATATAATAACCAATTGAAAAA